>CM031954.1:8390050-8600050 GCA_018749465.1 Paracanthobrama guichenoti
ATAGATAGATAGATAGATAGATATGATAGATAGATAGATAGATAGATAGATAGATAGATAGATAGATAGATAGATAGATAGATAGATAGATAGATAGATAGATAGATAGATAGATAGATAGATAGATAGATAGATAGATAGATAGATAGATAGATAGATAGATAGATAGATAGATAGATAGATAGATAGATAGATAGATAGATAGATAGATAGATAGATAGATAGATAGATAGATAGATAGATAGATAGATAGAAATACAAATGACAGATAGATAGATAGATAGATAGATAGATAGATAGATAGATAGATAGATAGATAGATAGATGATAGATAGATAGATAGATAGATAGATAGATAGATAGATAGATAGATAGATAGATAGATAGATAGATGATAGAATAGATATGATAGATAGATAGATAGATAGATAGATAGATAGATAGATAGATAGATAGATAGATAGATAGATAGATAGATAGATAGATAGATAGATAGATAGATAGATAGATAGATAGAAGATAGATAGATAGATAGATAGATAGATAGATAGATAGATAGATAGATAGATAGATAGATAGATAGATAGATAGATAGATAGATAGATAGATAGATAGATAGATAGATAGATAGAAATACAAATGACAGATAGATAGATAGATAGATAGATAGATAGATAGATAGATAGATAGATAGATAGATAGATAGATAGATAGATAGATAGATAGATAGAAGATAGAAATGATAGATAGATAGATAGATAGATAGATAGATAGATAGATAGATAGATAGATAGATAGATAGATAGATAGATAGATAGATAGATAGATAGATAGAAATACAAATGACAGATAGATAGATAGATAGATAGATAGATAGATAGATAGATAGATAGATAGATAGATAGATAGATAGATAGATAGATAGATAGATAAATACAAATGACAGATAGATAGATAGATAGATAGATAGATAGATAGATAGATAGATAGATAGATAGATAGATAGATAGATAGATAGATAGATAGATAGATAGATAGATAGATAGAGATAGATAGATAGATAGATAGATAGAGATAGATAGATAGATAGATAGATAGATAGATAGATAGATAGATAGATAGATAGATAGATAGATAGATAGATAGAAATAATGAAATACAAATAGATAGATAGATAGATAGATAGATAGATAGATAGATAGATAGATAGATAGATAGATAGATAGATAGATAGATAGATAGATAGATAGATAGATAGATAGATAGAAATACAAATGACAGATAGATAGATAGATAGATAGATAGATAGATAGATAGATAGATAGATAGATAGATAGATAGATAGATAGATAGATAGATAGATAGATAGATAGATAGATAGATAGATAGAAATACAAAATGACAGATAGATAGATAGATAGATAGATAGATAGATAGATAGATAGATAGATAGATAGATAGATAGATAGATAGATAGATAGATAGATAGATAGATAGATAGAAATACAAATGACAGATAGATAGATAGATAGATAGATAGATAGATAGATAGATAGATAGATAGATAGATAGATAGATAGATAGATAGATAGATAGATAGATAGATAGATAGATAGATATGATAGATAGATAGATAGATAGATAGATAGATAGATAGATAGATAGATAGATAGATAGATAGATAGATAGATAGATAGATAGATAGATAGAAATACAAATGATAGATAGATAGATAGATAGATAGATAGATAGATAGATAGATAGATAGATAGATAGATAGATAGATAGATAGATAGATAGATAGATAGATAGATAGAAATACAAATGACAGATAGATAGATAGATAGATAGATAGATAGATAGATAGATAGATAGATAGATAGATAGATAGATAGATAGATAGATAGATAGATAGATAGATAGATAGATAAATAGATAGATAGATAGATAGATAGATAGAAATAGAAATGACAGATAGATAGATAGATAGATAGATAGATAGATAGATAGATAGATAGATAGATAGATAGATAATGATAGATAGATAGATAGATAGATAGATAGAAATACAAATGATAGATAGATAGATAGATAGATAGATAGATAGATAGATAGATAGATAGATAGATAGATAGATAGATAGATAGATAGATAGATAGATAGATAGATAGATAGATAGATAGAAATAGATAGATAGATAGATAGATAGATAGATAGATAGATAGATAGATAGATAGATAGATAGATAGATAGATAGATAGATAGATAGATAGATAGATACATATGATAGATAGATAGATAGATAGATAGATAGATAGATAGATAGATAGATAGATAGATAGATAGATAGATAGATAGATAGATAGATAGATAGATAGATAGATAGATAGATAGATAGATAGATAGATAGATAGATAGATAGATAGATAGATAGATAGATAGATAGATAGATAGAAAGATAGATAGATAGATAGATACATAATGATAGATAGATAGATAGATAGATAGATAGATAGATAGATAGATAGATAGATAGATAGATAGATAGATAGATAGATAGATAGATAGATAGATAGAAATACAAATGATAGATAGATAGATAGATAGATAGATAGATAGATAGATAGATAGATAGATAGATAGATAGATAGATAGATAGATAGATAGATAGATAGATAGATAGATAGAAATACAAATGACAGATAGATAGATAGATAGATAGATAGATAGATAGATAGATAGATAGATAGATAGATAGATAGATAGATAGATAGATAGAATATAGAAATGATAGATAGATAGATAGATAGATAGATAGATAGATAGATAGATATAGATAGATAGATAGATAGATAGATAGATAGATAGATAGATAGATAGATAGATAGAAATAGAATGATAGATAGATAGATAGATAGATAGATAGATAGATAGATAGATAGATAGATAGATAGATAGATAGATAGATAGATAGAAATACAAATGATAGATAGATAGATAGATAGATAGATAGATAGATAGATAGATAGATAGATAGATAGATAGATAGATAGATAGATAGATAGATAGATAGATAGATAGAAATAGATAATGATAGATAGATAGATAGATAGATAGATAGATAGATAGATAGATAGATAGATAGATAGATAGATAGATAGATAGATAGATAGATGATAGATAGATAGATAGATAGATAATGATAGATAGATAGATAGATAGATAGATAGATAGATAGATAGATAGATAGATAGATAGATAGATAGATAGAAATACAAATGATAGATAGATAGATAGATAGATAGATAGATAGATAGATAGATAGATAGATAGATAGATAGATAGATAGATAGATAGATAGATAGATAGATAGATAGATAGATAGATAGATAGAAATACAAATGATAGATATAGAAATGATAGATAGATAGATAGATAGATAGATAGATAGATAGATAGATAGATAGATAGATAGATAGATAGATAGATAGATAGATAGATAGATAGAAATACAAATGATAGATAGAAATACAAATGATAGATAGATAGATAGATAGATAGATAGATAGATAGATAGATAGATAGATAGATAGATAGATAGATAGATAGATAGATAGATAGATAGATAGATAGAAATACAAATGATAGATAGATAGATAGATAGATAGATAGATAGATAGATAGATAGATAGATAGATAGATAGATAGATAGATAGATAGATAGATAGATAGATAGATAGATAGATAGATAGATAGATAGATAGATAGATAGATAGATAGATAGATAGATAGATAGATAGATAGATAGATAGATAGATAGATAGATAGATAGATAGATAGATAGATAGATAGATAGATAGATAGATAGATAGATAGATAGATAGATAGATAGATAGATAGATAGATAGATAGAAATACAAATGATAGATAGATAGATAGATAGATAGATAGATAGATAGATAGATAGATAGATAGATAGATAGATAGATAGATAGATAGATATAGATAGATAGATAGATAGATAGATAGATAGATAGATAGATAGATAGATAGATAGATAGATAGATAGATAGATAGATAGATAGATAGATAGATAGATAGATAGATAGATAGATAGATAGATAGATAGATAGATAGATAGATAGATAGATAGATAGATAGATAGATAGATAGATAGATAGATAGATAGATAGATAGATAGATAGATAGATAGATAGATAGATAGATAGATAGATAGATAGATAGATAGATAGATAGATAGATAGATAGATAGAAATACAAATAGATAGATAGATAGATAGATAGATAGATAGATAGATAGATAGATAGATAGATAGATAGATAGATAGATAGATAGATAGATAGATAGAAATACAAATGATAGATAGATAGATAGATAGATAGATAGATAGATAGATAGATAGATAGATAGATAGATAGATAGATAGATAGATAGATAGATAGATAGATAGATAGATAGAAATACAAATGATAGATAGATAGATAGATAGATAGATAGATAGATAGATAGATAGATAGATAGATAGATAGATAGATAGATAGATAGATAGATAGATAGATAAATGGCGCCGCTGTGTTTGGTCGCTGTTCAGAAAACTCCGCAAGACTGTGCTTTTATTTACTATTTTACTTTCTTTACTCTCAGTTTTTACAAACTTATCATCTGCATTTATCTACTATGACAGCAAAACTCTTTTGGACATTGGTTACCTCTACACTGGACGTTTCAGGACACTTTCGCCGATACTCTGTGGCCATCTGAGATTCTTCGGAACGCCGAGTTGAACAATGGACAGACGGGTCAACAGCGAAGAATCAAGAAACACCGTGGGAAACGCGCTGGAATTCGAAACAGACTGAGGAAAAGGGCATTCAGTCCTCCTCTCCCGAGCATTCTTCTAGCAAATGTTCAATCCTTGGAGAATAAGATGGACGATCTTAGAGCCAGAATAAGTTTTCAACGGGACATGAGAGACTGTAATATCTACTGTTTGTCTGAAACATGGCTCACGGCCCGCGGTCCCGGACGCAGCTGTGACGCCATCGGAGAACTTCTCTGTTCTTCGGATGGACAGAACAGCTGAGGCCGGTAAATCCAAAGGCGGTGGAGTATGCTTCATGATCAACAAGAAATGGTGCGATCCCAGGAACATCACCACTCTCTCGCGGTCCTGCTCGCCTCATCTGGAACATTTAACAATCATTTGCCATCCATTCTATCTGCCGAGGGAGTTTTCTGCGGTTGTCGCGACCGCCGTTTACATCCCACCGCAGGCAGACACAGCGCTGGCTTTATCTGGCCTTCATGATGTTGCCAGCGGCATCATAAACCAACATCCCGACGCGGCATTCATTGTCGCGGGCGATTTTAACAAAGCAAACCTAAAGAAAGTCCTGCCAAACTTTCACCAGCACATCTCCTGTCCCACACGAGGAGCAAACACACTGGATCACCGTTTAAGAACGCCTATAAAGCGCGGTCACTTCCAGCGTTTGGCAAATCGGATCATGCCGCCATTTTCCTCACTCCCGAATACAAACAAAAGCTCCTCCAGGAACCCCCGGTGAGGCGGGAAGTTAAGCGTTGGTCGCCCCACTCAGAGACCGCGCTACAGGCAGCTCTGGAGGATGTAGACTGGGACATGTTCCGAGCGAGTTCAGCTGACGTAAACGAGTTCACAGAAGTGGCGCTTTGCTTCATCGACACGCTTACAGAGCAAGCCACGCAAACAATAACAATAACGCCTTCTCAAATCAGAAACCGTGGGTGGACAATTCAATCCAGCGGCAGTGAACGCACGCACTGCTGCTTACAACGCTGGTCTCCATTCAGGGAACATGACTGAATACAGAACGTCCTGTTATGCTCTGCGGCGTGCAGTTAAAGCCGCAAAACTCCGTTATAAAGACCGAGTGGAGTCTCATTTCCAACTCAACGACTCGCGGCGCATGTGGCAAGGTCTGAGGTCCATCTGCTCCTTTGGATCTAAATCCTCTGCAGAGGCAAGCGCTGATCCGTTGCTCGTGAACGAGTTAAACTCTTTCTACGCTTCGCTTTGACTGTAACACGCAACGCGACTCCGCCAAGTGGCGCGTCAGAGAAATTACTCAGAGCAGCAACAATCACGTGATCTCTGTCTCAGAGGATGAAGTTCGGAGAGCACTCAAGCGTGTGGACGTCAGGAAAGCTGCCGGGCCGGATGGTATTTCAGGTCGTGTTCTGCGGTCCTGTGCTGATCAGCTCGCCGGGTTGTTTACTTCTATCTTTAATGAGTCCCTCGCTACATCTGTGGTCCCCACCTCCTTCAAAAAATCCACCATCATCCCTGTCCCTAAGAACAGTAAACCCTCTTGCCTAAATGACTATCGTCCAGTGGCTCTCACGTCTATAGTCATGAAGGTCTTTGAGAGACTCATTAAAAACACCATTTGCGCCTTCATTCCTGGCACTTTGGACCCTCTTCAGTTTGCCTATCATCCCAATAGATCGACTGAAGATGCCATCTCTCATGTCCTCCACTCCTCCCTCACTCACATCGACAGCAAAAGTGGGAACTACGTGAAGACTGCTATTTATTGACTATAGCTCAGCCTTTAACACCATAGTTCCCACCAAGCTAACCTCCAAACTCCTGGATCTCGGCCTGAATCCTTCTCTCTGCCACTGGATTGAGGACTTCCTCACTGGCAGGCCTCAGGTGGTGAGAATAGGCCAGTCCACCTCCTCCTCCTTCACCCTGAGTGTGGGAGCTCCACAGGGCTGTGTCCTGAGTCCCCTGCTCTACTCTCTCTACACGCATGACTGTTTGTCCACACACAGCTCCACCTCTATCATCAAATTTGCTGATGATACTGTTGTCCTGGGCCTCATTTCCAACAGCAATGAGACGGCATACTTGGGCGAGGTGGAGCATCTAACATCATGGTGCCAGGACAACTGTCTCTCTCTGAATGTTGGCAAGACCAAAGAAATGATTGTGGACTTCAGGAAGAGACAGCAACGGACATACTCCCCCCTCATGATCAGCGGGTCACCAGTAGAGAGAGTGAGCAGCTTCAAGTACCTGGGAGTAAACATCTCAGAGGACCTGACTTGGACTGCTCACATTCAGACACAGGTGAAAAAGCCAGGCAAAGACTGTACCACCTGCGCCAGCTGAGGAAATTCAGGGTTTCACCAGCTATCCTGAAAACTTTCTATTTAGGGGCGATAGAAAGTGTTTTAACTCAGTGCATCACAGCGTGGTATGGGAACAGCACCAGTCATGACCGCAAAGCCCTGCAAAGAGTCGTGCGCTTATCCGAGCGTATCTCAGGGTCAGCTCTCCGTCTCTGCAGGACGTCTACACCAAACGCTGCAAAGGTAGAGCTACCAAGATCATCAAGGACTCTAATCACCCTGCAAACCCTCATTTCATGCTGCTACCATCTGGTAAGCGCTTCCGAAGCCTGATGGCCAAAACTGAGAGACTCAGGAGGAGCTTCTTCCCCCAGGCCATCAGACTCCTGAACTCAGTCACTTAACATCACGTGACTTCACTTCAGGATAAGCATTGATACACTGACATTGCACTGCACTTTCTGTTCTCGTTGTTACTGTGTAACAACCTGTCATAAACCTGTTTGCACATTATACTCTTTATACATTTGTTAACCACATATTTATAAGCCTACAGTTTACTCACTGCACAGTCTACTTCAATTATTTTATTCCACTTTATCCTTATTTGTTACCTTTTTTTCTTTTTTCTCTTGATTATTTATAATTCTTGATATATTTATAATTCTACAGATATAGACATATAGATAGATATATATATATATATAGATAGATAGATAGATAGATAGATAGATAGATAGATAGATAGATAGATAGATAGATAGATAGATAGATAGATAGATAGATAGATAGATAGATAGATAGTACTTTTTTTTAATCCTATTTCTATTATAATTTCCTCCTTGTGTTTTTAACTGTGAATTTGCACTGTCCATGGAGCGGACCTGTTTACATTTCACTGCCGGTTGTATATTCTGTATATAACTGTGTATGTGACAAATAAAACTCTTGAATCTTGAATCTAGATAGATAGATAGAAGAACAAGAACAAACAGAAGGTCAGAGTAAGAGAGTGAGAGAAATAAAAGATGGCTGCCATTATCCAGTGAAGCGAACAGTGAAGGGGTGGAATGAGACAGTCTCGAGGGAGGAGGAGTAGTAGGCAGCCAGAAGGGAATAGATATTTAATGAGGAACCGCATTCTACCCTTTAAATCTGCCGTATGCGATGATTACAAATATCTAACGCTGAGTGAATGCTGTTCACACTGAACAGGAGGATTAGAGAGTGCAGGAATGAGATCAGTGTGTGAACTGCAGTTTCATTTCATCCACTAAGATGTCGAGATCACAGCTGCATTCGTGCTAAACGCTCTGTGTGGACTCCGTCATTCAGTATTTATTAAAGTGGAAATCCTGGCATACTCATGGGGGAGAAAAGCTTTCTTCAAGCCTTTTCCCTCCTCTCTGGCAGAAACCTGGATTAGCTGGATTTTGAAGATGGATGCATTACTAAGCAACTGTGCGGCTATATTCACAACTGGACACTGCTGCAAGAGTGTGAGGATTCCTGATAATGAAACTGTCTTTCAACACCCAAATCTCAAACAAACCCACAACAGAATACCCAGAGCAATATGATGCCCGTGTGTGTGTGTGTGTGTGTGTGTGTGTGTGTGTGTGTGTGTGCTTTAGTGAGTGATAAACAGCTGCATCAGCCTGCTGTCATTAGTGCAGATTATTGCAGTTGAGTGCAGAAACCCAAACATCATCCCCCGCACATCAGCAGCACTGACCTTGCCAGAACCAACCAACAGTAAAGAAACAAACTTTCACACTGTCCTCATTAGCCAACATCATCAGATTTAAACAGACATCTGACACTGACCAGGCGTATCAGAGATGAGAGCTATTTCAACTCCTCATTTAGTACATCTGAGTAATCAAAAGCATTAAAGGCACAATATGTAAGATTTTCAGATTAAAATATCAAAGAAAAACTAGAACAATGTTATGTATTTTGTCGACTTACATTATCTCAAAAGTTTCAAAGAATGTTTAAATCCAGACAAATAAGCAATTTTAACCAAAACACGGGCCGTGCCCGTGCGTTGCCTATCAATGACATCATACCCTCGTTTTATTTTGTAGAAACCATGGAAACACCAAAGACGCTTTAATATATTTTGTGTTTTACAGGTGAGCAACTGTTTGGAGACATTCATCGACAGAAACTAGTTACATAGCTCAACACAGTTAGTCTTGTTGTTTAAATCTGTACCATGTTTTACCATGCCTAATATTGGTCTAGCTTACTGCAGTGTGCAACAAGTGTCTCATAGTAACATTATAACATAAGTTTCAACACACTCAAATGTATCTAATATGATAAAACAGCGCTGCGTTCCCCACATACGCATGAGCGGAAGCGGCGACTGTGGCACAATAAAAGCTCCGCTCAATCTCGTCGTCATCAAGCTACACCTTTGTTTTGAATAAGTGACCTCTAGTGGTGAAAAATTACACATCGTAGCTTTAATTTAGCTTAAAATGACTAATTTGATGATGATTTCAGGATGTATTCTAAATGATAGAAATGTATCAAAATAGACACAGCTAAATGACTTTTTGTATTTAAACACATTTTCATTAAGTCAGCATTTTCACAGAGTAAGACCACAGTTATATTGTCATCTGATTGACCCATGTGCTTTCAAATGAGTGGGATTAAATAGCTTATTATATAAGTAATATATATATATACTGCCAGGCTTTGACATGCACTTTTCTGCTCACCAACCACTGTGGCTAGTGGTTTTCCAAAGTTACTAGCCACTCAGCATTTTCACTGGCCACAATTTTGCTGTTTGGAAATTACATTTTATATGATGAAAGTTGACTTTGGCATGCTTAAATTACAAGTGATTGATTTAGAAGATTTAAAACCCTTTCAAATGCAGTGACTACACTGTATATCAGCTCAGCTGGTATGTGCAGGTGGCAATATGAGCATAGGCTAATATGAGAAATTTAATACGATATGAGTTATTTTTGTTAGGCTATATAAAAGAACAAAGAAGAAATTAGCAACTTACACAAACAATAGTAAATGTAAATATAAATCAGATACAGTAGGTTTATATAATATGTATACATTTATTTAGTTAAGTTAATCGATAAAGAATTGTAATTTTGTGGTACGACGGTCTTGTGATTTAATTTGGCTGTAGGCTGAAATTATATTCAACCCGCCAAAGTGGCTAGTGGGAGTGTCTGCCTTACCTAATGTCAAGCTGCATTGGTGCATACCGCTCATGTATACTTAAATTAAATGATACATTTATTCAGCAAGGAAGCATTAAAGGCACAATATGTAAGCTTTTTAGATTAAAATATCCAAAATCCACTAGCACAATGTTATATATTTTGTTGACCTGTGCACATTTCCAACAATGTTTAAATCCAGAGAAATCAGATATTTTAACCAGTGTTATGGACTGTGTCCTTGCATCACCTTGCCACCGTTGCCTCTGGCTTTTGGCTTGCTCAGTTGGGGACACCTAAATTTCATCTGTATTACCGATCTGCCCGCATTGACACTATATGATAATTAAATTAGCTGGATAACATCACTGTTTCACCAGAACGGCTGTACAAATTCTGTTGCATTATTGTCCTGTTAACAATGTGAAGCTGCTTTGAAACAATTGGACTTGTTAAAAGCGCTATATAAATAAAGGTGACTTGATTTGATCGCCTGTCAATTACGTCATATCCGTGCGACACCCTTGATTTCCGTAGAAACCATGAAAACACCCCTTAAAATATATGGGAATTTACTGTAAAATATATTGCACTATATTACATAATACATTTCCATTTATGGAAAACTAGTGCTTATATTTTTCAATATACTGCAACATATGCATTGACCATATATGGCTATACAGTATATTTATATATATAAAATATTTAGAAATGAAGACAAAAAATAGCATTCCATGTAATATTCATAAAGCTGCATCCACTTTACCAGCCAACTTAAAGTTGTATCCTTTATTGTGTACATATATTGCACAAACATGTTCCCATATAAATGTGAATGTGTTGTACACACATATAGCCTATACAAACCCGATTCCAAAAAGTTGGGACACTGTACAAATTGTATGCATCTATATATTATGAGGAAAAAATTACATACATTATGATATATTAGTAAATATATAGTCATATATTTTTCAATACATGAAAAGCGCAATTGTTTATGTATTTTTTAATATATTAACACAATATTTGCAAATATACCATTATATCATTTAATATACTGATCATTCATATACAGGGAAATATATTTTCTTTCCGTAAGGGACCAAAGGCGCTTTAATATAGCATGTATTTTATTAAACAGGTGAGAAGCTATTTGGATATACATGTCAAGTGGCTAGCATAGCATAATCAAAGAGCTTTCTCCATCATACAATATATTTTAAATTAATTGCATGTAATTTTGCAACAGTCATTTATTCATCCTGTTTTTGTTAATATGATATTCTAATAGCCTATCGATCTAGATTACTGCAAAGTGCAACACGTCTCTCATTCCAGTAACGTTATAGCATAACTTTCAACACACTCAAATGTATTTAGTGTGGTTGTTTTAACCACGTAAAACAGCGCTGCGTTACCCCACATACACAGCGACAAGAGCGTAAGCTACGACTGCAGCATCAGCAGAATAAAAGCTCAGAGACGGTGTTTCGCGCAGGTCTCTCATTAGCATTCGCTCACAAGAGCTCTCGGCACGTGCTGCTTCATATCACCGTAACGTTAATTAATCTTTAATACATTCACTCATTCATGATTTCTGCCCGAGTCCGTCAGATTCCTTTCCATCGGCTGTGGAGGTGAAGAGTCAAGACTACAACTCCCATGATTCCACACTCATTCACAGCGTCATCAAGCTACGCCTTTGTTTTGAATAAGCGACGCAAAACTTACATACTGTGCCTTTAAATTAAACAAAAGTGGCAGTACATCTATAATGCAGATTTCAAATAAATGCTGTTGAACTTTCTATTCTACGACGAATCCTGAAAAAAAAAAAAAAAAATCAGTTTTCACAAAAATACCAGCTGTTTTCAAGCTGTTCAGAAATGTTTCTTGAGCAGTAAAACAGCATTACTGTAAATTATGCTGAAAATTCAGTTTAGCCATCACAGGAAGTAATATTTTACATGAGAAAATAGTTATTTTTAATTGTAATTATCTCACAAATCACAATATTACTATTACTTACTATTTTTTTTTTTTTTTTACATTTTTACTGTATTACGATCAAACGACTGCAACCTTGGTGAGAAAACAAACTAACGTTAATGTTAGTGTAAATGAAATGGAAATGTATTGCTATGATTATTGTTAACATTTTGTGCCTTATATAACACTTAGCTGCGTATGGTTATTTGAAATGTTTGTATACACTACGGATTACATTACAGATTTGTTTTTTATTAATACTGCATTTTACAGACATTAAACAGTTGGACTTAAGATAAAACGGCAAGACATTTGTTCGCATTCGTTACAGAATCAGTGCGCCATCTGTCGTCACCCGACGACGGCGTTCCGGATATGACGCAGGACGCGCACTATTTAAACTTGTTTTCAATATTCCGGAAGTGAAACAGAGCCGTTTCCACACAGATTGATGTCGCTGTACTGCTACACCTAAGCGCTCATTCTGCGTAAGTAAATGCTTATTTGTCTTATTCTGATTGTTTTTTATAACCCCTTTTAAGCAAGCAGAACTGTCGCTATTTACTATTCGATGTAACCGCTTTTACTTCGGTGGTCTGCGGGTCCTATTCATCTTCATTGTGTTATGGTTCGTTTTACACATATGAACAAGCTCTTTTATGTGCAGACATCATCACTCCAGACATGGCAGCGAAGGGGGCAAAGGAGAGTCTGGTGAATAAACTGGGCTTTAAAAGCAGCAGCTCGAAGTCAGTGGAGATGGAGCTGGAGAAACTGAAGAGAGAGAATCAGCAGCTGAAGAAAAGTCTGGAGGACGTGAAGAGAGCCGGAAGACCTCATCAACACACACATTCGGACTCTGACAGAGCCAAACTTCTGGAGGCGAGTTCATGCCTGCTTTAGATTTGTGTCTGTCATTCTGTAAAGGTTTATAAGTATTTATAGAGAAGTGTGTGTATATTAGTGTTGTAGTCAAGACAGCCACCAGCACTCCTTAAATTCATAAAGATCCACATTACCACCTGAGAAATTACTTATTTTAAATCAATGATAATAATTGGAATAAGACGCTTATAGAGCTGTTTCCAATCAAATGAAATCATTAACAACAAAATTCATCTTTGCACTGCAGAGGTGGTCCAGAAGATGCATCTGAATTGGTAAATGCATAATGTTGTTGTTTGTATAAAAGCAATAATACAAACGTTATAATATAAAAATCAATATTTGTTTTGTGTAAAATATTGAATTTTGTATTAATTTTGGTGACGTTTCTGACACAACCCCTCATTTACAATAAATAAATCAAATTAGAAATAAGTTACTGATTGCATCTGAAGCAGTACGTTTTACATCCAATCACATTCATGATGTTAATAATAAATCACGCAATGCACTGGCAGTTTAGTAATATCCCAGCGGTTGTGGTCTTCAAACAAAATCCAGAGTCCTCTTAAGTCTGAGACCGAGAATAAATGTGGGTGGGACCGGGACAAGACCGAGACCTTCAAAAAAAAAAAAAGGGTTTTAAGACCAAATCTCGAGTACTACAACACTAGTGTATATGTAGAGAGACGTAACATTCTTTAGATTTCCTCTACTATGTCATGAAGTGAACCTATTTTTTCAAACTCCGTTGTGTCCCAGAGGATTCTGGCCCTGGAGACGCTGAGGGAGAGGAACTCGCAGCAGCTGCTGGTGAGGGAGCAGGAGATCGGTGTCCTCCGACAGCAGCTGCGCGCCGCTCACGGGGAGGTGGTGTCTTCACTGCAGAGCCAGCTGGAGCAGAAGCAACAGGAAGCCGAACAGAGAGAGAAGCAGTTTCAGGCTCTCTCAAAGGAGACAGAAGACCTGAAAAACAAGTATTGTGCGGTTTCTGAGAGGTGTGACACACTTGAGAAACAAAAGGTAGGGGAGTTGACTTTAGACCCTTCGTATGGCGTTAGGGCTTTCTTTAACGTTTGTGTAATCTCATTTTATTACTTTTTTTTTTATTATAACTTTATTATGGGTAAATATTTATTTATCTTATTTAACCATGGTCATGACAGACACTCCTGGGGGGTATTCCAGAAAGCAAGGTTAACTTACCGTCACATATTGAACTCTCGGTTGATTAACCCAAACCTTGCTTACTCGAGGTATGCTGGTTCCAAAAAAACGCGTCTGGGAGTAAGTTCAGCCAACCCAGAGTATGTTCCCGGGTTAACACACAAGACATTCTCCACAGAGCGACGAATCGATGATTCACCATGGAAACAGAGCGTGCCATTCTACTTCCTCCTCTTCTTTTGTTTAATGGCGAGTTACGTAACCTACTTAATGCACATCGCCACCTATTTGGTGGTTATGCAATCATATTTTTCAATGTCTTCGTTTAATAAGTAATCTTTATTCACTGAGAATAAGGATTATATTGTTTGATCCATGTGTGAGATGACAATAAAATTAATATATTTGAGTTGCATTATTTATTTATTCTAATTCTTTAGAATTAATATGTAATATTGTATATTATACAACTGAAACAAATTTGGTTAAATTATTAGCTATATTAATAATATAACACACATCTGAATACCTCTTAAGCAAACTAACCCTGGAACATGAGCGGCACCGGAGCAGGTTATGTTCAGAGTGTGAGTTGCCATGGTTACTTGCATACCCTGAAAGTTACCTCCGTTTTTGGAACCGAAAGTTGAGGTTATCCGCTTACTCTTAAACATACCCGGGTATGTCACATAACCTGCTTTCTGGAATACCCAGAAGACCCCCCCCCACCCCCCAAGTCAGGGATTGAAATCTAGTCATGATAGTAGTTCATAGAAGATTGTAATTTCCGTCAGGGTATTTCCAGGCCAATGAATGCATGATGAGGTTCATACACTAGATGGCAGCATTTCATCTCAAACAAGTATTTTTTTTACTCAGAGAAGTCGCCTAACTAGTGCTGAAGGAGTGATAGTAGACCACAACTAATTATAATATTTGAATCTAAATGGTTTTATCAATCACACAGTCTTCTGTCAAGTGCAAATATTCTCAAATAAACACTCTTACTGAAAGTCAGTGGGCCTTAATTCTGCGTCTTGTAATTTCCAGTGTAAATTTCACATTATGCTAGCAATTCATTCTTTTAAGAGATTGTCAGCCTGTTCTGATCAGTTTGGCCGGTCTCAGCAGGGTATCGGTCAAAAATGTGCTCGGTTTGCACTGTGCGAGATTGGTGTTATAGCTTAAAGGGGTGTAAATCTTCATCACCATACTATCTGACATTGGTTCTCTTAGCCAGCGTTACGATATTTGCTGATGCCTCCAAACATGCTGTGACATGATTACATTTTGATTAGATTCAGAGGCCTGTGATCGATTATATGGGTATTAACGGATTGTGAAAAGAATTTTCATAATCAGTTACATTTTACATAACTCACAAATGCAACCAAATATAACAAGAACATTTAACCAAGCTGCATCTCAACTGGAACATCCACAACAACAAAAAATCATTAATATAATATCAAAAGTTGAAATCAGGAGGTCCTCATCAAACAGCTCGGTGTCAATTTGACCTCTTTTTATACTTTGACATCTTCACATTGCATTAATACATCATATTGTTTGCCATTTTAAAGTGGTCATCGGATGCGCATTTTCCACAAGTTGGTATGATTCTTTAGGATTTTCATGTAAAGTCTGTAACATACTTTGGTTAAAATTGTGTGAAGCAACATCCTTTTTACCTCCTCAAAAACAGCTCTGTTCACAGCGACCCGTTTCGGTGCATGATAATGAGCTACTGCTCACCCCACCCCTCTCTTCCGTGGGACGTGTAGTGCTGCCTTGGCAGACGGTGTACAACTGGCTGAGGGCGGAGATATGCTAATATGTGACAGTCCGTCAGTGGTCGTGGGCGGAGCATGAGCAATATGACATCATATTGCGCAGAAAATTAAAACGGCTTGATTGAGTGTTTAGGCTTTTTGAGGGTAAAAAAAAAAAAAAGGAGTGAATGAATCATTATCATTATCATTGTAGGGTGGTTGTCCACACACTGCAAACACGCATTTAAATGCAAACACCATATAAAAGTACATTTTTGCATCCGATGACCCCTTTTAAAGGTTCAGTGTGTAAATGTTTGGCATCTAGCGGTGAGGTTGCAAATTGCAACCGTCCACAGCTCGCCCCTCATTTTTGAAGCACATAGAGAAGCTATGGTGGCCGACACAGGACAAAGATGTAAGACTGTTGAGCATTTTGTCCATTTAGGGCTACTGTAGAAACATGGCAGCGCAAAATGGTGACTTCACATTAAGGGGACCCGCGGGGTATGACGATAGAAATGGCTCATTCTAAGGTAACAAAAACATAACGGTTACATTACTTAAGGTCTTTATACACCACTGAAAACATAGTTATGTATATTAGATTACATTTCTGTCAATAGATCTTCCTAAATGTTACACAGTGGACTGGGCTAGATTGGGCTAGTAACCCATAAATTGGAGGTTCAAACCCAAGAAGACTTTATCAGTAAAGTAATTTATGTAAGATGTGAAAGGTTTAAAAAAAAAATGATAATTTATGAGATGCATTTGTGACATCTTT
Source organism: Paracanthobrama guichenoti (assembly GCA_018749465.1). Lineage (NCBI taxonomy): Eukaryota > Metazoa > Chordata > Actinopteri > Cypriniformes > Gobionidae > Paracanthobrama > Paracanthobrama guichenoti. Next base: position 8,407,001 of record CM031954.1, read on the forward strand.
GTATCATTGGTCTCCCGTCAGGTTCCATCTGGTGAGCTTGCGGCGGTGCAGGAGCAGTTGCGAGATGTGAGTTCAAATAAGACGTTCCTGCTGCTTTCTGCTAGACTCATCTGTTCATCACCTCTCTCTGTTTTGAGTACAGGCTCTAGAGAAGAACCATCACTGGCTTGTGTACGACCAGCAGCGGGAAGCCTATGTTCAGGGTGTCTTAGCCAGGACCAAGGAGTTAGAGACGCAGTTAAATGAATCAAATCAAGCTCTCCAACATCAGCACAAAGAAGCCAGTTCAGATGGTAAATGCTCTTTAAAGGCACTCAAAGTGTCCAGAATAAAATTGTGATGGTCTATATGACTCTATCACCATTTATTCTCTTCTTGCACCACAGCCCAGTCCGGGCAGGAGACTCAGCGTGAGCTGGAGGCCGAACGGGCCCGAGTCAGCCAGATCCAGGTGGAACTTGAGGATCTGAGAGGGAGGTATGAGGAGAAGAGCAGGGAAGCGGCTCAGGCCCGGGAGCAGTTTCTGGAGGAGAGGAAAAGCGACCGGCGGGCTCTGCAGGAGGAGAGGAGGTGTTCATCAGAGCGAACTGCTCGACTGCAGGGTGAGCTGGAGGATGAGAGGAAGAGGGTTTCTGAACTACTGATGCAGGTAAACATGCAGATTTTTTTGTTATAACAGATTAAAGGTGTCATGGACTGGCTTTTTTATTTTATTATTTTGTCATCTTAGGATGTTTGCGTGGTTTTTACATTCAAAAACATCATAATGAATAAGTAATTGGCTGTTTTCTAACCTGGTTTTGAGGCTCTCTCCTGAACGCGAGCGTTTTTATGGGCATGCCACACTGTAGATTTGGAAGTAAACGCCCATGGCTAGGATTGGATAAGATTTGCATAGTATAATGAGCTCCAGCTCCCCTGTCAGCACATGTGGTAATTGTTTTGAAAGCGTGTGGGGAAACGGCAACCGGAATGATTCGTCCCACAGGGCTCGCAAAGCGTCTTTATCAAACCAACACAATGATTTATCTCTCATCCACCCACGATTGATTGGAATGTTGTTGTTGTTTTTTTATTACTTGGCCCGCCAGATCGGTGGATCTAAGCGAGAACCGTGCATCACACACACACACACACACACACACACACACACACACACACACACACACACACACGCATGTGCGCACAAGCCTCACTGCAGAGTCAGACAAATCAGCATGTTGAAAACTTCTGCAATTATATTTTCCTTCAAATATCAAGTCAAGAGAGTGAACAACGCACATCAAGAAACGAATGTTATTTGACTATTTAAGAGAGCCTGTCGGCAGGCCGGGCTTACGTTTTTGGTAGCCCGCCTGGAAAGAACACAGCCCCGGGACGTTGGGCTTTGCGTGCCCATGTCCGAGTCTGATCCCGAATTGCAATGAACCAACAACACCACAAATAAAGGATTCTCCAGCCTTTGACAGCGTGCCAAGTTATGTTCAGTTAGACACGTACACATAATCAATAGATCTATATCAAATGATCTGTATCAATGCAATACTATCACATATAAAAAACATTTTTACTCCCATTATAGTGTGTTGCTTCATTCATTCATGTAATCTCATCCTGTCTGCAAATCCAGTCTCTTGTTTACAAACGAATCTGTGGTGAAATGAAAGAACAAATGCGCAATGTCTTCCCCACGTGAGCTGGATCTTCATTAAAAATAAAGTTCATCCATGCATTCGTAATATTGGAATCTGAATGAAGCTTATGCGGCATGTTTATTGCTTAGAAGTTCGATCCGGTTTAGCTCTGTGTAGGCCTGTCATGTCAGTGGCACGAGTCGGTGGGCGGGGCTACAGAATTAGACGTTCTTCTGTTGAGGTGTTGTTTCACCATACAATGACATCAAAGTGTGGCATGTTCTGAGATCAAGCGTTTGCTGGGTCTGGTGTCAATAAAAGCTTTTCTTTGACTGACCAGGACGTTTTCAGCTCTGAAACTTGCAGGATATTCTTATATTACCATGACATATATATATATATATATATATATATATATATATATGTATATATATATATATATATATATATATATTATATAATATATGTATATATATATGTATATATATATATATATATATATCAAAGTCCCTTTTAAGGCAAGTAATTATATACTATATATATATGTCAAAGCAGCCATCTTTGAAACGGCTCTCGGGCATGCAAGTGCAGCTCCTATCTCTTTGAATGGGGAAACTTCAAATTCTCCAAAACTGTTTGCCATGCTTACAGTGGTGATTTTCAAATATGAAATTTAAATGAAATCTGACAACAGATTTTGAAGACTTTACTAGTCAACGATTGGCTCTTTCATTGAGAATGTGGGGCTTATTCACCATATTGGGCGTTGCACTTTCTCCCATTCATTAGTAATCAGAGTCTTTTATATATATATTGGTAACGAATTGGTAACGTTATGTTTACCTCCGTAAGCCAGCTAGAGAAATTAACACTTCAATGAATCAATATTAAATGGAATTCAATCAAATCACAAGCTTGTGAAACGAATCGTGAGATGTTTGTCAGGACCTCAGGCGGCATTTCCCAGAAGCATTGAGACTACTGGTGCCAGTGGTTACTACTTTCTATTTTGGCTTACAATGCTTCTACAATACATCTACTCATTTCTTTTGACAGACATTAACTTTATTTGCTAGATAAAGAGCTTGTTTTTTTCTGTTTGTAAAGGTGAGCCTATTGCAGAAATCCCTGATGAGTCAGCAGGAGGAGCAGAAAAGAATCGCTATATTGGAACAACAGGTATTCAGATCACCCTTCAACACTAGCTTTCATCTTACAGCTATGAATGAAACATCCAGCATGCTTCTCCGTTCCATTCCTGGTGTTATCACCCTCATTTGTCACTGACCATCATACAGATCCAGTTGTCGGCCAAAAAAAACTAGATAGGAGAGACATCATTAAAGTAATCCATGTGACACCAGCGGTTTAACCTCAATTTAATGAAGCGACGTAACATCATTTACGGAAATATTGACTTGCAATCCAGTGGGGGAGCACCACGACGCATGCGTGTCATGTTGACTCAAGCCCGGAAGTTGTTCCGTGAACGGGCTTTAGATAATATTATTTTGTAAGGATAGAGGTAAATTAGTTGGGGGTTTCTTTGCGCAAACAAAGCACTCCTAGGTCAATGACATGATTATCTTTATTTTATTATAATTCTTTGTCTTGCTCATGTATGTTAAGTGAATACGCCTCCTACTGCTGATTTGTGCTGCTCGGTCCGTTCCACTTTCAACAGCGTTTCTCAGAAATCGTGAATTTCTAAGACATGTACTTTGCACGTGCATTTTAAACTGGATCGTTAAAGTTTGTGTGTTATCACCCTCATTTGTTATTGACCATCCGACAGATCCAGTTGTCGGCCAAAGAATCTGAAAATGAAAAACTAGACCGTCAAACTTTACAGCACCAACTGCACAAAGTTTTGAAAGAGCTGCGGAAGGCCAGAGACCAGATCACACGCCTGGAGTCTTCCGTAAGTTCTGAAATATTGCTTGATGCATTCCGACATGATCATTGACACTTTTAGCATATTGTGTGTTAATGTGCCTGTTTTGACCTTGTGCCTCAGAAACCGCAGAGAGAGTCTCGTTTCTCGGAGCCCAGCTCATGTAACAGGATGGATTTTGAAAGATTGACTATTCAAGATCGAACCACGTCTCCATCTAAAGTCCATAACATACTAGATGAGAGTATCCTGGAGTGTCCGAACTGTGGCGCTTCCTACCCCACCAGCCAGCACAGAGAGCTGCTCGCCCACCTCGACTACTGCTTCAGCTGAACCTGCCTAAACACTTCCACTCTTTATATCAACGTCACTATTTAGAGTGATTTTCACTTGGTTTTATTGTAGTCACCATTCCAAAGAAATCTTTCAGTGTTTTATATTAACTTGTTTCATCTTATTTTTTTAAAGAACAAACTAATAGTCAAATTTTTATATTCTTGAATTTGAAAAGCTTGAAGGACTTTTACATGGGGCATATTTAAAAATATTTTAATTTATAAATTCAAATATGTTATTTTCTTAGTTTGCTTTTGGTGACCAGGTTGCTTTTTTTATATGCAGTTTGCATACATGCACTAAGTAATAATCAATATTCAACCATCAGTGTTGTACCTAAAAAAAAAATAAAAATAAATTCACTCAGTCATTCACTGAATTTTTACTCTGCTTAAATAAAAGGAAAAAAAGACTGCAATAACCCTGTGTGTCCCTTGTCTCCTCATTGTACCTCTGAAGTGTTACTTGTCTAGGAACGACTCCAATCCGTCAGTCCTTACTTTGCAAACCAAATCTGTCTTGAATTAGACTGCATGTGTAAATCCTGCATTAAACTATTTAAAGATGGGATTAGGTGAAGGCACAGTAGCCGGAGGAGAACGAGTTTATTAACGGTTCGGTTCCAGGAAGTGCCATGTATAGTTTCACTGCCAGGTAAGCAATATATATATGAGTAAGGAAAACTGGCAATAATTAAAGAAATTAATTTGTAGAATCCTTCTGAGAAATACTAGATCCCTGGGCATCTGTGAAGGCACATGACATATACAAAATATATATTTAGGCTATATACACCGGTTACTAGCCACTCAGCATTTTCACTGGCCACAGTGTTGCTGTGATGATGGCTCATGAGATGAGACCATACACAATATTGGGTTCATGAGACTGCATTTTAACAGTTTTTAAGAACTCTTCAATGTCAAATTATATGACTGGAACAAGTCTTTTATTCATCTGAAAGTCACAAAATGCAAAACAATGCAGGTGAGTTTTGAAGCGTTTTAACTAATCTAGGGCGGTCACTAACTGTTATTTTGGAAATCAAGTAATCCGTTGGTTATTTTGACGATTAATCGAGTAATCTTATATTTTTGTGGTAATAAAGTGAAATTAAAAGCTTTTTCAAATGGTTATATTTTTAATTATTTTAATTGCAAGATGCTACAGGCCATAATATCATATTTTCTGTAAAAAGTGACTTGTATAGATGGAAATCATGATTTCTTCTTGCCTGAATTAGTCATGTATCGTGTAATCAAAATATTTTTCTTTTGGCAATATTTCTTTTTTGTTTGTTTATAAGAGCCCTAAACAGTACATTTCCCTAATTATACAACATTAAGTCTTATAAAAATGTGTCTATAAATCTTGTCAATTCTGTTATCGTACCATACTTCGCCTCTCCCACCACTGTGTGAGACACAGGAAATGATGTCACTTTCCCTCACTGATAAGATCTGAAGCACTGAAAGGGATGTGTGCTCTCTCTGAGGAAGTCTTTTAATCTAAAAGTTCTTACACCATGAGTTCTTTTGTAAAACGTCAATTGTTACCACAATATCAAAAGGAAAACAGAATATATCACCGTATCATCGTCTTTTAATCATGAAAATCTAATTTAAAATCGTCAATTCTGTTACCGTCAAACTCTGGTACTTGCCTAATTTGTAACAGAGCTGACAAACAATACTATAAAGAAATCTGGTTTACACTTTATTTTACGGTGTCATTGTTACAGTGTAATTAGATATTTAAGTACTACGGTATATAATATTAATGAACTACATGTACTTACTATAGGGTTGGGGATTAGGGCTTGGTTGAGGCTTAGTTGCTTGTAATTATGCATAATTTACTGTTATTACTATGGTAAGCACATATAACATACGTAACAAGGACACTGTAAAAAAAAAAAGTAACTTGTGTTTGGCAAGCACTGAATTATTAAAATTGAATATGTTTTCAATAAGAGACTGGAAATAATTTCTATTAGTGAACAGTTTTTTTTTACTTAACTTTTTTGAAATGCAGGCAATAATAATTTGTCTAAATAAAGTATCAAAAGTGAATAATTATTTGGTTTTACTGGACAACACTGAATCTGATAAATTGTACATAATATAAATATCAAATCAAATCACCTTTATTTATATAGCGCTTTTAACAAGTCCAATTGTTTCAAAGCAGCTTCACATTGTTAACAGGACAATAATGCAACAGAATTTGTACAGCCGTTCTGGTGAAACGGTGACGTTATCCAGCTAATTTAATTATCATATAGTGTCAATGCGGGCAGATCGGTAATACAGATGAAATTTAGGTGTCCCCAACTGAGCAAGCCAAAAGCCAGAGGCAACGGTGGCAAGAACCAAAACTCCTTCAGGGTCAGAATGGAGAAAAAAACCTTAGGAGAAACCAGGCTCAGTCAGGGTGCCAGTTCTCCTCTGGCCGACGAACAAACAGTGTATGATTATAATTCTGGCAACACTGCAGGTCTTAAGTCATATTAGGCAAATAGATATTCGTAAGATTATTCGAAAGATTGGAGTCGTCACGCCGGAGACGGGTTTAATGAGGATGTCGTGTCGATGCAGCATTTACGGGGGGAGTTTATTTGACATGCTCTCTGCAGACATTTCAGGGATGCGTTGGTCATGTCCAGGCGCAGGTCCACCATCTGATCTGGATACGGCCCAGTACATCAGGTACATCAGGTGTTATGGGAAGTGTTCCCGGTTCCGGCTGACCTAGTTAATGCAGCCTAACAATCATTTAACTGATTTGAATAATAGAAATTGATAATGTTCTATGTGTATGTCATAGTAAAGAGATACGTTATAATATAATATAATCAAATATAATCAACTTGTGTATGTATTTTAACAAAATGGCGGAAGATGGAGATTGTTGTTACACTTTACAGCACAATCAAATCCTTGTTTAATATTGGCCAAACAACATTTAATTCAAATGTCCACTTAATCTTTGGCCACTCCTTTATGATAGAAAAGCTACAGCCACTGTCATTTCTTGAACGGGAACATGTGGGCATCAAAACATGCAAACTCAAAGCGATTATTTTTGAAAATTTACTACTTTCAGTTTATTTTGAAATTGCGATGAACAACAATTTGCATATTGAGAAACATATTGATGTATTCTCTTGTGTTGGCTTTATATATATATATATATAATCATAAGAATTTTTTTATATTTATATATAAATTATATAAATATATATACAGTATATGCATGCAAATATTTCTTAAATATATACATGTATATTTATATATACATAATTATACACTGTACACACACATATATTATGTATATTATATAACATTCTGCTTTGTATATAGGTCCACTGACTCCTTACCTTTCAGAGAGAGTGTGTATAAATATATGTAACTTATTTTATAGTCTAAATCTTGATATAACTATTAACAGATGTTTATGAATATTGTATTGATAACATTACATAAATGTATTGAATGTATATATTATACATTTGTTATAAAGTATAAATATATTATAAAGTCAAATAAACCCCGTAAATGCCGCGACACGACATCCTCATTAAACCCGTCTCCGGCGTGACGACTCCAATCTTTCAAATGATCTTACAAATATCTATTTGCCTAATATGACTTAAGACCTGCAGTGTTGCCAGAATTATAATCATACACTGTTTGTTCGCGGCCAGAGGAGAACTGGCACCCGACTGAGCCTGGTTTCTCCCAAGGTTTTTTCTCCATTCTGACCCTGAAGGAGTTTTGGTTCCTACCACCGTTGCCTCTGGCTTTTTGTTGCTCAGTTGGGGACACCTAAATTTCATCTGTATTACCGATCTGCCCGCATTGACACTATATGATAATTAAATTAGCTGGATAACATCACCGTTTCATCAGAACGGCTGTACAAATTCTGTTGCATTATTGTCCTGTTAACAATGTGAAGCTGCTTTGAAACAATTGGACTTGTTAAAAGCGCTATATAAATAAAGGTGATTTGATTTGATTTGAAAGTGTTTCAAAGAAAATTGAGGAAAATTAATCAATGGAGTGCCAATACACATACATTACATATCAGCTAGAAATATCCAACTTTACATTTTCTTATGTATTTCTTCCTACATATAATGTGTGCTGACACCTGCTGCTGTGTATCATGGTCCAGGTTGCACAACATTTTGGTTGGTACACAACATTTTGTCAGCAAACAGCATTGATTTACCACAGTGCTGTTTGTATTGTTGGTTCACGAGTTTGAAAGAACCTTAGATAAAACTCTGGTGATAGCAGGTTTACTAGATCGATCACTGAATTCAATAATTAATTCATACTTTTTTTTTCAAGTTTATTTGGAAAAAAAACGTTACACCATGCACTTGTGCATTAAAAATGATTACTACACATTTGCACTTTTGCTTTGTCCAAAATTATTAAGCATTCTCTTTTATTAAGTAATATGTTTATTTTTTTTGTATTTACATATCAGCTGGAAATATAAAACTTTTAAGACAGATTACATCCTCAGAAGCTCTTTTGTGCAGTTGTCATTGGGCAGCGGCACAGAAACCTGCACAATTAAAAAAGCAAAAACGCATTTAGATCTTTTGCATACTGAACAACGTCTGATCATGAGTGCATACACGTAGGGTGAATTCAGGGTGATTGGGACACTTTTCCCCAAGTCATCTCAATGACAAAAGTGTCCCAATCACCCTGAATTCAACCCTAATAATAATTAATGAGGCTCAACCATCTTACCAGTGTGTGCAACGCGTCTGTATTTGCCCAGGAAGCAGATTTCCTGTTTCTTCTCTGTCACAATCTGCTGGTCTTCAGGCCTGAGGCCATCAGGGTATCGGGAGAATATGAAGGAATAACCATCCAGGCAGCTTCCATCCTCATCAAGCTCTCTGCAGGAGTAGTGGATGGCGTAGTTATCGTAGTCGGTGTCAACGATCCAGTGGTCGTCATCTGTGAAACGGTCACAAACAGGTCATGAGCAGATGACCTAACATTTGATTTGCACGTGATAAATCTACACTTACATCCAGACTGGAGATACGCAGAAGCTCCCCAGTATTTCAACTTGGTCTTGGCTGGGTCTTCGGTCTCTTCAAACGTGCCAAACATGTTGGCGCACATCTCCCAGTTGCTAAAAAGTAAAACGACATGTGAGAATTTAATCTTTTTTATTGCATCAGTGCACAACGTCAACATAAAATCCCATTTAGACTCACTTGAGAATGATGACTCTGCCAATAGCGGCGGCTGTCATCCTTCCATCTTCCTCCACTTTGTAAGTGACAACAATATTATCAAGAAGGAAAAGACCAACAGGGTCTTTCTTGGCTACGGCATACCATGTTCCTTGAAACTGCAAGGTCAGTGGAAAAGTATGAGGAACAAAAGCTCAAAAACGACATGTGGATTGAAGGAAAATACTGCCTGACTTACCCTTGTCTTGTCAAAGTCCTGTTTGACGGTCATGTTGCTCACCAGACAGTCCTGCGCCCAGCACGTGGCCAGGACACACACAGCTATGCAGAACCTAAGCATGGTGCTTCTGTGCTCGAGCTGTGAAAAATGAGTAGAACAGTTAGGAAAACACCAACAAATGCATCACTTAGCCATCCGTCAAACGAATCCCAACGTGCGTACCTTGATCACAGTATCTTAAGTATAGCACTGCACTGCTGCAGCTGCATTTATATAGGGCCAAGATTCTGGGACCCTATATTCATAGCCCCACCCAACGCCCAGAAATTCAGTCTCCACCATCTCTGTCATTGGACAAAGGTTTTTACATGACATAACATTTCAGGTCTCCATGTGGAGCGCGGTACCTTTGACCTCTGCTCCCCGAATGTGTTTTTCCTCAGGTTGCAGCTGGATTGCGCAAGAGCATGAGCTGAAGCTAAAGTAAACATATGGAATTCTTTAGCACATGCCGGCTTGTGTGCATTTCTAAATTATGCCGGTGATTGTGTTCCCTGAAACCCGTTCAGTAGGGAACATTTGTTTTGTGTACATAGAACAGGTGTAAAAGTAACCAAACCACTTCTATTTGCCAGCTAATGTATGTGTACTCTGTTTCTGTTTGAGGTTGATTCTTTCTTTTGAATTGTTTTGCCCTTTAAAATGAACCATGTCACATCTGTTTGTGTTTGTATTCAGATTCGTTCATGTGCTCCTTTGTTCAGTTTCCCGCCACTCCTTTGTTATCATGGTTACCTTCATTATTAGTTCATTCTGGTCAGCTGTGTTTGTTCCTTACCTTATTTATGTTCCTATATAAGTCTTTCTTTTCAGTCACTCCTTGTCTATTCACTGTTTTCGTGAGTGTGTTTTGCTGCCTGATCATCTGTTTGCTTCTATTACTGTTATTTTGGATTTATCATCTTTGTGTCTGTTTTCCTGCAACCACCGTGACACAAATGACTTATATTTGCCTATATATATATACACACTCACCTAAAGGATTATTAGGAACACCTGTTCAATTTCTCATTAATGCAATTATCTAATCAACCAATCACATGGCAGTTGCTTCAATGCATTTAGGGGTGTGGTCCTGGTCAAGACAATCTCCTGAACTCCAAACTGAATGTCAGAATGGGAAAGAAAGGTGATTTAAGCAATTTTGAGCGTGGCATGGTTGTTGGTGCCAGACGGGCCGGTCTGAGTATTTCACAATCTGCTCAGTTACTGGGATTTTCACGCACAACCATTTCTAGGGTTTACAAAGAATGGTGTGAAAAGGGAAAAACATCCAGTATGCGGCAGTCCTGTGGTCGAAAATGCCTTGTTGATGCTAGAGGTCAGAGGAGAATGGGCCGACTGATTCAAGCTGATAGAAGAGCAACTTTGACTGAAATAACCACTCGTTACAACCGAGGTATGCAGCAAAGCATTTGTGAAGCCACAACACGCACAACCTTGAGGCGGATGAGCTACAACAGCAGAAGACCCCACCGGGTACCACTCATCTCCACTACAAATAGGAAAAAGAGGCTACAATTTGCATGAGCTCACCAAAATTGGACAGTTGAAGACTGGAGTCTCGATTTCTGTTGAGACATTCAGATGGTAGAGTCAGAATTTGGCGTAAACAGAATGAGAACATGGATCCATCATGCCTTGTTACCACTGTGCAGGCTGGTGGTGGTGGTGTAATGGTGTGGGGGATGTTTTCTTGGCACACTTTAGGCCCCTTAGTGCCAATTGGGCATTGTTTAAATGCCACGGCCTACCTGAGCATTGTTTCTGACCATGTCCATCCCTTTATGACCACCATGTACCCATTCTCTGATGGCTACTTCCAGCAGGATAAAAAGCTTGAATCATTTCAAATTGGTTTCTTGAACATGACAATGAGTTCACTGTACTAAAATGGCCCCCACAGTCACCAGATCTCAACCCAATAGAGCATCTTTGGGATGTGGTGGAACGGGAGCTTCGTGCCCTGGATGTGCATCCCACAAATCTCCATCAACTGCAAGATGCTATCCTATCAATATGGGCCAACATTTCTAAAGAATGCTTTCAGCACCTTGTTGAATCAATGCCACGTAGAATTAAGGCAGTTCTGAAGGTGAAAGGGGTCAAACACAGTATTAGTATGGTGTTCCTAATAATCCTTTAGGTATATATATATATATATATATATATATATATATATATATATATATATATATATATATATATATATATATATATATATATATATATATATATATATATATATATATATATATATATTTATATATATTTGGGCTTAAAATTTTAGGCTCCCATTCACTGCTATTATAAATCTTGGAAGAGCCAGGCAGAGCTGATCCTCCCTATGCGCAGAGTGTAGGGCCCCGAACCACCAGGGGGCCCCCTTGCTCTCAAGAATCAGCTATTTAGGGCTGTGTTTTAGTTTCATTTTTTTATTTTTTTTATTTTTAAAAACATGAAAACATGATGCCGCTTTCCATTTCTTTCCTTTAAAGGATTTTTCCAAAGGTTGTCATCGTACGTAACATTCAAATTAGTCGAATCATGTAACGCCACGTGTTAAAGCACATTGAGCTGTGAAAGAGAGCTTTTCAACAGACGGCTTTCCGTCCATGCAATCCGAGACGGAGAGAAACACGGACAAGTACAGGCTACCTTGGGCTTCGTGTGAGTGCTTGAATGGACAAATACACGCAAAAATGTCAAAATCCTTGGGGACTTTAACGCATTCAGTTATGTCTTTGGTGAACAACAGGGTTATTCTGTTAGCTGGGAAAGTAATTGAATGCTTGTCAGAGTATTAGTTCTGTGCATTTGGTTTTAAAGTGACCGATAAACCGCTGCTCTCGCGGTCATTTAATGTGAATCACACAACAAAAGAACATTAGAGAATCATTCACTGCTCTCCCCTGAATAACATTAGTAACTTTAATAAGAATCACTGTTTATTTAATTCATGCAGTGAAGACTATGTAATGTTTTATTTTATTTTTTAATTAAATATTTTTTATTATGTTTCATTTCATGGTAGGCTATTATAAGCAGTAGGCTAAATTGTTAATTTCATTCATATCTGTTTTTTCTGTTGTATTTATCCTATTGCTTGTTCTTTTTTTATCTTTTAACTCACTGCTGTTTGTTGACAGTGTACACTGCTCTAAAAGGCAGATTAAGGGGTTGGGGGTCATTCAGTTTTTTATTTTTTTATGAATGCACTGACAGGGGCCCTCAGACAAAGTTTTGCTTAGGGCCCCCAGAAGTCTAGGATCGGCACCCGGGCATTTTTAATATATCTCAGATTGTATTCGTCTGAAAGAGGAAAGTCATATACATATCCCTTTAATGACACTACAAGTTCAATTAAACCAACAAAATATGAGGAAAATAATATTTGATATACTTTTTTTTTTTTTAAATATGAGAGAAGAACAAAACACTAAATATGTTTTATTTTACTATGCAAAAATGCATGGAAAAACTAAAATCTCAGGGGGAAAAAACATACACTCTAAAAAATGCTGTGTTAAAAACAACCCAAGTTTGGTTGAAAATGGACTAACCCAGCGATTGGGTTGTTTTAATCCGCACAATTTGACATTTTTCATAACTTTATTATCACAAATAAAACTATTGACTCCAAACATCACTATGCAATATGCTTAAATTTTTAACAATTATTTTAGTAATATTTGAGCACAAGGTAAATATATTAGTAACACATATTCACTATTAACTATGACATTTGCCTCAAAAAACAAATTTACTGCTTAACTCTTAATTAATTAGTTTTGTAGAATTTAAGTTTAGGTATTGTGTAGGATTACGGTCAGAATAAAGTATTAAAATGTGCTTTATAAGTCATAAACAGCCAATATACTAGACACATACAAGCTAATAAGCAACTAGTTAATAGTGAGAATTGCACCCTAATATAAGTGTTACCAAGATGTCAGTATATTCACTCACTGGCCACTTAAATGGGTACACCTGTTCTGCTGATTAACACAAATGTCTAATCAGCCAATCACATGGCAGTAACTCAATGCATTTAGGTATGTAGACATGGTGAAGAAGTTCAAACTGAGCATCAGAATTGGGAATTAAAGTGATTGAAGTGACTTTGAATGTGGTATGGTTGTTGGTGCCAGACGGGCTGGTGTGAGTATTTCAGAAACTGCTGATCTACTGGGATTTTCACACACAACCATTTCTAGGGTTTACTGAGAATGGGCAGAAAAAGAGAAAATATCCAGTGAGTGGAAGTTCTGTGGGCGAAGATGCCTTGATGCCAGAGGTCAGAGGAAAATGGCCAGACTGGTTCAGCTGATAGAAAGGCAATAGTAACTCAAATAAGCACTGGATACAACTGAGGTCTTCAGAAGAACATCTCTGAATGCACAACACATCAAACCTTGAAGCAGATGGACTACAGCAGCAGAAGACACACTGAGAACAGAAAATTACAATTCACACGGGCTCACCTAAATTGAACAATAGAAGATTGAAAAACATTTCTGCTGTGACCTTCAGATGGCAGGGTCAGAATTTGGCAAAACAACAGGAAAGCATGCATCCATCCTGCCATCAAGGCTGCTGGTGCTGTAATGGTGTGAGGGATATTTTCTTGGCACACTTTGGGTCTTTTAGTGCCAATTGAGCATCGTTTTAATGCCACAGCCTACCTGAGTATTGTTGCTGACCATGTCCATCTCTTTATGACCACAGTTTGCCTGTCTTCTGATGGCTACTTCCAGCAGGATAATGCACGATCACAAAGCTCAAATCATCTCAAACTGGTTTCTTGAACATGTCAGTGAGTTCACTAAACTCAAACGGCCTCAACAGTCAAGAGATCTCAATCTAATAGAGCATTTTTGGGATGTGGTGAAACGGGAGATTGGGGCATGGATGACATGGATGTGCAGCCGACAAATCTGTAGCAATTCTGTGACGTGTGATCATGTCAATATGGACAATCTGCACCTTCTTGAATCTATGCCATGCAGTTTTGAAGGCAAAAGGCAGTCCAGCCCGGTACTATGAAGGTGTACCTAATAAAGTGGCTGGTGAGTGTGTATTTTTGTTTCTGTTCGAGGATGGGTTATGATTAATTTGAAAACGACAAAATAAATGATAATGTAAAATTTGATAACAGTGAACTAAGTGATTGTGCAGTAGAGCATTTCATAACATGTTTTAGTTTCATTGACATAAGTTATGTAGCTGGGTTTGCAATGACCTAAATTCCTGGGAAAACCTTGAAAAAAGGTAACTTATGTAACTTGTTACAACACCTCTTTATGGATGGCACATATGGCAGCAAAACATCTGTAAAGGTGACCTACAATACCGTTTAAAAGTTTGTTGCACAACTGTTTTCAACATTGATAATAATAAAATGTTTGAGCAGCAAATGAGCATATTAGCTTTGATCACAGGAATTTTTTAATAATATATTAAAATAGAAAAGTTATTTTAAATGGTAATATTTTACTGTACTTTTTTTTTTTTTTTAAATAAATGCAGACTTAGTGAGCAAAAGAGCAAAATCTTACCGACCACAAACTTCTGAATGTTATGGTAAAATTGACTAATTATTACTTAATATTATTACGCTGCTCACCGGAATACTGGATTCTGATTGGTCAATTTGTGTGACTTTCATGTCTGTTTTATGACACTGTTGTGAACACGATGCAATTATTTAAATCAATTTATTATAATTTATTTTAATAAGCATCCATGTAAAAAAGCAGGAGACTAGCTGACTGTACACTATCTGTTACTACTATAATGGAAACTAATAACTGAGAAACTATGATTTTTATGGACAATTTGCATACAAGCAAATACTGTTAAATCTTCCAATGCCTTATTGGCAACATTACTAATACAAGTTAAGTAACCCAGATCTGATATCAAGCTAACTAATCCTAATCTCAGCTCATTAGATCTAGATTTGTGTAGGCTAATGATGTCCCCAGACAATCCTTGACACACAAATGGTGATTCTTTTTGGATGTTTGTTTGGGAATGAGGGGGTAAATATCAGACAACTCTGTGTTACGGCTCAAAGGTGACGCTGATGGACTGCTGACGTTACCTGGAATATATCAGGGTCAGCAATTCAAGATTTTCCCGGTAGCCCGAGGCCTGATATCTCAAAACAAGTCCTTCTCCGTGCATCACTGCTCTGCTCCAAGACAAGAGCACTCAATAAATACATGAACGCACTTGTTTGTTTTGGTTTGCAGGCATATCAGACCCTATATACAGTTGGCTTGGCTATTTAAAACATTGCATGTGTGATATTTTATCCATCAGCATCCAATTAAATTAATGGTGAGTGTGGTAAATTTAGCATTGCTGTGTCTGTCGGCTCCTCACTGTGAACTTAAACGTGCCAAGCCGAGCTCTCTCCCTTCAAGAGAGGATATCCTGATAATCACTTTTACTTAATCCTGGATTTACAAAGCCAGGTACATATGATGCAATGCCTTTTCTTTTTTTATGTACCGTATGCCTGCTACCTGACACTTCCTTCATATAAAAGAAAAAGGAGACCGATCCCTTTATTTGACTGACAGGTCTGTGGGAATAGATCCTGGGTGTGCAGCATCATTCCTGGTGCAGAAAGTGCAAAAATGCTAATAATAGCCAGATTCAGAGAATTTCTCTTCTTACCTGGAGAGCTTGCGAGCTAGGTTTAAGAAGGACAGTGCTTAGAATTTGGGTGGTTGATATATCATTTGTTAACTTTTTTTGCATTCAATATCATGATTTTAAGCATTTAAGTGTTGTAAGCATATTTAAGGGACTGTCCTGTGATTTTTCTCTCTATCTCTATCTCTCTATCTCTATCTCTATCTCTATCTCTATCTCTATCTCTATCTCTATCTCTATCTCTATCTCTATCTCTATCTCTATCTCTCTATCTCTATCTCTATCTCTATCTCTATCTCTATCTCTATCTATCATCTAATTTATATCCTCCAGTTTGTGATATATTGAGCAGCAAATCAACATATTAGAATTTCTGAAGGAACATGTGACTGAAGACTGGAGTAATGAAAGAAGAAATTACATTTTAAAATGAACGTGTGTGTGAATATATATATATATATATATACACACACATGCGTATATTAATCATGATTAATCACAGTTTGTGTTTATCTAATATATGTGTGCATATTTTATATATATATATATATATATATATATATATATATATATATATACATACACATACACATACACATACACATACACATACATACACATACACATACACATACACATACACACACACACATCGACAGGCATAACTTTATGACCACCTTCCTAATATTGTGTTGGTCCTCCTTTTACTACCAAAAGAGCCCTGACCCTTCGAGGCATGGTCTCCACTAGACTCCTGAATGTGTGCTGTGGTATCTGGCACTAAGATGTTAGCAGCAGATCCTTTAAGTCCTGTAAGTTGTGAGGTGGGACCTCCATGGATCGGACTTGTTTGTTCAGCACATCCCACAGATGCTCGATTGGATTGAGATCTGGGGAATTTGGAGGCCAAGTCAACACCTCAAACTCGTTGTGCTCCTCAAACCATCCCTGAACCATTTTTGCTTTGTGGCAGGACGCATTATCCTGCTGGAAGAGCCACAGCCACCAGGGAATATTGTTTCCATGAAAGGGCGTACATGTTCTGCAACAATGCTTAGGGAGGTGGTACGTGTCAAAGTAACATCCACATGGATGGCAGGACTCAAGGTTTCCCAGCAGAACATTGCCCAAAGCATCACACTGCCTCCACCGGCTTGCCTTCTTCCCATAGTGCATCCTGGTGCCATGTGTTCCCCAGGTAAGCGACGCACGCACCCGGCCATCCACGTGATGTAAAAGAAAACGTGATTCATCAGACCAGGTCACCTTCTTCCATTGCTCCGTGGTCCAGTTCTGATGCTCATGTGCCACTGTTGGTGCTTTCGGCGATGGACAGGGGTCAGCATGGGCACCCTGACTGGTCTGCGGCTATGCAGCCCCATACACAACAAACTGAGATGCTCTGTGTATTCTGACACCTTTCGATCAGAACCAGCATTAACTTCTTCAGCAATTTGAGCTCCAGTATCTCGTCTGTTTGATCGGACCACACGGGCCAGCCTTCGCTCCCCATGTGCATCAGTGAGCCTTGGCCGCCCATGACCCTGTCACCGGTTCACCACTGTTCCTCCCTTGGAGCACTTTTGATAGATCCTGACCACTGCAGACCAGGAACATCCTACAAGAGCTGCAGTTCTGGAGATGCTTTGACCCAGTCGTCTAGCCATCACATTTTGGCCCTTGTCAAACTCACTCAAATCCTTACGCTTGCCCATTTTTCCTGCTTTTATCACATCAACATTGAGGACAAAATGTTCACTTGCTGCCTAATATATCCCACCCACTAACAGGAGCCGTGATGAAGAGATAATCAGTGTTATTCACTTCACTTGATTGGTGTATATATACATAAAATAAAACATTTACTGGTTTGAATAAAATACTTTAAATGAAGTACTTTTAAATCAACTACCCATTTGGTAAAACATTTTTCCACAAACTTATTATTTTAGCACTCATTTGAAGATCTAAGCATGTCCAAAGCATGCAACTGCTATCCCTGTGCACATACTGGACCCAATAAACACACAAGCGCTGGTGATGGTGATGATGTATTAGATCAGAAGCACCATTAGTCTAATCGACAGACTGATGTGACAAATATTATGTCATGTGCTGACACTTTCTCCACGGGAGAAAACGGGTGTTTGGCTCTGTCTGGATTGTCTAACATAAAATGATCAGGGTGGGGATTTGCAGGTTAAGAAAGCTTAGGGGTTTAATGTCATGACGTCACTTTAATTAGCGGCCGCTTTGATCCCTTCAGCCTGTAAGCCACTATTCTCTGGCAGCCTGTCGGAGGAGACCAGCACTGATCTCTGCACTGGAGGATGCACCTGTCTGAAGGAGGCCACTGAGAAGCTTCACTTTTCATCCTGACATCCCACAAGTAATGAATCTGTGAGCGGACGAGCAGAGAAGCGCACTTCAAAATGGCAGACAAGGATAGTGTGGAAAAGTACTTGGAGAATAACCCACAGTTTGCCAAAGAGTATTTTGACAAGAAGATCCGATGCGAGGCCCTCGCCGCCGCTTTTGCCGAGAACCTTGACATCAAAGATCCGGCCTCGTTCAAGAATGTGAGCCAAATCCAGGAGGCCAGCATCATCTTTGACATGATCAAAGAAATGCATTCACAGACCGTTATGGAAAAGGCCATGCACAAGGTCCTGCAGAGGATATGTATGCTGGTGAACGCTGACCGCTGCAGCTATTTCATACACCGAGCGAGAAACGGCATCCCTGAGCTCGCTACATGTCTTTTCGATGTCACCCCTACCTCGAAATACGAGGCCAACCTGGTCAACCCTCAGTCTGAAATTGTGTTCCCTACTGACATTGGCATAGTTGGCCAAATAGCAACCAGCAAAAAACCAGCTAATGTTCCCGATGTCAAACAGGTGAGTAAAAGACATAAAGCTTTCTTTCATAGCTCCCCCTAGTTATTATTTTTTAAAAACCTTTATTAAACTCTCTGCAAATAACAAATGTGTCCAAACACAATAAATCCAAGCAGCATACATTGAAAGAGAATTTATATATATTATAATATAAAACAATTAAAACCTAAAAGCTAAATTATAACAAATGAATTTCATATAAAATAAATTAAAATTAAAGGGATTCTGGCTAACAGAACGGTCTGGCAAGGTTCTCTCACAGTTATGAACAGACGTAATGTTTTAGAATGTTATCTGGTCTTTAATAATGTTCTTAAAACATTAACACAATAAAATGATCTATATAATTCATGGAAGACTTTTTTTCTGAAACGCTCATCTAACGTTTTTAAAACGTTACTGCCTTTTTTAGAACGTTCAGAGAACATTCAAAAGTAACGTTCCCATAATGTTTGCAAAAGTCTGAATAGCCAAGAAAAAACTTTTTTTACTTTTTAAAAAACTGGACATTTTGAACGTTCAGAGAGCATTCAGAAGTAACGTTTTCATAACTAAATGAGAACATTATAGCAAAATGTTTTGTTAGCTGGGTCAGTATTTGCTGCTACGTCTGAGAGTTTAGATCAGGGGTGGGGAACGTTGATCCAGAAGGGCCACTCTCTTGCCGAGTTTAGCTCCAACCCTGAAAAAAACACTCACCTGCCTGTAACATCAGCCTTGATTAGCTTCAGGTGTGTTTGATTAGGGCTGGAGCTGAACTCTGCAAGAGAGTGGCCCTTCTGGATCAACGTTCCCCACCCCTGCTTTAAAGCATTCTTTTTTTAAATCAAAATTTCAAATCATTTTTAAAAGCCACAAATCTTGTAGCAACTTTGAGTGTAAAAACTTGCCTGTAATCAAACTGTTATTAGACTTCATTAAACTTCTTTGTTTTGCATAAAAGCCTTGTTATTTATGTTCAGCCACTGTAATTTCCTGTAAATCATTTAACGTTTCTTTTGCAATATGTAAATTGTGTTCAGAATTGAAGATTTTTTTTTTTAAAGGCCATTAAGCAGTGTTTTTATATTTCTAATAGATGACGATGTATGCAGATAATCCACAATGTTATTAATGTGGCAACCTCTAAAAAAACCTGATTTTATTGTAGTCAAAAATATTACTATAATATTAACATGGCATTAGGTTACATTTCTAGTTAAGCTCCTCAAGTCACAACTGGGTTTTCGCTCTTTATAGAGCTGTAATATGCTTTACACACGTTCGTTTATAAAAAGACTGCATGTTGTAGGCAAAACAACTTCTTAGGCTTCTTAGGTGAGTCTGTCACCTGAACGTCGACCTTTAGTTTGACAAAGGATTAAACTTTTTCTATCCCATGGTCATTGAGGTCAGTCAACCCCCTGCAGAAAAGCAGCTTATTTTCTTATTTTCACTTGTTCACTTATAATGTGGCAGTCGTGGCCTAATGGTTAGCAAGTCAGACTGGTAACCCGAAGGTTGTGGGTTTGAGTCTCAATAACAGCAGCAAATGACTGAGCAAGGCACCAAACCTACAGCAACTTCTGTTGCTGTAGGCTGTTCACTGCTCAGGATGTGTGTTCACTTATTCACTAATATGTGCACCAACTTGGATGGGTTAAATACAGAGGACAAATTCTGATTATGGGTTACCATACTTGACCTTCATGTCACTTTCACTTAAGTAAGATTCATAATTTGTAAAAGGAAAATGTGAAAGTGAATGCTTTCTAAATAAGTTTGCAGTAGCAGCTTCACTAAGAGATACACATTTGACATCATCCATGTATTATGTGAATAGTAAGATAAAAATGAACATAATTAAAGATACTTTCATAAGCTATAGGCTATATACTAGCACAGTGCTTAATCATGGCACACTGGTATAACCTCAGCTTAAGTGTCCAAGACGGGGTTAATTGTATTAACCTTCATTAAGCTACATAACAGAGACGTGTAAATTTAGGCAGAATTAGTCTCAGTGACAAGAGCCACTTCTCAAATGCCTTATTAACAGAGATACTTGTTACTGTTATTCAAAATGTCTGTATTCAAATAAGTTTAAAAATATATAATTATTATTCAAAATACATTTATTTTGTCATATAAGCTTTTAAAATGTAATACCCTGGAACAGCTAATGATTGAATTCTGGAAAAAAACTGTTTAACTCTTAACACTTAACAATATGCGTCTTCATATGAATGCCATATGTAGGTACTATCTAAAATGTTTCATAGTAAGTAGTTTTTAACCAATATATATTTTAACCAATTTGTCATGAAATAGCTGTATTGAACACTAATGAATACCACTTTCCTCCTTAGAATTCCAGATTCAGTGACTTTGTGGACAAGCAGACAGGATACACCACTAAAAACATGCTGACTGCCCCTCTCATGAGCGGGAAAGACGTACTCGGTGTGGTTATGGCAATAAATAAAGTTGGAGGAAGTGAATTCTCCAAAGCAGACGAAGACGTGAGTATAGCTATATGAAATAAGACATCAATGTGAAAATCTTTTTAAAACTTTTCACAATGGGCATTCAGCTGTAAAGCAGAACTCATTAGAAGTGATGCTGACCTCAAAATGTGCTGAATCTGCATGACCAGATTGCAGATTGTTTTCAGGTGCGGTCACATTTAGTGAAATCTAGGCTGAATCCTAACCCCTCAATCACTATTCCCTACTTTAGTCCACTAATACAGTTCACCTGAGGGAGTGAATGAAAACAAGTGAGCGAATGCGGACGGGGGTGGGGTATGACAAAGCTTTTTTCAGTCGGTGCATTCTTTCACTCACGATTTTTTTTTTCTCTTTGTATTCCACAGTAACAATATGAAAAAATTCAAATAAAATAAAATAGATTCAGTCAGAATTGAGTGATATAAAGTCAGAATTAAAGTCAGAATTGAATGATATAAAGTCAGAATTGAGAGATATAAAGTCAGAATTGAGTGATATAAAGTCAGAATTGAGAGATATAAAGTCAGAATTAAAGTCAGAATTGAGTGATATAAAGTCAGAATTATAAGATATAAAGTCAGAATTGAGTGATATAAAGTCAGAATTCAAGTCAGAATTGCGATATAAAGTCAGAATTGAGAGATATAAAGTCAGAATTGAGTGATATAAAGTCAGGATTGAGTGATATAAAGTCAGGATTGCGAGATATAAAGTCAGAATTGAGAGATATAAAGTCAGAATTGAATGATATAAAGTCAGAATTATGAGTTATAAAGTCAGAATTGTGTGATATAAAGTCAGAATTGAGTGATATAAAGTCAGAATTGAGTGATATAAAGTCAGAATTGAGTGATATAAAGTCAGAATAGAGTGATATAAAGTCAGAATTGAGTGATATAAAGTCAGGATTGCGAGATATAAAGTCAGAATTGAGAGATATAAAGTCAGAATTGAATGATATAAAGTCAGAATTGCGAGTTATAAAGTCAGAATTGAGAGATATAAAGTCAGAATTGAGAGATATAAAGTCAGAATTGAGATATAAAGTCAGAATTGAGATATAAAGTCAGAATTGAGAGATATAAAGTCAGAATTGAGAGATATAAAGTCAGAATCGAGATATAAAGTCAGAATTGAGTGATATAAAGTCAGAATTGAGTGATATAAAGTCAGAATTGAGTGATATAAAGTCAGAATTGAGAGATATAAAGTCAGAATTGAGTGATATAAAGTCAGAATTGAGTGATATAAAGTCAGAATTGCGAGTTATAAAGTCAGAAGTGCGAGTTATAAAGTCAGAATTGAGTGATATAAAGTCAGAATTGCGAGTTATAAAGTCAGAATTGAGTGATATAAAGTCAGAATTGAGTGATATAAAGTCAGAATTGAGTGATATAAAGTCAGAATTGAGTGATAGAAAGTCAGAATTGCGAGTTATAAAGTCAGAAGTGTGTGATATAAAGTCAGAATTGAGTGATATAAAGTCAGAATTGAGTGATATAAAGTCAGAATTAAGTCAGAGTCAGAATTGAGAGATATAAAGTCAGAATTGAGAGATATAAAGTCAGAATTGAGAGATATAAAGTCAGAATTGAGAGATATAAAGTCAGAATAGAGTGATATAAAGTCAGAATAGAGTGATATAAAGTCAGAATAGAGTGATATAAAGTCAGAATAGAGTGATATAAAGTCAGAATAGAGTGATATAAAGTCAGAATTGAGTGATATAAAGTCAGAATTGAGTGATATAAAGTCAGAATTGAGATATAAAGTCAGAATTGAGTGATATAAAGTCAGAA
The DNA here is from genome assembly GCA_018749465.1 of Paracanthobrama guichenoti. Lineage (NCBI taxonomy): Eukaryota > Metazoa > Chordata > Actinopteri > Cypriniformes > Gobionidae > Paracanthobrama > Paracanthobrama guichenoti. The sequence continues at coordinate 8,430,229 of CM031954.1, forward strand.
TTGAGTGATATAAAGTCAGAATTGAGTGATATAAAGTCAGAATTGAGATATAAAGTCAGAATTGAGTGATATAAAGTCAGAATTGAATGATATAAAGTCAGAATTGATGAAGATATAAAGTCAGAATCGAGTGATATAAAGTCAGAATCGAGTGATATAAAGTCAGAATCGAGATATAAAGTCAGAATCAGATATAAAGTCAGAATCGAGTGATATAAAGTCAGAATCGAGTGATATAAAAGTCAGAATAGTGATATAAAGTCAGAATTGAGTGATATAAAGTCAGAATTGAGAGATATAAAGTCAGAATCGAGAGATATAAAGTCAGAATTGTGAGATATAAAGTCAGAATTGAGTGATATAAAGTCAGAATTGAGTGATATAAAGTCAGAATTGAGTGATATAAAGTCAGAATTGAGTGATATAAAGTCAGAATTGAGTGATATAAAGTCAGAATTGTGAGATATAAAGTCAGAATTGAGTGATATAAAGTCAGAATTGAGTGATATAAAGTCAGAATTGAGTGATATAAAGTCAGAATTGAGTGATATAAAGTCAGAATTGAGTGATATAAAGTCAGAATTGAGTGTGATATAAAAAGTCAGAATTGAGTGATATAAAGTCAGAATTGAGTGATATAAAGTCAGAATTGAGTGATATAAAGTCAGAATTAAAGTCAGTGAATTGAGTGATATAAGTCAGAATTGAGTGATATAAAGTCAAATTGAGTGATATAAAGTCAGATTGAGATATAAAGTCAGAATTGAGTGATATAAAGTCAGATTTGAGAGATATAAAGTCAGAATTAAATATAAAGTCAGAATTGAGTGATATAAAGTCAGAATTGAGTGATATAAAGTCAGAATTGAGTGATATAAAGTCAGAATTAAAGTCAGAATTGAGTTATAAAGTCAGAATTGTGTGATATAAAGTCAGAATTGAGTGATATAAAGTCAGAATCGAGTGATATAAAGTCAGAATTGAGTGATATAAAGTCAGAATTGAGTGATATAAAGTCAGAATTGAGTGATATAAAGTCAGAATTGAGTATAAAAGTCAGAATTGAGTGATATAAAGTCAGAATTGAGTGATATAAAGTCAGAATTGAGTGATATAAAGTCAGAATTGAGTGATATAAAGTCAGAATTGAGTGATATAAAGTCAGAATTGAGTGATATAAAGTCAGAAAGTTGAGTGATATAAAGTCAGAATTGAGTGATATAAAGTCAGAATTGAGTGATATAAAGTCAGAATTGAGTGATATAAAGTCAGAATTAAAGTCAGAATTGAGTGATATAAAGTCAGAATTGATATAAAGTCATTGAGATAAAGTCAGAATTGAGTGATATAAAGTCAGAATTAAAGTCAGAATTGATATAAAGTCAGAATTGAGTATAAAGTAAGTGCGAGTCAGAATTGAGTGATATAAAGTCAGAATTGAGTGATATAAAGTCAGAATTGAGTGATATAAAGTCAGAATTGAGTGATATAAAGTCAGAATTGAGTGATATAAAGTCAGAATTGAGTGATATAAAGTCAGAATTGAGTGATATAAAGTCAGAATTGAGTGATATAAAGTCAGAATTGAGTGATATAAAGTCAGAATTGAGTGATATAAAGTCAGAATTGAGTGATATAAAGTCAGAATTGAGTTGATATAAAGTCAGAATTGAGATATAAAGTCAGAATTGAGTGATATAAAGTCAGAATTGAGTGATATCAAAGTCAGAGTGATATAAAGTCAGAATTGAGTGATATAAAGTCAGAATTGAGTGATATAAAGTCAGAATTGAGTGATATAAAGTCAGAATTGAGTGATATAAAGTCAGAATTGAGTGATATAAAGTCAGAATTGAGTGATATAAAGTCAGAATTGAGAGTAAAGATATAAAGTCAGAATTGAGAGATATAAAGTCAGAATTAGTTATAAAGTCAGAATTGAGTGATATAAAGTCAGAATTGAGTGATATAAAGTCAGAATTGAGTGATATAAAGTCAGAATTGAGTGATATAAAGTCAGAATTGAGTGATATAAAGTCAGAATTGAGTGATATAAAGTCAGAATTGAAGTCAGAATTGAGTGATATAAAGTCAGAATTGAGATATAAAGTCAGAATTGAGTGATATAAAGTCAGAATTGAGTGATATAAAGTCAGAATAAAGTCAGAGTGATATAAAGTCAGAATAGAGTGATATAAAGTCAGAATGAGAGTGATATAAAGTCAGAATTGAGTGATATAAAGTCAGAATTGAGTGATATAAAGTCAGAATTGAGTGATATAAAGTCAGACTTGAGTGATATAAGTCAGAATTGAGATATAAAAGTCAGAATTGAGAGATATAAAGTCAGAATTGAGTGATATAAAGTCAGAATTATGAGTGATATAAAGTCAGAATTGAGTGATATAAAGTCAGAATTGAGTGATATAAAGTCAGATTTGAGAGATATAAAGTCAGAATTGAGTGATATAAAGTCAGAATTGAGTGATATAAAGTCAGAATTGAGTGATATAAAGTCAGAATGATATAAAGTCAGAATTGATATAAAGTCAGAATTGAGAGATATAAAGTCAGAATTGAGTGATATAAAGTCAGAATTGAGTGATATAAAGTCAGAATTGAGTGATATATAAAGTCAGAATTGAGTGATATAAAGTCAGAATTGAATATAAAGTCAGACTTGAGTGATAGAAAGTCAGAATTGAGATATAAAGTCAGAATTGAGTGATATAAAGTCAGAATTGAGTGATATAAAGTCAGAATAGAGTGATATAAAAGTCAGAATTGAGTGATATAAAGTCAGAATTGAGAGATATAAAGTCAGAATAGAGTGATATGATCAGAAAGAGTGATCAGAATTGAGTGATATAAAGTCAGAATAGTATATAAAGTCAGAATTGAGTGATATAAAGTCAGAATTGAGTGATATAAAGTCAGAATTGAGTGATATAAAGTCAGAATTGAGATATAAAGTCAGAATTGAGTGATATAAAGTCAGAATTGAGATATGATATAAAGTCAGAATTGAGTGATATAAAGTCAGAATTGGATATATAAAGTCAGAATTGAGTCAGAATTGATATAAAGTCAGAATTGAGTGATATAAAGTCAGAATTGTCAGTCAATTGAGTGATATAAAGTCAGAATTGAGTGATATAAAGTCAGAATTGAGTGATATAAAGTCAGAATTGAGTGATATAAAGTCAGAATTGAGTGATATAAAGTCAGATTTGAGAGATATAAAGTCAGAATTAAAGTCAGAATTGAGTGATATAAAGTCAGAATTGAGTGATATAAAGTCAGATTTGAGAGATATAAAGTCAGAATTGAGTGATATAAAGTCAGATTTGAGAGATATAAAGTCAGAATCGAGAGATATAAAGTCAGAATTGAGTGATATAAAGTCAGATTTGAGAGATATAAAGTCAGAATTAAAGTCAGAATTGAGATATAAAGTCAGAATTTAGTGATATAAAGTCAGAATTGAGTGATATAAAGTCAGAATTGAGTGATATAAAGTCAGAATTGAGTGATATAAAGTCAGAATTGAGAGATATAAAGTCAGAATTAAAGTCAGAATTGAGATATAAAGTCAGAATTTAGTGATATAAAGTCAGAATTGAGTGATATAAAGTCAGAATTGAGAGATATAAAGTCAGAATTGAGTGGTATAAAGTCAGGATTATGAGATATAGACAGAATTTCGCTCTTTTATGATATAAAGTCAGAAGTGCAAGTTATAAAGTCAGAATTGTGAGATATAAAGAGTCTTTTAAGATATAAACTTGCAATTGCGAGTTATAAAGTCAGTATAGCGTGATATAAAGTCGCAGTTGTGACTTATGCAGTCAGAATTTGCAAGGGAAAAAAAGAATTGCGAGTTATGAAGTCAGAGAAAAAAAGTTGGAATTGTGATATAAAGTCGCAATTATTTTTTAAATTGTTTTATTTTGTGTCGGAAACAAGCTTCCATACTTTCCAGGTTTGTTTTCAGGCGGATGCTTTAAAACATAGGCTACTCTTTTCACTTCTAATCCATATTAGCAATACAGACATATATTACTACAGTGATGTTTAACACGTCCGTAATATTGCTGCAGATATAATCGAGCTTTGCACACGTATGTCTCCAAGATGTCTGTTAAAGAGCAGTTCATCTGATAATCATCTTTAAAAAGTCAGTTTGACATACATTCTAAATCAGAAACATCTTAAAGACATTTTCTAAATGTCTGTTTAACATCTGACAGGAAATGTCTTAGAGACGTATTGCAGAAGAGCAAACACTATTAAAAAAAAAATACATCTTGCAGATGAAAAGACGCACATCAAATGGACGTCTCTGAGATGTACGTGTGCTATCAGGGGCTGCTGTAAGTAATTTGCTAACGGTTTTACACTTCGTCATGGGCCGTGGGAAAAAGGTGGATACAAATGTATGAATGGAGTTCGCTCGTATTTAAGTATAAAAGAAAGCTTTTGAAGCGTGTGACTAATGTATGAGCATTGCTTCATAAATCTCTATGCTAACTGACAATGGGCATCCAATTGACCTTTTTCATTCGCTGAAATTACACCAATGTGAGCGCACCTAAAGAGTCATCATGAAATAGAAGTTGCCATAGTTGTTTTTCTCCCATATTGTGATGAGTGAAATGACTTGTCAAACAAGAAAAAATGTAGGGTGGGGCTTGATTTTGTCCAATGGATTTGATTGGATGGTTGTGGTTTCCTATTGGTCGATCTCATGTGAGTGACAGGTTGCCCCGCCCTCGCGCCAGTAAACGCGTCATCTGAGAAGAGAAGAGACATAGCTGCGAGAGGGAGGGGAAGTTATTTGGATTAAAGATCATGAGGGCACATGCATTTATATACAATAGTGATGTGCACAGATAAATCATTTATAACAAACACTGCAAAAATGTGAATGTTTTTCAGCTCTTCACCAAGTATATCACTTTTGCCACAGTCATCGCCCTACAGCATTACACTACATACATGTATAATGTGGAATCTAGAAGAAGCCAGGTAATGCTATGGACTACATCACCTAATGATGTTTGACTGTGATTTGAGACTTGATTCTGACTGTGAAGCGCCGCCACAGGTTCTTCTATGGTCTGCGAGCAAAGTGTTTGAAGAGTTGACAGACATTGAGCGACAGTTTCACAAGGCCCTGTACACCGTCAGGACCTACCTCCAGTGTGAGAGGTACTCTGTCGGCCTCCTGGACATGACCAAAGAAAAGGTTTGTGACATATGATGAACATCCTCCATTTGGTCATTGATCAGTGGTTCATAAAACGCTTGACTTTGCTGTGATTGTTTAGGAGTTCTACGATGAGTGGCCGGTTAAATTGGGAGATGTGGAACCGTACAAAGGCCCGAAGACACCTGATGGCAGGGTAACAAATTTCTTTCTCTTCGGTAAACAAGTCAGTATTGCTGTCTAGTATTATTATAACTTTTTGTTTCTTCTAACAGGAAGTCATCTTCTACAAGATCATTGATTATCTGCTAGAAAGCAAAGAAGAGATCAAAGTCATACCGTAAGCATCTTTTTTATATATATATAAAAAGAAACAGTATTTACTGGTATTATGAAAAACCACAGGCCGTAAGTTATGTATTCTGCCACACATATACACTACATGGGCAAAACTATATGGACACCATTTTCTAACGAGATTGGCTAATCGAGTAATATCTGTGAGAACAAATCCTGAACCAAACCAGACACCTTTGGGATGAACTGTAGAGATTGACCAATAATTTATATATATATATATACACACACACATATATATATATATATATATATATATATATATATATATATATATATATATATATATATATATATATATATATATATATATATATATATATATTTTTTTCAGAGAGTTTAAAAACACGGGAGAGTGCTTATGAGCAGTGTTGGGTGTAATGCATTAAGTAATTAATTGCTGTAAAGGTTTACCCTAAGTAAGGGATTACTCTTAATTTTTCTGTAAATTAATTACAGGTACTTCAGATGTAATTGCATTAAATACTGTATAGACTGTAGAGCAATTCTATATAATACAATAGTGGAATTAACATAAAAATGTATCAGTTAAATGTTCAAATGTATGTTTGTAATGTAACCTTCTCCTTTTAAATACTTTGGTCAGTTTAAAAATAATTTATGAAATGTTATATTATTTATTTGAAAGAATTAAAAGAGCAGTTTCATGTCTATCCTTGTATTGTTCAGCTAAAACAGTAATTTGTAATAAGTAATGCATTACTTTTTAGAGAGAATAATTAGTACAGTAATCGAATTACATTGTTGAAGATGTAATTAGTGACTAGTAATGAATGACTTTTTTAGAGTAACACTGTGTGGCGAGGTTGACGAGCGAGAGACGTGGGAGGAGCAAGTGAGTCATCGAGTCTCGAGTCCTCTCTCGCCCCACGGGGGCCGGCAGCGGCTCCTCTTGTTGAGGGCAGCCGGCAGCGAGTCCCGCACTCCCTGCGAGTCCCCATCATGGTGGATGGCAGCAGGCTCCAGCCCATGGCGAACGCCGCCGACGACTCCTCCGCTCCTTCTTGGACGACCTCTAACCCACCTTGACCCAGGGGCACAGCAGCGAGTGCTCAATCACGCACCAGTCTCGCTCGCTCCTCCCATGTCTCTCGCTCGTCAACCTCGCCACACACTGCTTATGAGATGCATGTATCATTTGCTGCAGACACACTCGCTTTTAAAAGACTCAAAATAGTGCTGTTATTTCAGCAGGTATTTCATAACTTATTTTTGACAGCGACAAAAACATGAATAAAATTCGAAAGAGACTGTTTTCTTTGTTGCTTCTAACAATGTAAACACAATAAAGAGCCGGGGCACATGAGCATTTCTTCTCTCTTTCATTTTAGTCATTACTCTCTTTTATTTTCAGTTATTAAGCTCAGTGAGACTTACAACCAAAGTCCCTTCACTCGGCAAGTCATTTCACTCGGCGGCCATATTTGCATCGCCTCCGGGCAGGTATTTAGGGCATCTAAGACCAAGTCCTATCTATTTGAATGGGGGAATCCTGAACTCTCAAAAACTGCTTGCTGAACTCACAACTAAATAACATGTTTCAAATCAGCAACAAAATCTGACACAAACTGTCCCTTATGACACGAACTGTTGTTCCTTATCTGACACAAACTGTTGTTCCTTATGCATACATTTATTTTGAGGCTAGATGAGCCAATGCACATGTGCAGCCCTAAGTGTGTCTCAGGTTTCTATGGGAACCGGAGCTTCTAAGGGCAGCTGCAGTGACGCAATGACTTTACCAATCAGTGATTGGCTCTTTTACTTAGAAGGCACATATTGTGGGTTGCAGGTTCTCCTATTCATAAGTAATAGGAGTGATATCTATATATATCTATACACCAACCTTACGATTAAATTTCATATTTGAATCAGTTTGAGCTCCTAAGGGCAGCTGCAGTGACGCAATGACTTTTAGCAATTTAACCAATTAGCAATTGGTTCTTTATTTAGAAGGTGGGACTTATTCCGCCATATTGTGCGCTGGACTTTCTTCATAGTAATAAAAGTGCCACATCTTTGTATATCTAAAGTCTTTGTTACTGGGATGGCAAACCAAAACACTTAATCTCTAGAGTGAACAGCCAACTAATACTTATTATTGGGTTTCCAAGAATACTTTAAAACAAATTATTACATTTATGCAAAGTTGATAGACGCCCTTGTCATTTATTTATGTTCTCCATTTGAAAACATTATACTTTCGTTTGCCTGTTGTTAATATTGTTGCTGCTACTTTAAAAAAGCTGTTTTAATTGTTGGCATATGATGAAATTAAACTGAAACAGAGGTACAACATTAAATATCGTTTCTGCATATCAGTAATCAGACAAACAAATAATCAGCATTGGTTATAAAAAACAATATCGGATGATATCTAATGAACTTAAACACTAAGGGTCAGATTTACTAAACAGGGCAAATTAGCGAGAGAGTGCAATTTTACAAAAGCACAGATGGGAGTGGAAAGTTCTGTGATCTACTGACAACGCGCAAATTAAAGAACACAGACGAAGCCAGATCATTTCCATAATGACCAACACAATCTACCAGTTATGCTTTGGGGTGGTAAATAATGGGGTAAACACCAGGAAATTGACAAGCGCAAACCTTAGTAAATCACCTTGCGTGATTTTCATTTAAATATTCCTATGAATTTTGTGCCTGAAAGGGAAACTCCTACAAATGCATATGTAGTAAGTTCAGCCGGAAAAATGACCCTGTCCACGCCTTTTCAGCGCTAATTTATCACTGCGTGTCTTTAGTGAATCCTGACAGTCGTGTTTTAACAGCAAAAGAGAGTTTGTGCTGGCGCAAGCTGTTAGTAAATCTGGCCCAAAGTGCGGCCCAGACAAGTGTGGTCTAGTCAAAAAACTTTTCTGAAGGACCAACTCACTATTAATGCCTAGTTTTGAAGTGAAATACTCAACAGGCACATATGGGTGATGTGTTTGGGTGTCCACATACTTTTGCCTGTATAATGTACTAGCTTGCAGTCTCTCTCATTTGAATGTTACTGCTTTCAGGACCCCTCCTGTAGACCATTGGGCACTTGTTAGCGGCCTCCCCACCTACGTGGCTGAAAACGGCTTTGTAAGTCCAAAGCATTTTCTTCAACAAAACCCATCCAATCCAAAATCCAACTATGCAGTTGTGAAAGTACATTATCCTAAAACCATGTTTGATAATGTTAGTGTGGCAAAATGGATAGAGCACAGGGCTGGTTTGATTTTTCATCATTGTGCCCTTAAGCAAGCACTTAGACTAAAGTTGTTTAATAACCAGGTTAAAGAACCATTTAACCCAAGTCAAATGAGATGCCTGTGATGACAGGGGAAATCTTGTGTTATTTCTTTCTGCAGATTTGTAACATGATGAATGTTGCTGCTGACGATTACTTCACATTCCAGGTACTCTAAGCCATCCCGGGATAAATCCCTCTCAGAGCTCATATTATTCCTAATCCACACCTGAAATAGACACAAACCTGTTACCTTCAAAATAGATTTAAACTGAGCTGAAAACAGTCTTAATTTTGATTAGTTCATCGGCAAGGTAACTATTTTCCCCCAATCATCACATTGTTAAAAAACCTGATTTTATTTTCATTTGACTTTTTTTGTTTGCAACTTTTCAGAAAGAAGCTGTGGACGAGTCGGGTTTCATCATCAAAAACGTCTTGTCCCTTCCCATTGTCAACAAAAAAGAAGAAATCGTTGGTATTGCCACTTTCTTCAATCGAAAAGATGGCAAGCCATTCGATGAGCAGGATGAACAAATTACTGAAGTGAGTCTTTAGATGCTCACCATCCTTTTGGCTCCATGAATCTTGTGCAGCAACACTAAATTCTGTTTTTTTGGACTTTGTTTCAGGCCCTAACACAGTTCTTAGGATGGTCTGTACTTGTTTGTGACACATATGACAAACTGAACCGGATGGAGTGGAAAAAAGATATCGCACAGGAAATGGTCATGTACCAGACCAAAGCCACTCCAAATGAAGTCCAACAGATTCTGGTGAGGCATCGTACAAGTTTATGCTGTAAGAAACTGCAGTCTGTTTTATTGTGTTGGCTGAACATTTTTTGTCTTGTTAGAACACAAAGGAGAAGTTTGACCAAATCCCTGAGGACTGCGATCAGAAAGAAATGTACAAACTCTTGGTATGACTCCTATGACACCAATATATTCATAGTGAACATCTGATATGTTTGATTTTTAATATATCTGTTTGTATTTTAACACACAGAGAGCCAACATACCAGTGGCCAAAGATGTTGATCTGCTGGAATTTAGTTTTAGTGACTTTCCTCTCTCTGAGGTTGATCTCATCAAGTGTGGTATTCGCTGTTTCTTTGAACTTGGAGTGGTGGAGAAGTTCAAAGTGCCAGCAGAGGTGAGACTGGACTTTACAAGCATTTCCACATTAACACAATGGACTTTGGGAACACACAGTTTCTTTCGGACACTGCAATGGTCGTAATATGGCGTCATGCTCTTATGTTAAAAACATAAATTCAACATATAGCAAATAATAAATCCAAAATAAAAACATACACAATCTTTCCTGTATTGCTGCAGATTTAAAGTTTGTGTTCTTTCGATTCAGATAATTATTCTTTTGGTCCACCGCACTTGAATTTTACGAAATGTGACACTTCTTCACATGAGCTTGCATTTCTGATTTCCAGCATTCATATGCGTATGAATGGAAGTGAATGGAACGAAGTCATGTGAAAGCTGATTTTTCAATTAGCACTCATCTCATTACTTAAGCCTATGTTTATTTGGCAGGTGATTAGCAATAACCAGACCAACACAGAAAGCTTAGCAGATTTCCACAGAAATCAAATGTCCACCATTCACAAACTTTTACATATTTCCTGGCCATTGCAAAAATCTGGACCTCCATACATGTATGAATGCAACAGTTTGGCAACATGTGTGCATGATGTGTGGCATGTTCCTTCACTTTTGGGATGAAAATCTATTTAAATGCTGTCTACACTTATACCAGGTCCTAACCAGATGGATGTACACCGTGCGAAAGGGCTACAGAGATATCACCTACCATAATTGGAGGCATGGGTTTAATGTGGGCCAGACCATGTTCTGTCTCCTGCAAGTGAGTTTTTTTTTTTTAGTACACACATCATGCTATTTACCATTTAAGAGGACCTAATATTGAATATTGTTTGCTTGGCTAACAGACCGGAAAGCTGAGAAGATACTACACAGACCTTGATGCCTTTGCGATGGTAGCGGCTGCATTCTGCCACGATATTGACCACAGGGGTACCAACAATCTCTACCAGACCAAGTAATTTAGCATATATATACTTTTTACTACTAATATTTTCCAATAAAGCAAGGAAGGCATTTTGCTCACAATCCATTTCCAATGTAGGAGTGGATCACCTCTGGCCAAGCTTCATGGATCCTCCATCTTGGAAAGGCACCATCTTGACTACAGCAAGACGCTGATGGCAGAAGAGGTTTGTTGGGACACAAAGCTCAAGTGTTCCAGAGTTTAATACAGTAACCAGGCCAACGTTATATTTTGCTTTTTTACAGAATGTTAATATTTTCCAAAGTCTGCAGAAACGCCAGTTTGAGACAGTCCAGCACTTGCATGATGTCTGCATCATTGCGACTGACTTGGCCTTGTATTTCAAGTAAGCGCTCAAGAGCATCTCTTCACCTCAAGTAGAGCCACTCTTGAACATATACTGATGATGGTCCCATTTTCTTCCCCAACACAGAAAAAGGACAATGTTCCAGAAGATTGTTGATGCCACCGAACCAATGACTGATGAGAAGGAAATGGTCGCCTATGTGGCCAACAACCCCATTAGGAAGGAAATCATTATGTAAGCATCACTTCTCATTGGAACCATGCTAATTGAGAAGATACTGAATTGAGCATTTGAAGACGTGTTGTTTGATTTCAAACAGGGCAATGATGATGACCGGTTGCGACTTGTCTGCCATTACCAAGCCATGGGAGGTCCAGAGCAAAGTATGTGCAACTGTGGTTATTCATGGTCAGGATTATCTAGTCCATGGGTTATTGTGAACTAATGGTGCTGTTCTTTTTCTTCTGAAGGTGGCTCTCATGGTGGCAGCTGAATTCTGGGAGCAGGGTGATCTGGAAAGGACTGTGCTAGATCAACAACCCATTGTAAGATATTTTGCTATTGGTTTTATTCGTTTGGTTGCATTGTAAGAAAACTAGAGCCTGAATGAGAATAAATATCTTTTGAATCTCTTCTCAGCCCATGATGGACAGAAACAAGTCGGATGAACTTCCGAAGATGCAGTGTGGTTTCATTGACTTTGTGTGCTCGTTTGTGTACAAGGTAAATCCATCAAACTGTCAAGCTGGAATCAATTTGGTTTTTGCACAGACTTCCGTGCAAGCAGAAAATGGGGCAACTGTCCATAATGGCTTTTCCTAGAATGTCAGCACAACATTGCTAAAATGTTCTGACAGGGAATGATCGATCGGCAATTACTGGTTGGCTTGTGAATGCTTGCAATAACAGGCCTCTTTTCTCATACAGGAATTTTCAAGGTTCCACAAAGAGATCACTCCCATGTTTGATGGGCTGAACAACAACAGGGTCCACTGGAAGGAACTGGCTGATATTTGGCAAGCAAAAGTAGACGCATTGGAGAACGAACGAAAGCGACTAGAAGAGGAGCAGGCTAAAAAAGGTACGTAGGACCGTTTTGCCACTTTTATAGACAGGGATAGTAGATAAAGGAAATGAAATGATGAGGGAACCAGATCAGAAAATGGCAAGAATTGTCTGCTAGGGTAAAGCTAGCCTCGATTTCATCTGCACACAATTCAACAATTCAGACTAAGGTTCAACGCCTGTGTAATGGGATATCCTGTGATAATCATAGCCTTGAGGATAAAACGTACATAACATAACCTGTTACATAAACTACAGCAGTTTTCTCTTAGCCTATTTATTTTGCTTTTCTTTGCAGGTGAGGATGGTGGAGAGGGAGGAAAGTCCAAAACCTGCACCATATTTTAAACTTTATCCATCACAAATTCAGAGCCACAGAGAAGTCTGGGCCAGCTGGCAAACATGTAGAGGGAGGTGAAATGTGCTCCTAGGATCACAAAAGTTTCACCAGCTTCCTCCATTTTCTGTCTCATTTCCTCGGACGTACCTTCTCCAAGTGAACACGTAGGCATTCACCAGAAATGGAAGTACTGTACCTGTCAGATTCTCTTTCTGATGGGGTGCCAGCCTAGAGCACCAGCTAATTTTCACCATATAGACAACTTCATGCTTTTTCCTAATCGTTGATTTCACCTTGACTGTACCTTTTAACATCTAACTACGCTGGAGGAAGTAATGCATATGCAACCACTACATTTGCCACACAATGGTGGCCGAAACACAACTCTGTACAAATGTGTAATGTGCTGTAGTCCACAGAGCTTACTTGGAGTCCATAACAGTTCTGGCATTATGAATTAGAGCAATCAATATTAATAACTTTCTTGACACTAACTAATTATTCCAGAATCTTCTCTGTAAAATGATCATAGAAGCTCCCAATTTGTTTTTTCCTCTTCTTTTGATGAATTCACTACCATTTCAAGGTGAAGCGTGTAATCTCTGTGCCACCAAATGAAGGTTTGCAAAAATACTGAGTGTTTTCAAACAAGTTTCCTAAACACGCCCCCATCGGCAATTGGTCAAACAAACAGATAGCCCCACCCCCAAAACAAACCATTGGTGCAGTTGCCAGGCTGTTTATTGTTTTGATAGCACCTTTTTTGGGTGAATAGCCTTTTTTGCTTAAACATCCCATAAAACTACACACTTCACCTTTAAACTACTGAAAAACATTTGAATTGCTTTGTTTAGAGTTGAAGGACCAACTCATTTTAATAAGAGCTTTTAGAAGTTGTGGCCGATGGCTTATTAGCAAGTGCTTTGTAAAATGTCTTTTACAATGACAATTGTTCATAGGGACGATGGCACTGCTAATGCTAAAACATCGTTAACCACTTGCTGCATTTGCGTTTGCTTGTCGCAGTTGTGTTTGGATGGATATGACACAGGACGTTTGAATTCTTAAAAGATACAAACACTTTTCTACTTTTTTGTTCTTTAAGGAAGATGAAGCGGAGAAGGTGAAACGGTCTAATTGTGTGTCAATGGATTATGTATTCAGGAACAATCCAGCTGTGGAGAAACATTTATGATCAGAACTTTGATTTTTGTTCTTTAATCATTTATTGATACCTAAGCATTGCACATAGTTTTCAACCATAATGTATTATCGAAAGTATAACATTGAGTGTATTACATAGAATATCAATTGATAACATAGAGGTATTTGTTTATACCAAACGTTTAAATTACTTTTAAGTGGTATTCTATGGAGCCACGAGCAAGAGGTACAAAATGTCAGGGAATATTTAAAGAAAGTACATCATATGCTGTGACAAGGGAACGGTCAGTTCTTGAACATGTGTAAACCTATAAGGAGATTTGAAGTGAGTTTGATGGGGGAGCAGCTCCTGAGATTCACTCAGTTTTAATCTTTAAATACCATGCTTATTTAAAGCAGACTGCTGAAGCCTCTAGATATCTCCTCTGGCAGAAGCCACTAACCCAGTTCGTGAGGTCAAAGTCTCCTTTTTCTGATCTTTTGAGAATTTGATGACGGCGGTAACATTTGATCTAGTAAACGAACTGGTAGCTGCACACTGATATCGCCTGATGTCGTTCTGCTTTTAGGAAAAATACTAGGCCCTGATTTGACCAACCAAACAAGTGTATTTACACTTTATAAAATGACCACTGAAGAGATGTAGTAAATGTACTGACAAATAAAAGTCTTGTGCAACATCCGCTAGTTAGAAAAATCAGTTAAGGCCTTTAATCCAATAACAGGGGCCATGGCAGTCTAAATAACTTCACTGGAACTAGTGACTGCATTTAAAATGTCAAACCCTTTAAATCCAGATCAGACGGAAGAGGCCAAAAGTGAGTAAATCTCATCTCAGGTTAATGGTTTGTACACTTTGTTAGGCTTGTGTATAATAATATGTACTGCATTTTTTGGCGTGAGCATGGAACTGATATCCAGACCTCTTATTTACTGAATACTTCGCACATATAAGATACTGTAAATGTCATGTGAACAAATAAACACATTATTCAGAGCTTTCTGGAGTTTCGTGTAGTCTTTGAACACATCTGCTGTTTATTTGAGGTCTCGGTGACCACACAGTTCTGTCAGGAGCATGTTCTGTTTAAAGGGCATGTCAGGAAGCTCTCATGACTTTTCTATCATGCAGTGGATTATCTAATAAAGCTGGATCATCCCCAGGTAAAGAGGCTCAGGTAATTGGCTGACAGCCGAGACGAATGACTTTTCTTTCTCAGTGCATCTTACAATATAGAGCAAAATGCTTCATGTTCAACTTTTATAACTGCATCTCATTTGACATTTTACGTTTTGTGGAAGTACAGAAATGCACCAGAAGCGCAATCGCATGGGCATCTCTATATATGTTACGCATAATAGACATGGACCGCATTGAAGAAAAGGTTTTCTGACCCCACCTGACCGATTCTTCACATTGATTGGCTGGCAGCCACCGTCGGGTAAGCTGAGGCCCGGGACAGTTTAGTTTGACGGTCTACTGTGATCATGTGAGTTTGAGGTGAGAGGTATAAAATAGAAAGTCTGTCTATTTCAGAAAGCCAATGGTTGGTGCTAATGCGTTGGCGAAAAGTGACACATCACTCATTCTGTCAACATTTAATGGGTCAGGTGGTACAAACACTTGGTAGTGTCTGATTGTAAACTCAGTAGCTAGTTAAGTTGCTATGGGTTCCTACAATGTTTCTATTGACATTGCTGCAAAAGTAAAATCCTTTACTATACTTAGAGGAAACCCAAATTCTTTCAAGTAATGTTTTATGAAATTCTTCATATGCAATTACAGGCAAACCAAAAATTATTCAGACACCAGATTTAATTTTTTACTAGTGGGTGCAGGACACTATAGTTCATTTATGCAAGTGAGGATAGCAAAATAAAGTAAACTGTGACATTATACCCAAAAATTCTTCATACAGTGACTACCAGTACAACTGATTTAAAAAAATTGGGACCAAAATTATTCAGACACTTTGACCTGTCCATGTTTTGCTTCAGTGTTTTTTCTTTCATTGCTAATGCGACCTTTGGCACCACAGACTGAACACAATGAAGCATTGCTTGGTCATTGGTTGACCTAAACTGGTATTATCTAATTGTGTACTTCAATTTAACAGCTGACAGCTGATTGGTTGATTGTAATCCATTACATACCTTTCTATCAAAGTTATCTGACATTATCAAGATGATTTTGTTCTGACAGAGTTTAACTTCTTGTCATATTTTATTTCCATTTTCTAAACCATAGCGAATAAACTGTGATAATGTGAGAAAATGTTGAAGGTGTCTGAATACATTTTGGTTTGAGTGGATTTCTACTTGAATAAGGACCAGTGAAAATTATGTAAAAAAACAAAACAAAAGAGTTTAATTATAACTCATAGAATTGTAGTCAAACCATATACTTCTCAAAAAAGCTAAATGAATCTGTATAAAAAGAAAACCGTTGGAATGGGTTTCTTCTGGGTCTTCCTTTCCTAGACTCAGAGAAACATGTCTTCAAAATACTCATCAAACTCTTCCTCCCTGAAAGAGAACCAGACACACCAGGTTTGTTTTAGAAAGATTTACAGACACGTTCCCCACATGTGTGTTTGCATATACTCCACATCGTAGTAAAATGCATCATAATGGCAATATACTCACCGTGATTTCTCCTCCACAGTGGGAGCTGGACCTCTCCAGTGGTCCGATTCTGAAGGACCTTCTTTTTCTTCATCCTCACTCTCTGCATCTGGAAAATACACCACATTAGACTCATATCAGGATTTTTGCCTGATAAAAGTTTTGTAGTAAAAGAACTAGTGAGAGTCACATGCCTAAGTATAATATTTAAAGTGCCCCTATCATGTTATTTTAAAGTTTCCTAATTTAGTTTTGGAGGTCTCCTACAACAGGTTTACATGCATCAAAGGTCAAAAAGGTTTCATTTTCTCATAATATACATTGCACATCACCACAATGTTCAGTGATTCTCAAACGACTCGATGGATGAATCAATCTCTCTAAATCCCTCCTTTCCGCAAGCTTACTCTGCTCTGATTGGTCAGATGCCCCAGTCTGTTGTGATTGGTCTACCGACGTATTTGACGTAATGCGTATTTCAGAAACAAACACCCATTACCATAAACTCCAGCTCTGTCCGGAGGCTTCCCAAAGCTTAGCGATAGTACACACTGTAAAGACAGTAACGATGACGTCGATTTTACATCAACACCAGCACAAGACCAAATCAATGATGAAACATTGGAAGAACTAGTTATTCAACCCAAACCTTGAGCAGGACTTTCTCAGTGATGCTGCTCAGTTTCAGGTACATTATGAGATGTTTCAGCTGTAATTCCTCACCATCAGCATTAGCAAGTGTGCGTCCATCAACAATCCTGTGTGTGTGTGTGTGTGTGTGTGTGTGTGTGTGTGTGTGTGTGTGTAGGAACTGTATCAATAACTGAGCACTAACGTTGATACATAATGACTGATGTAAGTTAACATTAAAGTTTACAAAACAAATCTTGCTCCATCCTTTATCTTTATCCTTAAGAATTACAGACAATCATCATTAATAGACAGTTTGAGGTAATACTGCTGCCTACAGCTGATTTACA
Organism: Paracanthobrama guichenoti; assembly: GCA_018749465.1. Taxonomy (NCBI): domain Eukaryota; kingdom Metazoa; phylum Chordata; class Actinopteri; order Cypriniformes; family Gobionidae; genus Paracanthobrama; species Paracanthobrama guichenoti. Next base: position 8,447,626 of record CM031954.1, read on the forward strand.
GCAGTATTTCAGTAAGACCTGCACAATATGAAACACAATAAACACATTGTAGAGCACAGCGTCTTCTCGACACGATGCTCTCCAGTATCCGCTGCAGTGTTTGAGGGGGTTCAAGTTTTCCCTGGTGCCTGTGCGCACAATAAGTGGACAGACAATATGCTAATGTTTTGTCTTGACGCCACAACAAAACAGCTTGCGATTCGTTTGAAAAACGATTCATTTAATTGATTCAGAGTCAACTTACTTTTGAGTGACAATAACTTTATATACGGTGCACTTTCAGACTTTGTTTTCATTCACTTGGAACTATGTTACACACTACATGAAAGCAATTTTCAAAAATCCATAATAGGGGCTCTTTAAATGATCCCATCTAACGTCATCTAAATATAGGAGTTATTTTAGGGTGTTCACATTTGGCCTGTTTGGTTCAATTAAAACAAACTCTAGTATGCTTTCTCTGTTAGCGCGGTTTAGTTGAATAAGAGTGAACGCTGCCATCCGAACCCTGGTGTGCACCAAACAAGCAAACCGAGACCAGTGAAAAGATGGGTCTTGGTCCACTTTCAAACAAACTCTGGTGTGGTTTGAATGTAATGTGAACACAACACAGACCAAAGACATGTAAATGGACAAAAAAATGGAAATGATGTCACAGATGTGACCCTAAAGTATCCCTGTTTTTTCTCGTCATAGTCGTGATGTTGCCCCTCACAGTTCGGTACAGGCATCAGAACCGCGGCAGATCTTTGTGTATGTGTGATGGAGGGATTCCTGTCGCTGTTTTGACTCCTTCACACATTTTATAAGCTCTTTACGAGTTCTCAGCTGGTCAAAATATCATCGTATACAGGCTACGCACATACAATGAGTGCATTTAACCCAGCACACAGCATTGTTTTGGATGTTCGGTAAGTTCCGTTGCGAAATATAATACAAGTCGACCAATCAGGTTGTGAACACATCTCTGTGCCTTTAGGGGTAAATATTTGGGGTTTTTTTTGTCCAGACCAAGCGAAACGAACAAGTATGAACACACCCTTAGAGGTCTGAACATATTTATTAGGGTGTACTGAGAACATTCTCTGCCTGAGGCGACTACATGAGGGCCATTTGTCATTGTTGGAGGAAAGAGGGGGAAAAGGCATGTGCATGTAGAAATGTGCATACCTTTATCTGAATTCTGAGAGTCCTCTGAACTTGAAGATGAGTATTCTGTACAGAAAAATGTTTTTATGTTATGAATTTATTCCAAGTGTTCATTTGGGAGCAACAAAAATGAGTTGGCAAATGGGCCTAATCTGCTTTAGGAAAGGCACTCTTTTGAGTAAAAACACTGATCTATAATCATTATCCACGACAGATATAGACATTTTTTACACTTTATAATAAAGTATGTGTAATATATATAAGTATATATAAGTAATAAACATTTTAAGTATGCAGTAATAACGTACTTACAAATTATTTGCGAACTACTAGTCTACAGTTAATATACACTCACCTAAAGGATTATTAGGAACACCGTACTAATACTGTGTTTGACCCCCTTTCACCTTCAGAACTGCCTTAATTCTACGTGGCATTGATTCAACAAGGTGCTGAAAGCATTCTTTAGAAATGTTGGCCCATATTGATAGGATAGCATCTTGCAGTTGATGGAGATTTGTGGGATGCACATCCAGGGCACGGCTCCCTGTTCCACCACATCCCAAAGATGCTCTATTGGGTTGAGATCTGGTGACTGTGGGGGCCATTTTAGTACAGTGAACTCATTGTCATGTTCAAGAAACCAATTTGAAATGATTCGAGCTTTGTGACATGGTGCATTATCCTGCTGGAAGTAGCCATCAGAGAATGGGTACATGGTGGTCATAAAGGGATGGACATGGTCAGAAACAATGCTCAGGTAGGCCGTGGCATTTAAACGATGCCCAACTGGCACTAAGGGGCCTAAAGTGTGCCAAAAAAAACATCCCCCACACCATTACACCACCACCACCAGCCTGCACAGTGGTAACAAGGCACGATGGATCCATGTTCTCATTCTGTTTACGCCAAATTCTGACTCTACCATCTGAATGTCTCAACAGAAATCGAGACTCATCAGACCAGGCAACATTTTTCCAGTCTTCAACTGTCCAATTTTGGTGAGCTTGTGGAAATTGCAGCCTTTTTTTCCTATTTGTAGTGGAGATGAGTGGTACCCGGTGGGGTCTTCTGCTGTTGTAGCCCATCCGCCTCAAGGTTGTGCGTGTTGTGGCTTCACAAATGCTTTGCTGCATACCTCGGTTGTAACGAGTGGTTATTTCAGTCAAAGTTGCTCTTCTATCAGCTTGAATCAGTCGGCCCATTCTCCTCTGACCTCTAGCATCAACAAGGCATTTTCGCCCACAGGACTGCCGCATACTGGATGTTTTTCCCTTTTCACACCATTCTTTGTAAACCCTAGAAATGGTTGTGTGTGAAAATCCCAGTAACTGAGCAGATTGTGAAATACTCAGACCGCCAGTCTGGCACCAACAACCATGCCACGCTTAAAATTGCTTAAATCACATTTCTTTCCCATTCTGACATTCAGTTTGGAGTTCAGGAGATTGTCTTGACCAGGACCACACCCCTAAATGCATTGAAGCAACTGCCATGTGATTGGTTGATTAGATAATTGCATTAATGGGAAATTGAACAGGTGTTCCTAATAATCCTTTAGGTGAGTGTATTGTAGTCTCTACATTGTTAATATAGCTAAATACAAATAGTGAGTTCTTCATTCATTGTCACTGTAATTAACACAATTATTATTGTTTAGTTCATAAGTAAAGAGTTAGACAATATATTTATGTTTTGTTAACAACTTATTATCCACATACAATTAATATTAATGCAATTAAAGCACTTAATCAGTGGCATTTTCCGTGACCTAATCTAAAGTGAACTATTTACTCAAAGTAACCAATTAACAATTCCTTTACTATGAGCTATTAAACAATAACAGCGTTAATTACAGTGACAACGAACTCACTATTTATACATAGTCTATTAATATATTGAAAATGTAGAGACTACAATATATAAACTATAAATAGACTGTAAACTAATAGTTTGTAAGTACTTTATTACTGCATACTGCCACAAAATACCTCAAAGTTAAGCACAGACATGCAGTGGAATGCTGTTCAAACAAGTCACATCTTGGAAATGTTTGGAGGTTTGATTTGCAATGAAAATGTGCTTGCCTTTGCGTCTCTTTTTGTGTTTGCGCTTGTCTTTGCTCTTGTGCTTTCTGGAGTGGGGCGATTTGGATTTCTTTGAGAGTGACTTGTCCACGTTCTCTTTCGATCGCCGTCTCTTCTTCGCCGTTACTTCTTTTCTCCTGGAACAGAGTTTAGGTGTCTCCAGCCAGTCTAAGGATATCTGAACATTCAATTGTGTTTGTAATGGTTGAATGTACTCACTTGTGATGATAGTTAAGTTTGAAGGAACACTCCGGACACAGACCTTGAAAATAATGTGACGATATATCAATATTTATTAAAAATTAATATCAATTAAAGATTTATCAGTTAATTCAACATTGACAGTGTGTTAATGTTGGTTGGCGGAAAAACTAGCTGAGTAAACTATTTACAATGGGGTCTAATTATTTTCTAATAGTGCTGTTTCCATAGTAACGCAATGTCTAATTTCAAAATGGTTTTCTCAGGATAAATTTTGAGTGTTTAAGCTTTCCAATAATACCTAATTTATGATGATTACTAAAATATGGAGAAAAAACTGGGACACTGACAGTTAACAAGCTATATTATAAAATATATTATAGGGTACACCAGGGTAAAAGGCGCCTTTGGTTTTATTTTCCTCTAAACCATTAGATGGCACAAAAACTTGCCTCAACACTTTTCAAAACATCCACTTTTCAGAATGCACGTGGAAATTTACCTTTGACGTGATCACGGGCATAAACGCAAAGTGGATTCTGTGCTAATGTGATCTAACATTCAACGTACTTAAAATGTAGTAGATTTAAGTAGCAAATGAGAATTGCTAAAATTATTCTATATATTTTTAAGACAAAGTCTTAATGATTCAAGTTTTATTCAACCTAATTAAAGCAACAGTTTTTCACTAACAAAAGAATATGTAAAAGTATGGTATTTAGGCAAAAGGCACAATATTTAACATGATAATAAATATCTGGCTGACTTTTCCATTTGTTGACATGATATGGTTAGATTCATATGGGAAAGATCATATATTAAGTTTGGTGTCCACCTTAGAGATAATCACCATATTTATAATGAAACAATCATATTTAAAAATATGATATTAATCATATCATATAGTAAAATATATATTGTTACTACTGTAAATATATATCAAATTATTATGGGATCTGCTTCAATGTGTATAATTAACATTTTAATGACAGTATATTTACTGGACAAAAATAAATTATTTTATTTATCAAAATAAACAGAACATAGTACAAACTTCGCTAAAGTGATTGTTTTGAACAAGTATTAACTTGAAAACATATACTGTGTGTCTTGCCTCGTGCTGGTGAGCCTTTTACCCTGTATGTGGGTTAAAGGCCACCTCGCCACAGCATACGTTTAAGATTTTTAAACAAAATAAACAACTTTTATATGATTTATTTTCATGCAAAATCTGTTGCTCATACACTATGGGAGTAGTGAGAAGCACATTTTTCTTAAGGTGTGCCTTTAGCCCCGTTGTACCCCAAGCATGAAAATTTGAGTAAAAGTTGAACTTAACTGATAATGCAGTTCACAACAGAGTTCAAGTAAAGAATTTTTTTTTTTTTTTCATTTTGACTGGTACAGAATGAATATTTTCTTAATATTTCTAATGCTTGTTAGGTCATCATGTATCTTTTTCAGAATGCTAAATGCCAGGTTTAAATTAGATTTAGAATCCCAGATTTTCAATGTAGTCTCAGACTTTTGGAGCCCAATTTAGTACACTATACTTACAATATTTAAGGCATTTATTAATGCACTGTAGACAGTTTAGGTAATGTAGCGTTCAACAATAAGCATGCTATATTAACAGTAAAAACTAGGCAGTCTCACAAACACAGACTGGGCTTCCCTAAATCCAGGGTAATTAGATTAGCTCTACCCCTGTGTCCTGTGAGCGGAGGGGATTACAGCATGCAAGGTTTAGACGGCCACATGGTTGGTGCAGCTCTGGCACTCACGCAGTTTCAGCAGGGCGTTCCTCTTCTCCCCTTGCTCCACATAGGCAAAATTCACCTCCCAGCTCTTCAGACCCTCCTTACTCTCACAGCGCTTGTTACCGCAAAAGAACTGGCCTGTATAATTCAGAATATACATATCCACATGTGAGTTGCATCGAAAATACATGACAGATAGAATGTAAAGAAACTGTAGGTCACACTCTCAGAAAAAAAGGTACAGTGCTGTCACTGGGGTGGTACCCTAAGGTACAAAAGTGAAAGAGTACATCTTTGTACCTTACTCACCCTTAAAAGGTACATATCAGTACTTTATTGAGTGCAGATTAGCACCTTAAAGGTACATATCAGTACTTTAAAAGGGTACATATCAGTACTTTAAGAGTGCAGATTAGTACCTTAAAAGGTACATATCAGTACTTTAAGAGTGCGTATTAGTACCTTAAAGGTACATATCAGTACTTTAAGAGTGCAGATTAGTACCTTAAAGGTACATATCAGTACTTTAAGAGTGCAGATTAGTACCTTAAAGGTACATATCAGTACTTTAAGAGTGCGTATTAGTACCTTAAAGGTACATATCAGTACTTTAAGAGTGCGGATTAATACCTTAAAGGTACATATCAGTACTTTAAGTGTGCAGATTAGTACCTTACAGGTACATATCAGTACTTTAAGAGTGCAGATTAGTACCTTAAAGGTACATATCAGTACTTTAAGAGTGCGTATTAGTACCTTAAAGGTACATATTAGTACCTTTTCAGTTTTGTACCTTAGGGTACCGCCCCAGTGACAGCAATGTACCTTTTTTTCTGACAGTGCATGATCAAGCCCAGTAAAGCATACAGTATAATTTTTTATTACAAATTTCAAACATTGTCTACACTGGAAGTGACAGGTGTCGCATCGTGCCACGCCGCAAAAGCTTGAGGCTGTCTACACTGGAAGTGACCATTGCATAGCATTCAAAATCACATACTGTCTGAGTAGCTACTACATTTAAATTTGAATTTACTTTGCGACTTAAAAAGTATGTTCTATATAGTATGAATGTGAGTAGTATGAATCAGGGGTATGCCGGCTGCCTGGTCAGATCAATGCAAGTAAAATATTTTTATTGCAGGATTAACAGAGTTATATCAAAGTCCCATTAGAACAAGTCAATTCACTCTGCGGCCATCTTTGAAACACCTCTCAGTCATGCAAGGGCAGCTCCTATTTCTTTGAATGGGGCAACATCAAATTCTCCAAAACTGTTTGGCAAGCTTAAGATTAAATTTCATATCTGAAATCACCAATGAAATCTGAGAGAAACGGTCTCATAAATTTGGTTTCTAAACCATTCAAACCTCAAATCATTACAAAAAAAAAACTGCATGCACAATCCCAAACGGCAGCTGCAATGACGCAATTGGCGCTTTAATTTAGAAGGTGGGGCTTATTCGCCATACTGGGCGTTGCACTTTCACCCATTCACACCAAGTAATCAGAGTGCACCGTCTTCCTATATATAAACTTTTTGGAATCCATTCAGTATTTCTCAAAACACAATTTAGTTCTCTACGCGCACAAATTATCTTATTATAATAATCAAACCGGAGGCACGATGTAAATAAAAGATTCATTGAGCAGTTTTGACAGATTCGTTGATTCAAGTGGGAGTTTTCACACTCGATGAGTTTGGGCCAAACTGACTGACAGCTTCAGTGATTAGCCTTTGAAGGGCCCGTTACTCGCCATCTAATTTAATTAATTTGCAATTTGAGGAAAAGGTTTTGTTTTTCACGAAACTTTGGTGACTTTTCCTACACACTTCAGTACAAAAATGGACAAAAAGAGATTTAAAAAAATATATATATAATAATAATTTTTGGTTTTTTCATCAAATGTTAGTTTTCCTACATCGTGAAACTTCAGACTTTTGAGCTTTGAAGTGCTGGAACAGTTGTGTGAAGTAGGCTATATGGACCGTCACGTTGAGGCGTCACAGTCATCAGAAAAGTCTGCCATACCTTGGCTTTTGGTGAATTGACGCCACTGGTGTGAAAATTTTTTTGGATGTACTACATTCGCTGTTCTGTCACGTGACCTATCAGCATCAGTTGCGTCCCTTCACTGCCATTGATAAATGCTCTCCCATGGCCTCATGGGATAGTAAAGTGTACTTCAGAATCTCTCCGGAAGTAGTAGGTCTAATATGAGGCATTTGGACATACTACTTTATTGGTGTACTGTTTTACCCATATAGTAGGAAAGTATTTGATTTTGGACGCAGCACATTTGTTCATTGTGTCAGAAGTAGCGTGAGAGATTGAAGTACGTCAGAAATGGAACAGAAATGGTCAGTTTACTGTTGAATTTGTTGTCACGCCGCATTCCAATGTAGACAGCATCACTGATTATAATGGGTTCTATCTGCTTTTGTTGCGTCACATCTGGTGTAGACACGGTGTAAGGCCTCTAAATGATCAACATGATCAAAACTTTGCTGAAAACATATTACACAAAATCTACTACATGTAGTCTGTCGTCAGATTTAAAGTTTATGCTTTTTTAGAAAGTAAAGCCTTTTAGTATAATTCTAAAATTTGAAAGTATGTGCACAACAAGCCAAACTGAGAACAGGCTTTAACTGCTGCTTGTGATTTCACTGATATGACCATGGCTGTAGCTGGGGTACTGCATTTCAGGGGAGTGATACCCCTCGGTTGGATGTGAGCCTCCCTTGGTTAAAATCGCGGGCCCCTAGAATCGTCACCACCTTTCACCCCGCTAGCGACAGCCCTGGCGAGAAAACGGCTAGTGAGACAGACAGACCAAAAGCCACTCTCCTCCCATGACCTTGGCTTGGCATTTCCCCTCAGATATCAGCGGGCTGACGTTAGCTTCAGTAGGCTTACAAGGGGATCCTCCAGATTGGAGCTGAGGTAAAAGTGCGTCATCAGGGAGTTTTTCTGCCAGGCGTCCCACACCTCTGACACTGTGCCGTCTGGACTGGCTTTGGCCAAACGCCGTGAGCCTGACCACACTTCTGTTTGGAAGTGAACTGCTTAAAGTTTACAACACTCTCCTTCCTGAGATTGATATTATTGGGTCTTCCAAGTATGTTCTGTATGGAAAAGCCTCTCTGTGAATGAGTTTCTTGGAAAATGTTTTTGCAGTAGCTTGCTAGGAAAGAAAAACTCTTGTCCTGGAAGAGGTCCCCGCTAAAACAGGAAGCATGTTTTTTGCAATTTCCAGAATTTTGATAAAATGTGTCCAATTTGCACTGTGGAAAAGCAATAGACATTGGCTCTGTTTTGAAGGATTATGTCATGTTGCAACTTTGAGAAAGGCTTGAGCTTTGACGTGGCTGGCAGCTTTGACGTCACGGCAGAGAGAGTGACTGAGGTATCATCCTCACGTTGCACATGCAGATGTCTCAACCGTATGACAGACTTACTTTGAGTGGGAAAAAAAATCTGTCAAAAGGAAGAGATCTGTAGTTCTAATATGCCCCACTTATGGAAGCTTGTTTCTGCCACAGAATAAAAAATAAGAAAGGAAATAGCGACTTTTTAATCTCACAATACTGACTATTTTTCTTGCAATTTCAAGCTTATTTCTAAATTCTGAGTCAGTCCATTTTTTGTTCATAATTGTGAGATAGAAGCTGAGATATAAACTCGCAATTGCGAGAAAAAGGTTGCAATTACCTTTTATATTTGCGAGTTTATATCTCACAGTTCTAAGGTATTTCTCACAATTCAAATCCCAGTAGATCAGCAGTTTTTGAAATATTCAGGCCAGCCCGTCTGGCACCAACAACCATACCACATTCAAAGTCACTTAAATCACCTTTCTTCCCCATTCTGATACTCAGAACTTCAGCAGATCATCTTGACCATGTCTACATGGCAAAAGTTGCTGCCACGTGATTGGCTGATTAGATATTTGTGTTAATGAGCAGTTCAACAGGTGTACCTAATAAAGTGGCCAGTGAGTGTACATTATATAAAATACATTTCATAAATGGTACTCACAATAATGTGTGTTGAAGACTAATATGATAACAGCTACAGTGTCCCTTTTGGAAACACTGAGAATGCAGACATATTCACACGAAAAGCTAGTATGTAGCTAGTATTTGTGTTCAAATACCTACATAGTGTCTGCTATAGGTCAAGTATGCATGTTACTCTATAGTGCTTATACAGTAACCTGCATAAAATCACTTTTGAAAAAACTGCCAGTCAAACTTGTTTGAACATAAAAAAAATTAAATCAATAATAATAATTAATGGGAGATAAATGGACTTAATGGAATTTTACAAAGCTTGCAGTATTTCTGTTGTGTAAAATGCTTTGAAATGCTGAATTAACTGGAATTTTGTTGATTTTTATTGAAAATGTTATGAATTGAAATCACTGAAAATTACCTTTATATTACATAGACCCCAAATTACCAATATAAAAGGATATGTAGGGTGAATTCAGGGTGATCGAGACACTTTTGGCCATTGAGATGACTTGGGGGAAAAAAAAAATGTCCTAATCAACCTGAATTACCCCTATTATTTCTAAACACTCATTTTGAATAAATGTTGTTTCATGTGGACCCTGCTAATTATGCAAGGTATCTAAGACTTGCTAACATTAAAAAAAGCAAGCTTTACCATAAACAGACATCTTTTAAATAAAAACACATGTTTTGACAAAAACAGCTTGAGGTCATTTTTTATATGTCCAATAATAAGAATGTAAATAATGTTACTATATTTTTTCATTGGCTCCTTTTAGGGTTAGAAAATTAAAGGGTTAATGTGATGCCCAATTAGCCCGTCTCTCTGATGACGTACATGCGACACCGACCTCTGTAACTAAGCTCGCGTGAGCAGCACTGAAGCTGTTAAAGCCAGTGAAGCTGACAAACAGCGTCTTTGGAGAAATGACAAAACGCATCAGGGTTAGCCCTCATTAGGAGTCTCAGGGATGCCCTCATTATGTTAAACTGTGAAATAATGCCCAGCAGATGGGAACTCCTCATGACGAACTCCTAAAGGGACCTGTTAGACTGTGTCTCAGCAGCAGAGAAGAAAAGAAAATATGAGTTGGAGTTTACCAATGCAAAACGTGTCACTATGATGCAAGGATGTTGTGGGTGTTTGTTAAGGTGACAAACACTCCTCATTAAGCTGCACGATTTGAGGTATCCTTCATGTCCGTAACCAAATTGTGTGGGACGACTTACATTCCCAAGTGTAATGTTAAATGTGAGCAATAGTAATAGTGCTACTGATAGTTCAGTACAACGTTTTTGACTCCAAGGCTTCCCCTGTGCTGACAAAGCTGCTTGTTTTCAGACTTTATTTTATTAATTTCACTGGAACTTGCAGGTCTAAAAAAACACTTTTAAATTGTATTACAATTTACTTTCTAAGACTGTAGAAACCCTGAATCTTACATTAAAGTTGTTGAGGTAATTAATTAAAAATAAGAACTATTTTGAGCAATAAATATATTTAAACATTTTGTCTTATTTTAAATAATTTTAAGCCATCTTAGGCCCCTAGTGTGTCCAGGACCCTGGTTATTATTATTATTTTTACTCACAAATATACATTTCTCAGCAATTTTCACCTAATAAAATATTTTAGAGCTTGACGTTAATTTCAATGGCACTCACTCTAAAAAATAATGTGTTGGCTCAACAACAACAAAAAAATATTGAGTTTTGACAAATTGAGTTATGACAACTTCAAATTAAATTATGTTCAACCAACAAAATACATTGAGTTAGAGGAACCTAATAATTTGTAAAAACACATTTTTATGTTGACTACTCAAAAAATTAAGTTGATCCAACTACCTGATTTGTTGTTGCCCTAATACAGTTCAAATCCACAGCTATCACAGCACATGCTAAATGTAACTTATTTAGCATGTATATTTAAAGAATAAGTAAGATATTAGCATTAGTCACTAGCATTAGCGCAGTTATTGCTTATAGAGTCAATGTAGTGTTTACCTTCATGTAGCTACTCTTCAGCACAATGGTATAAAACTTTACATTTTAAAGTTAACAGAATTAAACACTAATCGTTCCCTTCACTAACAAAACAAATAAATTAACACTTAATTTCAACATTTATTCTCCTTATCCAGTCCTAGGCAAATCATGCTGGAAACCCAATGTCCTACATTATGAGGACAAAATGTCCCCACAAAGATGGCAATATCCAAAATCCTTGTCCTTGTGGGGACATTTTTTTGGATAATCATAGGATAGGATAAACTGTTTGTACAGTATAAAAATTGTCTATGGAAAGTCCCCATAAAGCATGGAAATCAGGTGTGAGTGTGTGTATATATGTGGCGGTGGTTAAGCTGTGGCTCAGGGTGCGAATGATGGCAGATGGTCCATGACAGTCAGAAAAAAAAAAAGCACTTTGCTATTTTCTCACACACAAGTGTGACAGACAGCGTGAAACCATTTGATCGGACGTTTCAGGGCTTCTTCGTGGATCTGCCTATTAGTTTGTGTAATTCTGATGATTGATACACGTACTTCACCCTTGTTTACCTACTAAGATAACATAACCGTGAACCATGAACCAGAGACAACAAAATCATTGATTTCTGTTATGACACAGGCAAACCCTTACAACCTTACAATTAGGTCACTGTCATAGAATATTCTGTATGCTAAACAATAATAATCTGAAATGAAATTACTCTGGAAAGACATTCAATTGAAAGAGCGAATTCATGCAACAAATTCAACATTTACTTTGGAGAAAATTTGCTCAAATGAACTAATCAAATGTCCCCATACCTATTTAAAAGGGGAACATAAGTGTATAAAGCAAGTTATAAGTAAATAAGTGTTTAGCTGTGAATACAGGATTTATGTTAGTCAAGCCTTCACCATCTGATCAGTTTACTTAAATGTTGAATAATTCATTTATTATGTAAATTAACTGTGCTTTTTATTTTTGCAACCCTGAAAACGTGAAACTATTTATTCAGCACACTTGGCTGAGAAGGGCCGACCATGCTGTTTTTTTCAGTACCGGTGTTATTTTACACAAGATAAAACCACATCCCCACCTAGTGGCTGAGGACAGTATTGTTTTGGTATCGTCTGAATTTTAGACCTGTTTTGTTCATTATGCAACCAGAATACTTCAAGTATGTGAACATATTAAAGCCCAGTTTCACAGACAAGGTTTAAGCCAAGTCTGAGACTAAAATGCATGATTGACCTGTCTTAACAGAAAGCAACTTGCACTGAGATATTTTAAAATATGTCAGTGTCATTGTTTCATCTCAGGATGCACATCAGCAATGGTGTTTTCTAAGGCACGTTTATAAAAGCTACTTAAATATCCTAGTTTAACTAAGGCCTAATCCTGGCTTAATCTAAGCCCTGTCTGTGAAACCAGTTTTATATAGAAGTATAGAAAAAATTACCTTTTCCAGATATTACTTCATCTTCAATGCGCCACAAAATCCAAACTATTAAGTAAATACAGACATGAAAGCGCATTTAAGATACTAACATGACAGTTAAAGTATGAAACATAATAAACACTGAGCCCTATATAATCATATTTGATCAGTTCATTTCTATTGCCTCTAGATTATCAACATGGGTAAAATCTACTGCATGCCTTCTGTCGTCTGATTGATAGTTTATACTTTTTAGCAAATAAAAGGCTTTTTAGTATAATTGTATTAATGTCCAACACTGTGAATCAATAACAGCTTTCATAAAGTAAATGTAAGAATAACTTTTAAATTGTTAGTAATATTTCTAAATGAACACTTACTAGACTGAAGCAACTTTTTTTACGTGATGGTTTACTTGACTATCCATAATTTTTCCTAATATTTATTAATTTATCATACAACAGGCTTTTGAGGAACGTCTCGCATCATTGTATTGTATTATGTTTTGCCTCCACAATTAAAACTACAGAGCTTTGATCATAAAACTAAGCACTTATATCTTAATAAAACATATCATTTGGAGACAACTGATATTTATATGCATTTTATGTAAGTAGTCTGCTATACAGTTAAAATGTTTTAGTTGATTCACATTACAAGCTATCAGAATTTCAACAACAACTGCATCAAATTTTTGCACGGTTTGGGCTTCTGAATAAAACAGGTGTTTTTCCTCCTCGAGTATGAGCCCCATATTCTCACTGTATCATACTATATGAGCCTGATGTATCAAATATGATACAAAACATAAAACACATTACAGCAAAGCAAACTTTTCTGACTATTATGTCATATATCAGGCTTTACAGGGTTAAAAAAGAAAAGGCGAACCTTATTTTCTTTGTATCTGCTAAGGTCAGCGATACAGTACTCCTTGAAGAGCTTATCGTAGTACTTCTTTGCGAGCTCTTGCTCCCTATAAACAGTTCAGAAACTTTGTCTTAGGGTGACTGTGCAGAGGTCATTCACGATAAAAATGAATCAAAACTAAACTAAATCAAATCGAGATAAGCAGACATTACCATGTCATATCCTCCTCATCCTCCTCTCTCCACAGGAAACGGTGGTTCTCTTTCACCACATCCAGATCTGTCTTATCTCTAGACCTGCGTATGGAAACACACAGCTCCAGCATCTATCAAAGCAGCTAACCTGAAATGGAGCTGAAGCGTGTCATTTCTGCACCACTCAACTGTATTCATCATATATTTCATATCTTAACCTTCATTCGTTTTAATCAGAGTGACAGTGAACAGAAGGCAGAAGTAAATTGCTCACGTGGATCGTTTAAGCTCCTCCATCGTCCCTCCATAATACAGAATGTAGTCGCTGACGAACTTCTTGTGACGTTCAAACTCACAAAACACTGTTAAGGACTTTTTGCCACTCAGAAGAAAAAAATTATACTTGGTTTACTATGGTCAGACTTTCAGAAAAATACACGTTCAGCACTCTTAAAGTGTTAGTTCACCAAAAAACTTCTGTCATTAATTAGCCTACTCACTCTCATATCGTTCCAAACCCGTAAGACCTTCTCTCATCTTCAGAACACAAATGAAGATATTTCTGATGAAATCTGAGAGCTCTCTGACACCTCCATAGACAGCAATTTAATTCACATTCAAGGTCCAGAAAGGAAGTATAGACATTGTTATTGTGGAATATTAACAGTATTAACAAACAAAAATAACGACTTTATTACAATTTCGTTCTAGCCCATAAAATTAAGGTTGAACCACTGGAGTCATATTACTATTACTATTCATATTATACTATTTTAACATCGTCTGGACCTTGAAAGTGTTCATTAAATTGCTGTGTATGGAGGTGTCAGAGAGCTCTCAGATTTCATCAGAAATATCTTCATTTGTTTTCTGAGGATGAGAGAAGGTCTTACGGGTTTGGAAACGACATGAGGGTGAGGAATTAATGACAGAAGTTTCATTTTTGGGTGAACTAACCCTTTAAGGCTCATTCACACCGTTCTACATTCACACACAGTTCTACATATAGTCCACACCACAACTATAATGATAACGGCACAGACAAACAATATTGTTATTTGACGTATCCATGTCTAAAACACTGACAGCCAATCAGAATCCATCCTGCTTTAAAGAGCTCAAGCATTTAAAGCAGCAGATGACAAACCTGTAGTGTGTTTATAATAAACATAAAGATCACCTCAGCTAGTGTGGTATCTTTATAGTTATTGTTCTTAATGTAAACAGGCCTTCATATGATGCATTTTAATTTAAACTTTATTATAGGGCCCTATCATACACCCGGCGCAATGAGACGCCAGTGTTTTTTGCTAGTTTTAGCCCAACGCTGAAACTATCATTAACATTTTCATGAACAGTTTTTTTAAATAGCAAATACACTAGCGCCTATCTGTTCGCCCATGGGCGTGCTGGTCTGAAAACGAGGTGTGTTCAGGCGCATTGTTGGTGCGTTGTTATTTTGAGCAACTGAAAACGACTGCGCCATTGACCAACAAAAACCTGCTCTAAAGTCAATAGTGCAGTATTTTTTGTTATCTAAAGGGTGCGTTTGTAATATGCGTCTGTAGGTGTGTGCACAATGCATGTACACTCTGCTTATTACACACACAGTGACACGCAGCACACAAACATTTTTAAATATTAAAAATAAAAGGATTCCTCTCTGGAGAAGCATTCAGTCTTTCCGCTTGCAAATCCCGCCATGTAAATAGGGAATCCATCATGGTGCAAGCACAACTGGCTTTTAAAGGGAATGGGAGATGAGACTCTGATTGGTTTATCGCATGTTACGCCCAAAACACACCCATGACTCATTAAGAGACTAGGTATGACCCTTTTGGACCATGCAGCTGGCATGCCGACCGTTTTTTTCGCCATTAAACTAGCAAAAGTGGATTCGGATACGCACTTTAAAATAGGGTCCCATAGTCTTATTTGGTCTCTCAGTCTAATGAGTTGAAATCACAGAATGCAAAATGAGCCACAAAGAAATACAAAGCTTTTCAAAAGCTACAACTCTGCCGCTGTCACATGATTTTGTGAAAGACACCCATTGACAGGATACAGCGTTCATTGATATCAAGTGTTGGCGTCGGTTTCTGGCTTCCTCTCTGTCAGGAAAAAAACACCAATATTTATTTCAGTATACACATGGAATTTATGGACTTTGCTGTTTTGATGGACGTGAGCAGTACCTGTCCCATTCATGGGCAGCAACATTTTTATGGGCCACCTTGGTGTGTCGACCTTTTTGGAATGGCTTCTGTAACAGCGCATCTTCACCTGCCCTAAAAACAAAAACACACAAGTGGACCAGAACTTCAATTATTTATGCTAACTAATCACATTCTTTCTAATTATATTCTATATGTATTTAAATTCAACAAGGTAAAAATACAGTAAAATATTAGAAATGTTTGATTATAAAAACTTTTCTATTCTATTATTATTTTATAATATATATATATAAAAATAGGAACACCCGTTCAATTTCTCATTAATGCAATTATCTAATCAACCAATCACATGGCAGTTGCTTCAATGCATTTAGGGGCGTGGTCCTGGTCAAGACAATCTCCTGAACTCCAAACTGAATGTCAGAATGGGAAAGAAAGGTGATTTAAGCAATTTTGAGCGTGGCATGGTTGTTGGTGCCAGAAGGGCCGGTCTGAGTATTTCACAATCTGCTCAGTTACTGGGATTTTCATGCACAACCATTTCTAGGGTTTACAAAGAATGGTGTGAAAAGGGAAAAACATCCAGTATGCGGCAGTCCTGTGGGCGAAAATGCCTTGTTGATGCTAGAGGTCAGAGGAGAATGGGCCGACTAATTCAAGCTCATAGAAGAGCAACTTTGACTGAAATAACCACTCGTTACAACCGAGGTATGCAGCAAAGCATTTGTGAAGCCACAACACGCACAACCTTGAGGCGGATGAGCTACAACAGCAGAAGACCCCACCGGGTACCACTCATCTCCACTACAAATAGGAAAAAGAGGCTACAATTTGCACAAGCTCACCAAAATTGGACAGTTGAAGACTGTTGAAAAATGTTGCCTGGTCTGATGAGTCTCGATTTCTGTTGAGACATTCAGATGGTAGAGTCAGAATTTGGCGTCAACAGAATGAGAACATGGATCCATCATGCCTTGTTACCACTGTGGAGGCTGGTGGTGGTGGTGTAATGGTGTGGGGGATGTTTTCTTGGCACACTTTAGGCCCCTTAGTGCCAATTGGGCATCGTTTAAATGCCACGGCCTACCTGAGCATTGTTTCTGACCATGTCCATCCCTTTATGACCACCATGTACCCATTCTCTGATGGCTACTTCCAGCAGGATAATGCACCATGTCACAAAGCTCGAATCATTTCAAATTGGTTTCTTGAACATGACAATGAGCTCACTGTACTAAAATGGCCCCCACAGTCACCAGATCTCAACCCAATAGAGCATCTTTGGGATGTGGTGGAACGGGAGCTTCGTGCCCTGGATGTGCATCCCATAAATCTCCATCAACATTTCTAAAGAATGCTTTCAGCACCTTGTTGAATCAATGCCACGTAGAATTAAGGCAGTTCTGAAGGTGAAAGGGGGTCAAACACAGTATTAGTATGGTGTTCCTAATAATCCTTTAGGTGAGTGTATATATATATATATATATATATATATATATATATATATATATATATATATATATATATATATATATATATATAAAAAAATGTAATGTATTCCTGTGATCAAAGCTGAATTTTCAGCATCATTACTCCAGTCTTCAGTGTCACATGATTTATTAAAGAGACTTTCAAAAACAAGATTTCAAACTTCTCACCACCCGTGTGTGTGTGTGTGTGTGTGTGTGTGTGTGTGTGTGTGTGTGTGTGTAGCATACAATTTAATGTAGCATGATACTACATGTTCAAAAACATGGTATTACCATGGTGCTATGCCGAAAAATATACTCAGAACCATCATTTTTTTGTTAGTGATATAAAACAAAACCTCACCTTTTCTCGTCATATTTGGACTGCCCTCCACCACCATCATCATCACTGAAATCCGAGTCATACCCTCCACCTCCATGGACCTAAAACATTATCATAGTACAAAAAAGAGACACTGATTACACAAAATGCATATAATCACTAACAACTGTGTGCAGGTTACTAACCTGGTACTGAAGCACAACATTTAAACATATTAGTTACTTATCTGTGAAATGCCAACATGGTGATTTGTGGCAGGTGATACTAAACAAGTACAGGAGGAAAAGGGAAGATGATCCAGCTGACCACAGCAAAGATCAAAAGTACTTATGCTTGACATTCTGAGTCAGCTGCCATGATGCCACTTCAGCACAGCACAGGAAATACAACACCCAGAGTCAAAGGCAGCAGGGTACAACATGTGAAGGTCAGTTCTGACACTGGCTTTGTTATTTGAGTCATATTTCACACTTGTTTTTATCAGAAACCGGTGATTCAGTGACAGGAAATCTAGAACAATTGGGTCTTTCATTCTGAAAAAATGCTAAAAATGAAAGCACTGAAAGAGTTGCAGTGATCAGGACAGGCACTTTTACTGTTCCCAAATGGCTATGTGAAAAATCCACAGAATGCAACAAAGAAACATCCTCATGAGCTTTCCAAGAATGACTGGAAAGGAAAATCATTGCATAACCCTATTTTGAATATGATGAATTATGACTAACAATAATAATAATAATAATAATAGTAAACATTAAAAAGCATGTGCAAATTGTTAGTTAGTTAAGCGAGCTCACACAGACATAAATTAGAGTCACAATTTGCAAAGAAAATATCAATACATAATTCAATAAACTCATTTAATAAATAAGACTTGTCCAGACTGATCAACTGATATCAGACGACACTGAATTTAAAAATGTAATTGCCTGGGGAATAAAAGAGGATTTGGACCTGTTTTTCATACACCGGGGGACCCGGATGGCAACAGTTCAAAGGCACCGGATGTAGGATGTCTCTTATCTTTCACAATATGGTTAGCTTTATTCATCAATCTTTATATATACTTTCTATACTCGGTAAAGAAATCCCTAGCAATTTACTTGGCAAAATCACCTCTTTCCTAAGCAGTTTCTTCTGTGCCTCTGAAGCATTGCCATACCAGCAAATTAAAGCAAATGTTATAACACTCTCAATAAAAGCACCATAAAAAAAATAGTAGTTTCTTTAAGAAATGCATTCTTTGTTGGGTCATTTTAGTTAAACGCTCAGTCCACCAAGGTATGTATAGTTTGTAACTAATTGTATGGGATCCCCATTAATTAATGTAGGGTTAAATGTATTTTTCTCTCTAAAAACTCTTTTGTTTTTGAGGTATTCAATGGAAGATTTGATTTTTCACACCAATTTAGAAATAAGCCCAAAACTAAAGTAGCGCGTCTGCATATTTAATAATACATAGGAACTTGAACAAGCATTAGTGTATAGGATAAAAACTAAAGGAGATAAAAACACATCCTTGGGGCGATCCGAACTTGACCTGCTGAGAAAATCAGTCACGCAAGTAATCAACTTTTAACTTTTTTCTCTTGCCAGAATACCAGCTAATATAGTAAACAATATGCAGTGACATTCAACACAATTTTACTGTATAAGTTATTTAATATAGAATTTTATTTAAATTATAATAACACTGTTTCAGTGCAACAAAGAGCCTATATATAAATGAAAATATAAAATATGATGCAAAAGGCTTTTATGAAACATGCATCTCTCAATTATCACTGTATTGCATTGTATTATATATTTTGCCCCACAATTTGATCTGTATAATCTTCATAAAACATATTACTGGGAGATATATAGAGTTTATGCTAATTACTGATAGTTATTATGCTAATATATTATATGTATAATTATGCTAATATATTATATGCACTTTTGGGAAATGTAAATAACAACATCTGCACCCAATTGCATATTTATGCACAGTTCCTGCTACTATATAAGCCATACAAGCACAATATTTCTCAAATATTATGCAACACATAAGCACATATAGTCTTTATTGTTTCTGACTATTTCATATGTCAGGCTTTACACGGTTTATAGAGCAAATATGTTTTTCTTCAAGGTAACAAACTACATTTAACACTTATTATTAGTGTTATACAATCTATATTTTAAAGCATATCTGTTCTATAATTAATACTGAGGAAAATAATGTGCCGTGGATTATCAATACGCGATATGACAAATAACCTTCACTTTCACGTCACGCATGACAAACTGCCACAACACAACAATGCACGCATGTTAAATCAAATATTTCGATTCCTGTGCATAACTTGTGACTTATAACTACCTTAACGAGGTCTAGAGCTGTTTTGCCCGTGCCGCTCATCTGTGTTTACATGCGACTGAATCTCAGACGGGCGCGAAATGATGACGTGTAAACCACGTGGTCAAAACAAACCGTGTGCACAAAGCATGGTTACGTTGTGCTGCATTTGATGGGAGCTATTTAGGCTAATCCTTTTGTCTCAGTGTGTGTGAATAGCTTATTACAGTGCAGTCTGAATAATGGTTATTTATATATTTTAGGAAAATATTTAAAATAAGAGTTGTAAATGGGAACGTGTTATAAATAGCCTATAAAAGTGACAGAACTTGGTATTTGTTTCAAGCAGACTTTATTATTCGCATCATAATTCACAATAGTTGACATCAGAAAACTGGTAAAGTTTCAGTGACTGGACATTGGAGGGGGCATGGGGGCGAAGTGCCATTTTCTCACATGTAGAACAACTGGCCTTTTATTCAGAAAAATGCTAAAAATGAAACGCACTGAAAGAGTTGCAGTGATCAGGACAGGCACTTTACTGTTCCCAAATGGCTATGTGAAAAATCCATAGAATGCCACAAAGAAACATCTATTGATCTATTTTTAAGTCATTATAATATATTATTAAATATGTATTATAATGACTTAAAAATAGACCAATAGATGTCTTTTTGTTGCATTCTATGGATTTAATGTGTGTGTGTGTGTGTGTGTGTGTGTGTGTGTGTGTGTGTGTGTGTGTGTGTGTGTGTGAGACCCTGGACCACAAAACCAGTCACAAGGGTACATTATTTGAAATTGTGATTTATACATAAATAAATAAAAAGCTTCCTATTGATGTATGGTTTGTTAGGATAGGACAATATTTGCCTGAGATACAGCTATTAGTGATACAACTAAATGATATTCTTAATATTGAGAAAATCGCCTTTAAAGTTGTATAATGATATACTTAGCAATGCATTTTACTACTAATAATACATTTTTTAATATGTTTACGGTAGGAAAAATCGATAATTTTGACCCATACAATGCTAATGCCACAATATCCGTGCGACTTATGACTGGTTTTGTGGTCCATGGTCACATATATATTATAATGACTTAATATATAAAAATAGACCAATAGATGCTTCTTCGTTGCATTCTATATATATATATATATATATATGTAATGTATTATTTCATGAATAATAACATATCATTTCTATTATAATGCACAATCTATAGGCTAAATATGAGGTGCTTGCATTATTCATTTTATTAAGAAGTAATACTATGAAAGAATAACAATAAAAGATATGCTTTATAAACTGCTTAATGAAAGAATCAGCACAGTATTTCTTTCTCTGATTGCTTGAGGGGCGCAGGTGCATCTCAAAGCCTCATGAATATTCTCACTATCCCTTATTCATGCGTTTGGTTCATGCGCATTCACAGTAATAACACCATTGGACAGCAGCTGGTACATCATGATGCAAAAGAGGGATTCTCCCAGGATCTGAAGGAGCCCGCGTCGCGAAGGAAATTATTTTACCCCCCACTTTCATTTTTTTTTTTTTTCCCCACTCAAAATGATTTAATTTCCAAATCTGCATGTAACTAAGAGGAAATCAGAGCCCGCTCGGATATTTTCCTTATAGCAGAACGAATCGCTTGGATGAGCGCCTGACACACTGAGACATAGACATTCATCACACGGACACAACCGAGGGGAGTCGACCAGCAGACCAGCACTTATCACCAGCGAAAACACCACAGCAGCCCACGGCACTCAGGAACACACCGGGACAGAATGGGATATGCAAACAGGAGCATAAGAGGATACACTTTTCTGCTGTGGGTTGCCACAATCCTGCTGTTGGTGGAGAGCAGAAGAGGCAAACAGCCTAGATGCCCCTCTGGATGCACGTGCACCAAAGATAACGCCTTGTGTGAAAATGTGAGATCTGTGCCACACAGCTTCCCTCCTGATGTCGTCTCACTGTAAGAGTTTACATTCATATCCAAGTGCAGTGCTGATTCATTTACTAATACAATGCAGATACAAATCGTTTGCATTCATGTAGACGACTCTTTGCATATGCACATCTGAACCTTTGTGCGTGTTGTATAATCTTTCTCAGTTTATTTACATCTAGATTGTGCTGATTCTTTTCCTAACAGATCATTTGTGAAGTCTGGGTTCACTGAGATTGCAGGGGGAAGCTTTCTCCACACGCCGTCCCTTCAGCTTCTGTGAGTTTCTGTTGGTGTAATGTGCTTTGTGTTGTTGTTGGATTCTTTATTAGGATGGGGTGATCACCATGTTAAGTGGTCCAATGTTTGTTCTAAGCAATTACAGCCCGCCCCCCGTTTTTGGGGACATTCTTCAGCGTGTCTAATTTCTCAAAGCCTTTAAATTGCTGTGAATATTATGCAATGCAGCTGCTCTGTGAGGGACATGGCCCTGTCCTCGTGATAAGCCTCTGCTTCAATATTGCTTTTATAATATCACACCGTCTCACTCCTTAGTTTATAAAACACAAAACCTTAGAAATGAACATCGGAAAGGTTTGAAGGCAGCAAGTAATACGTTTCTATGCAAATGTTAACTCGCACAAAAGAAAATGCAAATCTGACTGCTGGATTTGGGGCTATTATGCAAAATATGACCAGTCTTTTATCTTTCACACCCTGCATTAGGTCTGATTGTGCAGTAACTTGCGCACACATGGAAAGAATTTATGAGAAGAATATGTGAAAAGGGTATCATTTCATATGCTAGGCTAACAATAACTATATGTGACGGGGGTCTTTCAGCAATATAATTAAAAACAGAAAGGTATGCAGGGAGGACAGGAATGCTATTGTTAGCTTGTCTTCATCGGGACGAAACTGATCGTCATGTACACATTCAATTATGTGACTGGGCTAAACAACAGCCTCATGTGAAAATATTTGTGGCCACAAATGTTTTGTGGGTGTAGTTTTTGTGTTAACAAATGAAACATTCAGAGATTCAAACTCTGAAACCGTTGAAACTGCTTTGTTTGTTCCCTGACTTCCTAGATTGTTTACGTCCAATTCTTTTGACTCCATCAACGAAGATGCTTTCCAAGGCCTGCCACATCTGGAATATCTGTACGTTTTTGATTTATTGCGTTTGAAACTCTCATCATTCAGTCTTTTTGATCATTACATCATTTTAATATAAACACAACACTCTATTTCAGATTTATTGAAAACAACAAAATTGAGTCGATTTCGCCCCATGCCTTTAGAGGTTTGAAATCTCTCATACACCTGTGAGTATATCAAAGTTTTTGTTGTATCTTGGTATATAGTTGTAACAAACCATACATCAATGGAAAGCTTATTCAGTCAACTTTCAGATGATGTATACATGTCAATTAAAAATAATAATAATTGACCCTTATGACTGGTTTTGTGGTCCAGGTTCATATATATAAAACTTAAATTATATATAAAAATTAATCGCATCCAAAATAAAAGTTTGTGTTTACATAATATGTGTGTGTGTACTGTGTATAATTATTATGTATATATAAATACACACACTGACACACATGCATGTATATATTTAAGAGGAATGTTATATTTTTATTAAAAATTAATTTTATATATAAGATAAATTATATATACATGCAAATATTTATTAAATATATACATGCATGTGCGTGTAATTATATATGTACATAATAATTATACACAGTACACACACATATATTATGTAATAAAACTTTTATTTTGGATGCAATTAATCACGATTATGATTAATTTTTTCCCAGCACTAATATATATAAATATAAATAAGTCTTTTATGCTCACCAAGGCTGCTCTTATTTGATCCAAAACACAGTAAAAACATTAATATTGTGAAATATTATTACAATTTAAAATAATATATTATGATTTCTGATGGATCATGTGACACTGAATACTGGAGTAATGATGCTAAAAATCCAGCTTTGCATCACAGGAATAAATTACATTTTAAAATATATTACAATAGAAAATGATTCTTTTAAATTGTAATAATATTTCAAAATATTACAGTTTTTAGTGTATTTTTGATCAAATAAATGCAGCCTTGGCGAGCATAAGAGACTTCTTTGAAAAACAAAAACTCCCAAACTTTTGAACGGTAGTGTATATATTAGTATATTATTATTTTATTTAAATATATGGCATTATGATAGAGTTCATCATACTTTTACAATATGGTCTCATTTGTTAACATTAATAATGCATCAATTAACATAATAATGTTCATGTTAGTTCACAGTGCATTAACTAATGTTAACAGATACATCTTAACAATGGTAGTAATAAATGTTGAATTTAAATTTCATTCTTAGTTTATGTTAACAAATGTTTTTGTTTGTTAGAGTCTTGCCTACAATAATCTTGAGACGTTGCCCAAAGATATTTTCAAAGGAATGGATGCCTTAACAAAAGTGTATGTATTTTACCTCTCAAGTCCATCATTCTTGTAATATAATATACCGGAACAAAGTGATTTGAAATGTCACCTGTAAATCCACTGGGCAGGGATCTCAGAGGAAACATGTTCAGTTGTGACTGTAAGTTGAAGTGGCTGGTGGAATGGATGTTCAGCACTAACGCAACGGTGGATCAGATACACTGCAGCGGGCCTCCAGCCTATCAAGGCAAGAAGATCAATGACCTGGTGCCTCAGTCGTTTGACTGCATTACAGCAGGTAATTGTGCACTGGACTCTCCTGAGTAGATTATGCCATTGAAATAAGCTGATCCTAAATGCTTAGAAATGCATTATGTATAAATAAAAGGCATTCATAACAAAAGGATTACATATTCACCTTAAAAATTAGTTTATCCCCCAGCACACAAGATTAGGAGTACAAGAGTATGTATAGAACTCGAAATCTTCAAATAGTGGCCATTGGTGATGTATCTAGAGAGCAGGGTGGCTGATTTATGCAGTGCAATTTATTGATGTATGCTAAACTGCTAAATTCAAATTGTAAGTAATTATCGCAGAAAAACATTGAATGTCAGCTGTCATACAGTTATAGACCGATAATCCCAGAATGACCAAATATCATTTAATTAAAGGGATAGTTTACCCAAAAATGAAATCATGAGCCCATGATGTACTCACCTTCAAGTCATGTATAGGTGTATATGACATTCTTCTTTCAGACGAATAAAATCTGAGTTATATTAAAAATGTCCTGGCTCTTCCAAGCTTTATAATGGCAGTGAATGGTTGTGTCGTTTTTGAAGTCCATACAAGTGCATCTATCCATCATATAACTGCTCCACACGGCTCCGGGGGTTAATAAAGGCCTTCTGAAGTGAAGTGGCACGTTTGTGTAAGAAAAATATCCATATTAAGAACTTTATAGGCTAAGATAACTAGCTTCTGGCGGTCAGTGGTACGCAGGTCGACTTACGGCGAAAGAGTAATCCCTGACGCGATGTACAGGAGCATCGCAAGCTTTGACGCCTCTCGCGGATAGGGCTGGGCAACAAACTCAAGCCCCTCTTCTCTTATATCGAAAGCCATTTCTCTTTAAAAATTCTCATTTTAGACTCTAATTCATGATCGTTCTGCGTTCGTCAATACGTAAGTCGACCTGCGTACCGCTGACTGCTAGAAGCTAGTAATTTTAGTCTATAAAGTTTTGAATCTGGATATTTTTCTTACACAAACGCGCCACTTCGCTTCAGAAGGCCTTTATTAACCACCCCGGAGCCGTGTGAAGCAGTTATATGATGGATAGATGCACTTGTATGGACTTCCAAAACGACACAACCATTCACTGCCATTACAAAGCTTGGAAGAGCCAGGACATTTTTAATATAACTCTGATTTCATTCGTCTGAAAGAAGAATGTCATATACACCTAAGATGGCTTGAGGGGGAGTAAATCATGGGCTAATTTTCATTTATGGGTGAACTATTCCTATAATTGGCCTGGCTAACATATCGTCCATTAGCCTGAACACTAACAAACACGTTATTTGTATAGCGTTTTTCACAATGCACATTGTTTCAAAACAGTATTGCTATATAGTATTAGTTGCTTTATGTCAGTGCACTGTACAGTATGTTTAAAGATAGCCCTAGATATATTTATATATTGCAAGTTGGAGTTATTAATACGTAACTATGGAAATCGGAATGGAATGGTATGGTATGAAATACTGGGAAACATGACCTAAAAGCCACACAACAAAATGAATGAATCGCTGCCAAAGTCGGTTTTATGTGCTTTATAATAGACATTGTTTAGAGGCAGCTTTTGGGCTTTTTGTACAAATTTTGGCCTGTCCTAGACAAAAGATGACCAATCGCGGCGATTTCTGTGTTCATGGCTCATAAACGGTGGTCCTACATCGTACAGTGTGTTTTTACACAGTGTGTTTGCTGCTATGACCTACATCTACTGACTAGCCAATAAAAGTGCAACATGAAATGGCGTATTGATCAATGCGACATGACGATAAAACTTAAAACTGCTTACCTCAAGCTCTATTTGAATATTCATCTTGCTCTATTTGCTTACCACTAGCGCATACTGATGACGTTTTATTCTTCTATACTAACTTGTGTCTTACTCTATGATTTAATAGGTGTCATCATCATAACAGTCTACATTCATGTCGTACCCAAGTTTATTAGATCCATGTTGTCCAGTGTAATGATCTTATAGGACTACCGAAATCGCACAGTCTATAGCAGGCATTGCAGAGAATCATCATGTTAATGTTTATAATACCTAAATGCCTAATTGTCCACATTTAACAGTTTCGAGCTTGGAGACAGGATGGTTTACATATGGCAATGATATAAACAATCAAGCAGTTGATATTGGAGTTATACATTTTTCAGTGATGGAAATGCGTAAGAAAGGCTTGAAAACATGACCTAAATGCCCCCCAAAATAAATGACCATCATATCAACTAATGTTTGTTTGTTTGTTGCAGAGTTTGCTTTAAAGAAAACCCTTGTTTTTGAGTCCATATCTGTGGAGTCCTTTACGTTTGGGAATGATCAGTATGTCGTATATTCCCAGCCTTTCTCTGGAAAATGCAGCTTTTTGGAGTGGGACCACGTCAACATGGAATTCAGAGCTTATGACACCATAGAGAGTGAGCATCACACATCACACCTCCTACCCAGAGTGCAATGCTGTTCTTGACTTGACCTGACATCATTGTTGATATCAACCATTTCTACTAGCGGAAATTGAGTTCTTAATATCAGGAATTTCTCTTTTTACTAGTAACAAAGAAACTATTGATATCAATATGTATGATTTTTACTAGTAATAATTGTATTTCCGATATGAGAAATTGAATTTCATCCATCCATCCATCCATCCATTATCTTCCGCTTATCCGGGGCCGGGTCGCGGGGGCAACAGTCTAAGCAGAGACGCCCACTTCCCTCTCCCTAGCCACTTCCTCCAGCTCTTCCGGGGGAACCCCGAGGCATTCCCAAGCCAGCCAGGAGACATAATCCCTCCAGCGTGTCCTAGGTCTTCCCCGGAGCCTCCTCCCGGTGGGACATGCCCGAAACACCTCCCTGGGAAGTGTCCAGGAGACATCTGAAATAGATGCCCGAGCCACCTCAACTGGCTCCTCTCGATGTGGAGGAGCAACGGCTCTACTCTGAGCTCCTCCCGAGTAACTGAGCTTCTCACCCTATCTCTAAGGGAGCGCCCAGCCACCCTGCGGAGAAAGCTCATTTCGGCCGCCTGTATCCGGGATCTTGTCCTTTCAGTCATGACCCACAGCTCATGACCATAGTCAGCTCATTCAACTAGTAAGAAATCAATTCTTGATATCAGCAATTGGATTTGAATGGCAGCTTAAGGTGACATTTAAGTAGTGAAAATACAATTACTGATATCAAGAATTCATATTTCTGTGAGTGATGACAACATTGTTGATATCAAGAATGAACCAGTGGAACAATCCTGATATCAAAAATTGCTATTGTTACTAGTATAAATATAATTCCTGATCAAGAATTAGCATTTTAACTAGTGAAAACTGAATTGTTGATATCAAGAATTCACATCCTGGGAATGAATAAAAGTCAAAACAGCTTTCCTTAATTTCTACAGTGTTCTGACTCGACAGCACCAGCACATCCCTCTATCGCAAAGCCACAAAAAGTGGTTAAAATGTCCATTTGAATTCAGAGACTGATTGAATGAATTTAATTTGAATGCTTTTTTATTCATTACAGGCACTTCCACGGTCGTGTGCAAGCCAATGGTCATCGATAACCACCTTTTCATTATAGTCGCTCAACTTTTCGGTGGCTCTCACATTTACAAAAGGGACAGCTCTGCCAATAAATTCATCAAAATCCAGGACATCGACATCCTGAAAATCAGGAAGCCCAACGACATCGAGACTTTCCTCGTGGATGGCGAGTCCTTCTTCGTGATAGCGGACAGCTCGAAGGCCGGATCCACTACGGTGTACAAGTGGAACGGCAATGGCTTCTATTCGCACCAGTCTCTCCATCCCTGGTATCGTGACACGGACGTCGAGTACCTTGACATCGCCGGCAAACCCCATCTTATTTTGTCTAGCAGCTCACAGCGGCCCGTTATCTACCAGTGGAGCAGAAGCCAGAAGCAGTTCGACAGACGGACGGACATTCCAGAGATGGAGGATGTCTATGCCGTCAAACACTTCAAGGTGAAGGGGGAGCTGTTTGTCTGTCTGACGCGCTTCATCGGCGACTCCAAGGTGATGAAGTGGGATGGCGCTATGTTTGTGGAGATACAGACAATGCCCTCGCGGGGTTCCATGATCTTCCAGCCCGTCTCCATCGGCAACTGGCAGTACGCCATCCTAGGCAGCGACTACTCTCTAACCCAGGTCTATCAGTGGGACACCAAGAAGGGCCAGTTTGTGCACTTCCAGGAGCTCAATGTCCAGGCGCCAAGAGCATTCTCGCTGGTGTCCATTGACAACAGAGAGTTCCTGCTGGCTTCCAGCTTTAAAGGGAAGACGCAGATTTACGAGCACTTGATGATCGACCTAAGCAGTTAGGGTGCCAATTGAAAGCGCAGAGAAGCAGATCCTGGCTCAGCCGAGCCTATTGTGAAAACACATGCATGATCTAGCCTAGCGCTAATAATAATAATTCCAGATGAATGCCTCTCTAGAAACGCCCTTTGTGTCTTTCTCTGTTGTCACCATCTGTTCTGCACTTTTCATTTTTCCTGTTTTTTTTGTCCCTTTCAACAAAAGCTATTGTTAACGTATTCTCATGCTTGCCGTGTAGTCACTAAAGAGGTATAATAAGGAAACAACAAAGGTCAAATCAGTTAGCTGTTGACGTGATAACAATCTGCCAAATAAACTGTTTACATTTTTACAGTGATGTAAAAAGCCATTTTTAACTTTTTTAAACAAAAGCGACCCGTTTAACCACATTGGATGTGATAGATTTGAAGCTTGTCTTGACTCAACAACTTCTTTTAATAATCAGAATGCAATAAACTTAGATTTAGCTCAACTCTTGAGGAAAAGTAACTGTGGGAAGGAAGGTTAGTTGTTAGTACTTTTAATGTTAAAACTAATAAAACCTTAAAAAAAATATGAACGTGTTTTGTCGTGACGCATGAATTTCACGTATAGTGGGAAGCGTATGAGGATAAATCATGTCCATATTTTCCTTAAGATCAAAGAAGCAAGAAATTGTCCTAAAATGCATCATTTTCATGAATCAGTATTATTTGAAGAAATGTGACTTAAACATCAAGAGTCATGGGCATACAAGTATAAGTGTGTGATCATTCATTCTCTGAATTCAAAATGATTTCTATATGGCAAGCCGTTTTCACTTTCATTCACAGGATATAAATTCTTGATTCAGTTTTCACTAGTTAAAAATCATAATTTTTGCTATCAATACTTATTTTGTTACTAGTGCACATATCTGTTCTTGATATCAACAATTGAATTGCTACTAGTAAAAATGTTTATTTTTATATCAATAATTTGATAATTTAATGTTAATTTCATGAATGTTATTATTACTAGTAAGAATTTTACATTTATGCGTTTGGCAGACGCTTTTATCCAAAGCGACTTACATTGCATTCAAGGTACACATTTTTACATTGTCAGTTCTTGCTTTCCCTGGGAATCGAACCCATGACCGTGGCGTTGCTAGCGCCACGCTCTTATTGTTTGAGCAAGAGGAAAGCTGGCTAAATTTTAGATACCTGAAATTACTCTCCTAATCATTGATATCATAAATAACATATTGAAAGACATTTACAGATATCAAGAATTAACATTTCAACTAGTGAAAATTGAGTTCTTAATATCAGGAATATATTTTTATTAGTAACTAAGAAATTATTGATATGATAAAGAATTGTATTTCTGATATGTGAAATTTAATTTCAACTAGTAAGAAATCAATTCTTGATATCAGCAATTGGATTTGAATGGCAGCTTAAGGTGACATTTAAGTAGTGAAAATACAATTACTGATATCAAGAATTCATATTTCTGCGAGTGATGACAACATTGTTGATATCAAGAATGAACCAGTGGAACAGTCCTCATATCAGAAATTGCCTTTGTTATTGGGCAAGTAGAAATATAATTCCTGATATCAAAAACTGCCATTTTAACTAGTGAAAACTGAATCGTTGATATCATGAATTCACATCCTCAAAGGTTAAAGCGGCTTGCCATAATTTCTACTCCGTAGAATAAACTCTTCGAAACATCATTGTTGTCCAGCCCCTCTTCCAATGCAGTTTTGTCTTCCTCTAGTGGCAGAGTAACGCAAGCCACCTCTTTCTTTGTACAAGGTTAATTATTTAACTTGTTGCTCGCCTCGGTGCCATTCCCACTCGAAGGCAACCGCGTGTGAAGACGCGTTTAAGGTATGCCCAGCAGCTGTTCTCTTCTGTCATGGGTGATATTAGACAGCGCAATGGCTCTGTGAGTAATAATGACACAGATTTATCTGTTGTCCCTTGTAGAGCGGACGACATCAGAGTGCTTTTTCAGAAAGTTGACGATGGGGACGTTGGGAAGGAAATCGAGATGCAAACTCGATCAGAAGTGCCAGATACGGATGCTGACGCCGCGGACTGCCGACAGGTCAACGGCGGTGCTTTTTACCGGGGTTGTGTGCCGGTTTGCTGTAAGAGAAGCGACACCGACCGCGAGGAGGAGGAGGATTGTGAGGAGGAGGACACGGAGGCAAAAACAGTTGGAAAAGGTAAACTGACCTCAACTCTAACACGATCAGGCTTCATACGAACCCTGGATTTGATCTCCGTTCGTTCTATATCTGTTCTGTTTTCCAGTTACTGTACACCTGCGTGACCTATATGACTCTTTTAGTATTACAGCAGAACAAGCCCCGGATTACATTTACCGATCGTTTCCGCCTATACATATCACCGCTACTATAATTATTTATACTACTACAATAAACCTGCGGTAACTTGGTTTCATACATAAACATTAAAACAGCTAGGTCAGAAAGATTCTGAGCTTTTAATAGTTGTAGTAGCTATGATAAATGGCATCACGGTACGTTACGTTACGTTACATAACAAACCCGTGACACACTGTACATTCACCATGGTAACCATAATTTCTTCTTTAAAATACCATCGATACTACTACTACAGTAATTCTGCTGTATCTTTGTTCAACTTAATCCCATATTGATTTGCCATAACGCTACAGTTTTAATTAGGCTATAGCTATATTGTCTATGGTAAATGGTAGAATTGCCATGGGAACTTTTTAAGGGTTTATTATGTAAAAAGTTGACGAGAACAATTATTATGTTGTAGCAAACCGGTTACATTCACCATAGTATCTTTTCGATGCTACAGTAAATTTTTATTAGCCATAATTTTATCATGCTTGATCTGTACGGTCAACTTCTGTTTTGTTAAATGTGCTATAGAAATAAAGTGACTTAACGTAAATAAAAATATATACATCAGATTTCCGATTGTTTCTTAAACTGTTTGAATGAGATCAGTTTATGATAATTTTACGGTAATCTTTTTATTAACTGAAGTGATTGTGGAATAAATGGAAGGGTTACCATGGCAACTTCTTTTTATAGCTGACGAGAACAGTTACATTGTATCAAGTCCCTTACATACAGTTACCATTGTAACCATTGTTCCCGCTTTTAAAATAAACTGCGGTTTCTTGGTTATAGCCACCTGTCAGCCAAAAAAGTTTGTACTGTTGAATTCTTATAAATATGGGATTTAGTTATGCATTTTTTGATTACAGTGGTGGCTAATTCCAGGTTACCACAGTTTTGTGTACAATAAAGTGCAATAGGTCCGGTCCGCTTTTTTAGCGGCGCTTCCAGAAGTATTTTTCCCATAGGGAATGAACCAAACTAACCAGTTACAAGGTGAATCCATTACAAACTTTGATTTGAAGCAAACATTTTGGACAAAAAGACGGCGTATTTAACAGTTTTAATGAGGTATAGAACTGTAATGTCATGAAGCATTGCAAATTACATAATTGAATGGATAAACATTAAACTATTGGGTTAAAAACAAATTCCTCTACTGTAGCAGTCCAGTGTATGTTGTTGGAAACTGTGGTGACCATGGTAACCTTTGTAAGGAGAACACTTACACTGGATCAAATTTAGCTGTTTTTCATATTATATTCTTAAACGAGATTCTGTATGACCAGGCAAGTACCTTTAACATTTTAGGTTGTCATCTTGTCTTTTACATAAAGGAATAAAATATTTTCCCAGGAAGAAGATAACCAGAAATGCTTTATCATTATGAGTCGTTCAGGCTTTGTGGGAAAAAAACTGTGTGTGAATCACATCAGGAAACAGTGTCCTTTTGTCTGTTCTGTTCTCTCTAAACGCTCAGGTGAAGTTGTTTGTTTATTTTAAACCAAACCGTATTGTTGGGTATGTGTTATGTTCCAGGGCCCATGATCTTTGAGTCAGCCCAGGTCCTCATGGGACATTTGATACAATTTGGCGTTTGTCCAATGTTTCCAGCTACACGGGTTCAGCTCACCGACAGGTATTAAAGTTGCGTTTGGTTGCATAATCATCGCCGTCACATTTGATATCATTTCAGTGTCAAAGTTAAACAGACTCACCAACAGTGTGTTGAGATTCATGCTGTTTTTGCTGCCTCCATCTCATTCCACTCCAAGATCAAAATTCGGATCACACCCCACAAAGCCAAATCCCGCTGTGTATTTCTCATGTCTCATTTCCATCGTTCGTGCAAACGGTTTGTCTACAAAGACAGTGGTAATAAAGTGCTTTCATATGTTCCAATGAATACATATTTTAGAAGAAATATAAGGAACCGAATTAAAAGTGAAGAATTTTTGTCAATTCGTCAGGTTTAGAAGTTGATGAATGGATAGACAGATTAATTTAATTGAATATAATTAATAATAAATTAACAAGGTTGGAAGAACACTTTATTTCCCAGAATGCATTACCTGTGCAAAATTTCTTTGAATGTTTCAATTTTCCAATTCAGTTAATTCCTCTTTGTGTCATCGTAATTTAAATTCCAATTCCTTCCTGTGATTTGTGGTCAATTCAATTCAAATTCACACTCATGAATTGAAAAGGAACCAGTTCTTCAAATCTGAATTGTGCCCAACCCCAGTCATAAGGGTAATGTATTTGAATTGTCTTCATTTAGGGGGTTTTCTCAGTTAAAACAGTTAATTAACTAATCCACACACCATGTAATTAATTAGCTTAAAATGTTTAAATGACTGACAGGTCTGATTTGTTATATTCATTCACAGAAAAGAAACCAGCTTGTCCGGGGCTGGGCCTCATGTACAGCTTGTTAGCATCCGTCTTCTTCTCCGCTGCAGCTCTTCTTGTGAAGAAAATCGAAGGGATGCACGCCATCCAAATCAGTGCGATTCGGTGCTTCTTTCAGATGCTGTTTGTCGTGCCGGCCATGATATATTACAAGTATGAATCTATGATACATTACAAGAATGAATCAGATATATTACAAGTATAAATCTGTAATACAAGAATGAATCTGATATTACAAGTAAGAATCTATAATACAATCATGATTGTAATATATACACATTTATGAAGCAAGTATAAATCTGATATATTATAACTATGAATCAAGTAATACAATCATAAATCTAATTTATTACAAGTATGGATCTGATATATTACAAGTATATATCTAAAATACAAGTATGCATCTATAAAAACAAGTATGAATCAAGTAATACAATCATAAATCTGATTTATTAAAATAATGAATCGTGTATATATTACAAGTGTATATATCTATAATACAAGTATGAATCTGATTTATTACAAATATATATCTGATACAAGTATGAATCTGATATAATTCAAGTATATATAATACAAGTATGAATCTGATATTACAAGTATATATCTATAATACAAGTATGAATCTGATATAATAGAAGTGTATATATATATATATAATACAAGTATGAATCTGATATATTACAAGTATATCTATAATACAAGTGTGACTCTGATATAATAGAAGTATATATCTATAATAAGTATATCTGATATATACAAGTATATATCTATAATGTATGAATCTGATATATTACAAGTATATATCTATAATGCAAGTGTGAATCTGATATATTACAAGTATATATCTATAATACAAGTGTGAATCTGATATAATACAAGTATATATCTATAATACAAGTGTGAATCTGATATATTACAAGTATATATCTATAATACAAGTATGAATCTGATATATTACAAGTATATATCTATAATACAAGTGTGAATCTGATATAATACAAGTATATATCTATAATACAAGTGTGAATCTGATATATTACAAGTATATATCTATAATACAAGTATGAATCTGATATATTACAAGTATATATCTATAATACAAGTGTGAATCTGATATAATAGAAGTATATATCTATAATACAAGTGTGAATCTGATATAATAGAAGTATATATCTATAATACAAGTATGCATCTATAAAAACAAGTATGAATCAAGTAATACAATCATAAATCTGATTTATTAAAATAATGAATCGTGTATATATTACAAGTGTATATATCTATAATACAAGTATGAATCTGATTTATTACAAGTATATATCTATAATACAAGTGTGAATCTGATATAATACAAGTATATATCTAATACAAGTGTGAATCTGATATAATACAAGTATATATCTAATACAAGTGTGAATCTGATATAATATAAATACAAGTGTGAATCTGATATATTACAAGTATATATCTATAATACTATAATCTGATATAAGTATGAATCTGATATATTACAAGTATATATCTATAATGCAAGTGTGAATCTGATATATTACAAGTATATATCTATAATGCAAGTGTGAATCTGATATATATATTATAATACAAGTGTGAATCTGTATATATCTATAATACAAGTATGAATCTGATATATTACAAGTATATATCTATAATACAAGTGTGAATCTGATATAATACAAGTATATATCTATAATACAAGTATGAATCTGATATATTACAAGTATATATATATAATACAAGTATGAATCTGATATATTACAAGTATATCTATAATACAAGTATGACTGATATATTAGAAGTATATATATATAATACAAGTATGAATCTGATATATTACAAGTATATCTATAATACAAGTATGATATGATATATATATATCATAATACAAGTGTGAATCTGATATATTACAAGTATATATCTATAATACAAGTAGTGATATATATCTATATCTATAATACAAGTGTGAATCTGATATAATACAAGTATATATCTAATACAAGTATGAATCTGATATATTACAAGTATATATCTATAATACAAGTGTGAATCTGATATAATACAAGTATATATCTAATACAAGTGTGAATCTGATATAATACAAGTATGAATCTGATATATTACAAGTATATATCTATAATACAAGTGTGAATCTGATATAATACAAGTATATATCTAATACAAGTGTGAATCTGATGTAATAGAAGTGTATATATATATAATACAAGTATGAATCTGATATATTACAAGTATATATCTATAATACAAGTGTGAATCTGATATAATAGAAGTATGTATATATATATATATATATATATATATATATATATATATAAGTATGAATCTGATATATTACAAGTATATATCTATAATACAAGTATGAATCTGATATATTACAAGTATATCTATAATACAAGTGTGACTCTGATATAATAGAAGTATATATCTATAATACAAGTGTGAATCTGATATAATACAAGTATATATCTAATACAAGTGTGAATCTGATGTAATAGAAGTGTATATATATATAATACAAGTATGAATCTGATATATTACAAGTATATATCTATAATACAAGTGTGAATCTGATATTACAATATATCTATAATGTGATATATATATAGAAGTATATATATATATATATATATGAATATATATATTATATATATATATATATATATATATATATATATATATATATAATATAAGTATATATATATATATACAAGTATGAATCTGATATATTACAAGTATATATCTATAATACAAGTATGAATCTGATATATTACAAGTATATCTATAATACAAGTGTGACTCTGATATAATATAGAAGTATATATCTATAATACAAGTGTAAAGTGTGAATCTGATATATTACAAGTATATATCTAATACAAGTGTGAATCTGATATAATAGAAGTATATATCTATAATACAAGTATGAATCTGATATATTACAAGTATATGTCTATAATACAAGTATGGATCTGATATATTACAAGTATATGTCTATAATACAAGTATGAATCTATAAAAAACAAGTATGAATAAAGTAATACAATCATAAATCTGATTTATTAAAATAATTAATCGTATATATATTACAAGTATATATCTAATACAAGTATGAATCTGATATATTACAAGTATATATCTATAATACAAGTGTGAATCTGATATAATACAAGTATATATCTATAATACAAGTGTGAATCTGATATATTACAAGTATATATCTATAATACAAGTGTGAATGAATCTGATATATTACAAATATATATATATCTATACAAATGTGTGAATCTGATATATTACAAGTATATATCTATAATACAAGTGTGAATCTGATATATTACAAGTATATATCTATAATACAAGTGTGAATCTGATATATTACAAGTATATATCTATAATACAAGTGTGAATCTGATATATTACAAGTATATATCTATAATACAAGTGTGAATCTGATATAATAGAAGTATATATATATATATATAATACAAGTATGAATCTGATATATTACAAGTATACATCTATAATACAAGTATGAATCTGATATATTGCATAGTATATCTGTATATTACTATATATCTATAATACAAGTATGAATCTGATATAATACAAGTGTATATCTATAATACAAGTGTGAATCTGATATATTACAAGTATATATCTAATACAAGTATGAATCTGTTATATTACAAGTTATAGAAACAAATATAAATCTATTACAAGTATAAATATATAATTCAAGTTTGAATGATATTACAATTAATAATCTATAAAAACAAGTATGAATCTGATGTATTTCTAGTATGAATCTATATTACTAGTAGAAATCTAATATACTACAAGGATGAACATATAATACAAGTATGAATCTGATTTATTACAAGTAAGAATCTATACAAACAAGTATGAATCTATGATATATTTCTTGTATGAATCTATAATACAAGGAGAAGTCTGATTCATTACAAGGATGAATCTCTTGACCCTGTAATTGGATCCAATATAATTTTGACTCCGCATTGTGGGAATAGTCTATAACCTTTTCCTTTTTCAGAACTGGCTTTTTGGGACCAAGAGGTATGCGCATCTATCTGTTCCTCAGAGGGTTCCTGGGGTCCAACGCCATGATCTTGTTGTATTATGCAGTTCTGCAGATGCCTCTAGCCGATGCCACGGTTATAATGTTCAGTAATCCAGTCTTCACAGCCTTGCTGGCTTGGATTTTCCTCAAAGAGAGGTGCACAATATGGGACGTCGTTTTTACAGTGTTTACGCTCACTGGCGTCATACTGATAGCCAGACCTCCATTCCTCTTTGGTGGTGAGCCGTCTGGGATCGAAGGAGACTACACCAATCACATCAAAGGCACGGCAGCCGCCTTCGCGGGGGCGGTCGGAGCAGCTTGCACTATGGTCATTCTGAGGAAAATAGGTAAAAGTGTTCATTACTTCCTCTCCATCTGGTACTATGCAGTCCTGGGACTCATTGAGTGCATCATTGTTTTGTTCATCTTGGACGAATGGACCATTCCGTCCTGCGGCTGGGACAGGTGGACGCTCATGGCCATCGGGCTGCTCGGTATAGCTGGGCAGACGTTCCTCACCAAAGCCCTGCAGATTGAGAAAGCAGGACCTGTTGCACTGATGAGGACGATGGATGTGGTCCTGGCCTTCATCTTGCAGTTCCTATTTCTCAACCGCAAACCCACATGGTGGAGTCTGGGAGGGGCGCTGTGTGTGATCAGCAGCACTAGTGGGGTGGCCATAAGGAAGTGGTATAACAGCACGAGACATAAGAGCTGATCTCACATCAGAGTGAGATGAAAAGAGATTTTTTATGTTTCCTACAAATAATTGCTGCATTAGATACCAAAGAAGCTGATTTGCTGTAATAATATACATCAAAAGTCAGAATGTTTTTCTTAAGACCTTACTGTATGAGCAGTGTATTACAGTATTTTCAGTAGTTTTGTAGTTTCTTAATGTAGACATTCTTACCCCAATTGATGGCTGTTAGTCAAGATGCTACAGATATTTTTTAATCGAGATAATATTGTTGAGACAATACTGCTTTATTATATAGAGATTATAGTCAACTACATAATATTAGACTGCTGGTCAGAACCTGAGCTTGGTGAGTGTAAAAAAATCACCAAAAATGTAAATTCTGCCATCCTTTACTCGCCTGTTGACTTAAAATGAGATGTTTTGATGTCAAAGTTGATCTTTTCCATACAAGTCAAGTGTTAATTTAAATTTTTTAAAGATTTGACTTTTTTTAGTATGTTAGTAAGACAGCGTTTATACTGCAAGAATAATTATTAATTTAGTTTTTGAATACTAGATAGATGCAGGCTGTGGTCAGTGAAGTGTCCTTCACCATTTATAAGATATAAGCTGTCAATCCTAAATGACTGAAAAAAAAATGAAAAAAAAACACCATAAAATTAAATATGTATGGAGGACGAAACCTGCAAAAGCAATAAATAAACAAGAACAAATAAATGAATTAATCAAGCTGCAACCTCCCCCAGTTTCTGTTGAAGCCAATACAGAAGTAACTTAAACTGCAATTCATCGACTGGCCAGAAGGGAGCAGAATCTCATTGAGCCCCATGTTAAAACGCCCAACTTTACAGCACTTTACAACATGTTTACAGCCTGGTACAAATTGTGGTTTTGGTCTATACGGCTAATTTTGCCCTTCATGACAACTGTGAGGGGGGTGAATTGTTTTTATAACTCATTCGTTTATATTATATAAAGCCTTAAAGTTCTGCATAATTAAGGGAGTGGCCACTTAGAGTGACAGTTGGATTGTCGTTTGTCTGCTGTCTGTTAGTCATCACGTCACCTCAGCTCCGCCCACGTCCCGCCTCTTTCCCCTTTTTTCTGTTATCTGGGAGTGACGCGCGATGACGCTCTTCAGAATCCTATGGGGACGTCACGGACACTACGTCCATATTTTTTTGCAGTCTATGGAATTAATCCACAAAATTCAACATAAGTAAATATATATAAATAAATGTGCAAATAAATACATAAATCCGCATATTCCTGCATAAATAAATATATAAATAATTAAATGTGCGTGGAGATAAATAATCAACTGAATAAGATTAATGTTGGGGAAATAAAAAAATAATAATTAAAGGAAAGGCTAAACTGAAAGTAGTTTTTTCCCCTTTTAACCGTTCATTAATTTTTGAATGTAGCTCTGTATTTATTTTTCCTTGGTGCAACATGCTAATGATGAAGGTGTCAACAGCCATCAGCCAATGGTGGAGACCGCCTTCTGATGTTTGATTGACACGCCCTCATTACAGAGCTACATTCAGAAATTAATGAACGTTTAAAAGTAAATGGGTCAACTTTCAGTTTAGCATTTCCTTTTAAAATTTGTATTTATTCCCCCAACATTCGTTTTATTTAATTATATATTTACTTATGCAGAAATATGTGTATTTATGTATTTATTTATGCATTTATTTGCACAGTTATTTATTTATATTTTTTATATATATATATGTGTAGAATTTTGTGGATTTATTTATTTGCAGGTTTCTTCCTCCATGCATATGGCATATGTACTGTATTCCAAGCCACACAGTAAATTAGTTTGAGCACAATACTGAAATTTAAGGTATTTACCCCACGTCATTGGTTGTTGCATCCCATTCACTTTTATTGTATGGAATAGAGCAGCGTGAACATTCTGCCTAATATCTCCATTTTTCTTCCATGGAACCACGAGGATGAGTAAATAATTTTTTGAGCGAAATATGCCTTTAAAACTCTTTGCACTTTGTCACTGAAAATGTACTGTAACTGGCATTTTAAGAGTAAGATACAAGGTCAACAGTTTGTCTGAATATTTACTTTTGCTTTAAGCTGAATATGCAATCAGTCATATGTTCGCAACCATGATAAGCCACTGATTTGAACTCTGTCCTTGTGTACCTTAGATATACGCACAGGTCTACTGCACAAATATTAGCCTGATATAGAGCGAGTCATTCATATTTATTTATCGGACATGTGTCCTGGCACTAAGATGAGTTATTTTGATTTGTTACAAGAGGCCGTGACTATCCGTAATGGCTGTTCTGCATTACATTAGTTTTCCCTTTTACATTGTATTTTAATTTGACATTAATTTTATTTAAACCTGTTTGTGTAAACTGACCTGAAAGCACTTTACACTGACATGTTGTGTCAGTTCCTCTTTATTAAAGGCACTATTACCGGTTTACTGAAAGACATGCTGCCTTAAATGTTTTTATTTGATTTTTTATCTGACATATCCATTAATGTAAGAGCAGATCCCTCCATATTATTTATTGAATAAGGTTGTCGATTTGAACAATGCCTGCTGTACATTTCACACTTTTGAACTTAGCTGTTTAAATAAATGAAAGATTCTTACCTCGTTGAGTGCAGTGTCTTTTTTTCTGAAAGTACTAACCAAGATTTAAACTTTATAGGCTACAACGTGGTAATCATGCGATTTAAGAAGGATTACAGCTGCATTCTTGTGGATTTTCTGTTCGTTCTCATTATTTTGTCATTGTTTTAATTACATACTTCATGCATATATTTAGGGATGCTCAGTAAAATGCTACAGCATCAATTAAGATTTATTTTTTGTAGTTTTCTGCCTATCGTCTAGGGTTTCTACTTCTAACAAAATCTATATACCGTTTTATCCTCAAACAAAAGGACCTGAGCTGTTTGATAAGTAGACATGAACAGCCTGTTCCAATGCCGTACATTACACTGTCAACCGATAACAACAGCTGGTGTTAATGATAGATCAACAACCTTTCCTGTAGCTCAAACAATAAGAGCATGGCGCTAGCAACACCAAAGTCATGGGTTCGATTTCCAGGGAAAGCACAAAATGCAATGTGTATGCAATGTAAGTTGCTTTGGATAAAAGCCTCTGCCAAATGCATAAATATAAATCAACATAGATTCAGTACACACACTACATGGTCCAAAGTGTGGGACACCCCCTTCTAAATAAGGGCTTTGGGTATTTCAGTTAAACCCTTTAATCTCCTCAAACAAGCATTTTCAGTAGAACAGGTCATGCTAAACTCCTTGGTTATTGTCATAGGAGGAGATGTCACCGGTACAAATGATTTTGTGGGTCTGGTGTGAAAGATCGTAACTGGCATACGCAGAACCCAGAATCCCACATTTGTTTGAGCACACATCCTTTGACATCATCAGCAAAAGATATGGGAAGCAGTTGCCATTGTATGTTTACACGCCTTTATAAGATAGATAGTCTTGCCCATTCATTCTGAAACCTTTATAGCATATCTAATGAATCAATGTAAATCTTCAATGAAAAACCATATGCATATAATTGCATATTGTTATAATAATACTGGATATGCAATAAATTGCCTTTGTAAGTAGCTTTGGATAAATCTGTATGCTAAATTAATAATAAAATGTTAAATGTCATCAGAATAATGACTGCATTCTACTAAGCTAAATAAATAAACAAATCTCTGCCAGTTATGTTGGATATAATAAAGGCTTTGTTAAAATAGGGCTATTAGTAAAAAGCACAACAAGCATGTTGCAGCTAGAGCGGTGTGGGTTGCAGCAAATGGGACATGGGATTGTAATTTGCATTACATTTCAATGAAACGGGACTAAAATGCAATTAGATTCTACGAATACTGTAACATCTAAAGTGTTATTTGAGCTTGCCAAATATGTTAAAATAAGATTATATATTAGAAAATAATATTTTGCATGCTCGTTTTCATGATCATTATCAGTACAGAATGAATGGATTGGATTTTTAAAATGTTTATCATTAGTAATATGATAAAATATGATAAATATTTGCAAGAGAACGCAAAAACATTGACTTCTTATTTTTCCTTCTCATTTTTTTTCCCACCACCATGTCCCTTTAGGGGCTCCGTAGTCTACTTTTGTGTGGTTAATTATAGCTTTATATGTCAAGTAGGCCTAATAGATAAAACATTTTGTCAACATTTGTATAAAATTATTTTTTATATTTTGTATTGTTGGACACAGTATGATATTTTTAATGTTAATTATTTTGACTAATAACTGGAGAATATTATTTACTCATTATTTAATAAAGCACTTATTTTGTTTGAATTTTGACCCTGATGTTTGTCGCATGTCAAGCATGCATTAAAAAAGTAATCAGTGAATTAAAGGGATAGTTCACCCAAAAATGAAAATTAGCCCATGATTTACTTCCGCTAACTGTCGTACGCGTGTTCACGTACACTCTGGTGAGAATATAGTTCTCGCGAGAACAAAGTTTTGTTTTGCTCTCTCCTCTGTGCATCCGCTTTTGTCACCAGAACTTCCGCTACGCTTGCGTCCTACATCATACGATGGGACGTCAGTCTTTCATGAACACGAGTATGACAGTTAGCCGAGATTATATTTATACATTTTTAAATATGGATATTTTTCTTACACAAACACATCGCTTCACTTCAGAAGGCCTTTATTAACCCCCCGGAGCCGTGTGGAGCAGTTATATGATGGATAGATGCACTTTTATGGACTTCACTGCCATTCAGCCAGGACATTTTTTAATATAACTCAGACTGTATTCGTCTGAAAGAAGAATGTCATATACACCTAGGATGACTTGAGGGGGAGTGAATCATGGGCTAATTTTCATTTTTGGGTGAACTAAC
Source organism: Paracanthobrama guichenoti (assembly GCA_018749465.1). Classification (NCBI taxonomy): domain Eukaryota; kingdom Metazoa; phylum Chordata; class Actinopteri; order Cypriniformes; family Gobionidae; genus Paracanthobrama; species Paracanthobrama guichenoti. The sequence goes on from CM031954.1 coordinate 8,491,264, forward strand.
CCTTTAAGGCATTCTGCCACTCAGCAACTGTGAGCCAAAGAAATGACAGGCTATAATGGAAATCATAAGAAACGTTTGTGCAAAGGAACATGTTACAGAGATTAATAAATTCATAGAAAGTTAATAAACAAACAGCTTAGATTTGATTGCATTACTTAAAAGTGCTTAGTCACTTTGAGTGGGCATATTCAAAACAGTTTTGTCAGTGTCTATTAGTTACAAACCATTAGAGGGCAGCAGTGTGTCAGTGGTGAGTTGCATGAACATCACCTCTCAGTTAAGACTGGCTGACAAAATACAATTAGTTAGGGCTAATCAGTTACACGATTCAGATTCAAATTTGAGTCTTAACCAATCTACCTTTTATGTAACTGACTTACCAGTGAAATTACCAGTCTTGAAGAAAATGTTTTTATGGACTAACTTGTAAAACTAGTCTAAGCAGTTTATGCAACAGGATGAGACTGTTTTAGATCAGCAACACACTTAATTGTTGAGACTTCAGTTCATGAAAACCTTCACTTGCAGGTGTTTAGATGGAAAGACGTGGCAAAAGCTGAGCATGTTCCCACAAAACAAAAAGTCCACAGAGGAACAGATTATGAAGTATACAATCACCTTTGTAAACTGTGCCAGCCTCATCAGACACATGACATAAAAACACAAAATTATGCCTTCATAGTTCCACAGCCATCCATGCGATCACAATAATAGATCAGAAATCATTGTAGGAAACACAATAAAAACTTTGGGTGCATCATAAAGGCACATAAAAGACTTAAAATACTGAGCTGCAACATACAATGGCTTACTTGTGTGGTTTTGTAAATGAATTGCAATTGGAAAGCAATAGTTCCAGATGCTGTAGGATTACATGTGACAGATTGACTGGGAGTGGAAGAATTGCACATTCTTTCTGGATGGCATAAGAGTTCCCTCCTTGTGGACTGAGAATTGGAAAAATCACTGCTATTCTGCCAAGAACACAAACACATGGTTAAAGTGAAAATGCATTGGCATATGTCTATATGAGCCTCTGCCTAATAGCCCATTTTATATTCCCTGAGGTTTTTTTTTATAGAGTAGTAAGTGGTGGGAGGGACTGGATACAAGCCCTCTCTGTCTGGAATGTTTAGGTGTGGATTACCACTGCAAAAAAAAAGAAAAAAAAAGAATAAACTAAATAATAATAATAATAATAATAATAAAATATCTGCATGTAAACAGCTAGCACCACTTTGAGATCGTGGCTTCATCCAATATTATAAAGCAATTGTACAATTAATCTAGTTTGGCACAACAGGAAATCAAACAATGTTATCAATTGAGCCAAAGGAAGTAACCTTCAGATGTAGCCATAACGAGATAATGTCCATGCAAGCATTCCTATGAGTGTAATGATAGGCTCCACTCCATGGTGCTTTAAAGAATGGTATGCTCAAAACAAAACAATTGAAATAATACAAATGTTTCTATTGTATGTCAAACAAAGTGGAATTAACATGATATTGTGTCCCAAAAAATGTTGATATGGCTTATGATCATATGATGCGATTTTCTTGTTTTCCTGCGCATTTTTCGGAGGACTGTTTCTAGCATCTGGGAGGGCACAGACCGTTTCTACGTCTTTGTCGTTTCTGCGATAACATATGCAAACTTACCAATCTGATACTTTGTGGTCCAGTCGTGCTGGCAACGTTGATCGATCGGCTTGGTCATCTGCATCATCCGGATCAGATTCGGGCTTGATCTGATAAGGTAGGACCGACATTATCATCTGTCAATATTGCTTTGCTTTGGGAGCTGATGTTCCATATCACACACTTAAGGTATTCGGGCCAATCACAATGCATTAGATCGCTGGCCAATCAGAGCACACCGCGCTTTTCAGAACGATGAGTTATAATGTAAAATAATGACTGTTTTGAACCTAAAACGGTGTGAACACATTGCATTAAACCAAATACACAAAATAATGTTCTTTTTAGATCCATCATATGACCCCTTTAATATTGAGTAACTTACATATTATTGGCAGCTGATTATTATTAAATGAATCAGTAGGTGTGTTCGACTTGAAGCGGCGCTGCACAGACATCTGCATATGGCTCTCTAATCGCTCTCACTGTACTTTGATGTCATTCACCGATCGGTCTGCGCCACTTCAAGTCGAACATATCTAACGTTTTGAACAAATCGATAGAATGATTCAATGACTTACTCATTAATACAGGCTCTTGTCGACACCTGGCATTGCACAATACCCACAGAAACGATCCTGAAAATCTCCAACACTTCATATCAGAACTTTTTGAAAACTACAGAAGCTTGTTTCCGCCACTGAATAAAAAAGAAATTTTTTACATCTCGCAATTATTTTTTTTCTCTCAAGTTTTCAAAGTCCAAGTTGCAAGATATAAACTCGCAACGTGCGAGATAAAAAACTCAAGTTTATATCTTGCAGTCTCGCTATTCTGACTTTTTTCTTGCGATTGCGAGTTTATATCTCACAATTCTGAGAAAAAAAGTCAGAATTGAGAGATATAATCTCAATTGCGAGAAAAATGTCCTAAGTGCGCGAAAATGCAATTGATCAAATCAATTTGGCCCCTTTAGGAATGAAAGGAATGCGAGGAATCCTTCAGTATACATAAAACATCCTAAAAAATGCTCATTTTAAAAATATAGTTTAAAAATTAAAACTAATCTTTATCAAAAATTATCTTATAATGTCTGCGTGTATCTGAATCAAGCCTGTAGCACTCCTCTCAGAAAGTGAAGCCTCCGCCCCTCGATCGCCCCCATGTGGTTGGTCCCAGTATAGCTCATAACCCCGCCCCTCCGTGTTTTCTAATGTATGCGAGACAAACTAAACAAATCAAATTACTCTTCAAATAATTTTTTTCCCAAAGTTGGTTTCTGTCATTGTAGGCAGTTTTTATCACTGTGATTTCATTTCAGGTGTTCGTTTTATAAATAAGTTTAGTTTTAGTTATTTGATTTGATGCTATAAAAAGGGGGGGGGGTGTGATGTCATGATTGACAGCTGAGATTGACGGCTTCTCTGAGTGAAGTTGTCACTGAGGCACTAACAGACTTTTTTCGGGAGGAGAATTATTACATTTCCATAACTGTTTATATTTCACACCGACATAATGAATTGCTCTGCGAGAATGTGGGCGTGATTTTGATTTCCTGCTCTCTACCACGCAGACTCCGGTCCCGAGATCTCTACTGCGCAGACTCAGTCCCAAATCTGTGCAAGATGTCAGCGCCATATTCGGACCTCCGGGAGGCTTCAATAACTTCAGCGGAAGAGAATGAAGTCGCGTCGTCCATATTTTTTCACGGTCTATGATCTGAATGCATACTAGCATTATGAGGCCATCTAGTGGCAGAGTAATGAAATATCATGTTATATTATTTTTTTCTTCCACAAGAGGACTAGCCTAGAAATCTAGACGCACCCTAGTGGCAGCAAATCTAATTTGCCACGAGTGTAGTCTAGCAACTCTCGGTAGACCTGCGAGCTGGAAAAACAAACTCTGGTCAGGCCAATCACATCGTGTATAGAGTCAGTGGGCGGGCTTAACATAATGACGGCAGAGTTGCCGAGGTTCCGCGTGCTACTTAAAAACAAAGAAGCTGGTGAACAGCGTTTTTTCGAATCGGCTTTGGCCGCGACTCTGGGAGACTTGTTGTTAAACTTTTGTTACTGAAGTCATTTTTAAGAAAGGAAGATGTTTCGGAGTTTTGCCGACCGGATACGGCGAAAGTTTAACCTATCAACTAGCTCCGCTTCACCTTCTTCGTTGCTCTGGTTGGTTGTAGCGCTATCCTATTGCGTGCAGAGGGAATCTGAAAGACAACCGTTTATCCCGCCCCTTCGGATTGAGCCCTGCCATTGGTGAGTTCTCAGAACCAACATCTTGATGTGGGTCGGGCTTGTCAGGCTACAAGAGGGCGGCAGAGACACCCAATGTGAGATATTCTGATCTGAATTAACAGGGTTATGCATGAAATGTTGAGTTATTTTTACTTTAAATGGATTAAATGATATTATTTATTGAGCAAATGTAGTAATTTAAAGGTAAATAAAAAAGAAGAATAAAAATTGTTTTTAAAAAGCATTAAAAATAGAAAAAAAAATAATATATATATATATATATATATATATATATATATATATATATATATATATAAGCTTTCTGGACCAAAAATAAAATATATATGTATAATTTAGGGCTTCGGGTCATTTGTTACAGAGTGCGAGGGACGGAATTTCTGTACGTTTTTTATATGTTATGCCTTTAAGACACATGACTGCCATGTAGGCTACATAGTATTTACATGGCACTCCAAAATAAAGACTGTATGGTACATGCAAAAGTATTACCATGGCATCAGGTCCCTCTGTAACTTCTGAAAGTGAACATTAAGTATGAATGAAGGCGTGTTAGTGTGTGGCCGTTGACCGTAATGAAGTGTGTCAGTCTCTAGAGCGGTACCGTGAGTTAAAGTCCTCAGACATTCCTATGCAATGACACCTCAGTGGATCAGCTATTGTGCTCACGAGCGGCTCCGCTGCTGACCGAATGGGGTTTCCCGCCTCCACCAGCTAAAACTCAGCACCGTTTTAATCCAACACTGTTGCTACGAGGCTCTGCGGCTTCAACACAGCAGTCATTTTCTGAAACCACGATGAAGTGTCGCGTCCTCTCGCGCGAGAGACGGTTTTCTGGTGTGGGACTGTGCAGCCGTAAGTTGTAACTCCTGCCGTTGGCACGTGTTCATGTTGTGTTTGAAGTGTTCAATCCTAGGATTATGTTATCACCTAGAAAATCTGCTGCAGGTAGGCGTCAAAACAACGTTTGAGTTTGTGTGTTAGATGATGCATTGTTTTCTCGGATTATACAGTCACAAATGAAAGAAAAAGAAAGACGTGTATTCATTGACCTCAGTTGTTTTATTTCGTATTTGTACTTTTGTGTAATATTTACAAGGTGTTTCAAAAGATTCCATGTGCATGGGAATACCATGTTTTGGGCATGGTATTACTATGGTAACGTTACTTTATTACTTCTTTTTGTTAGTGAAATGTTTGTCAGTGAGCTCAGGCAGTTGTTAAAAGACTGTGACAGAGCAGATGCTTCTATAAAAAATGATGATGTGTGATGATGATGATGATGAGTTTTCAAAATTGCATATATGTGAAGAGCAAGTATTTTAGTAAAAGGTAGCCTACGTTTACCCACAAGCACAGTTGAGACATTATTCCCCCCCCTTCTGCCTCTACAGGCTCCCCCAAGTCTAGTTTGGTGAAATCAGCCTCTAATGGAAATCTTATGTTGCTCTAGTAAAAGTAGTGTGACTGAGATGACCAGCTCTGTAACCCGATCTTGCACGAGTGATCCTGGGGATTGGGCTTTTTATGCTCAAACTCACACAATCCATTTTCATTTACCAGCCTGGAAAATGTGAATAGATGGAAAACTCTTCTGCTTTAGTTTACTTGCCACATGAGAACTCAGTTGAGAAAGACTTGGAGGCGAGTGGTACTTGGTTACTGTCCTGTGATCATATGGGATCTTTTACTTTGCATTAAACAAACCTGTAATCATAGTCCTTTTGTCTCAGTTATGACTGCTCATTATATTACACAATATTCAGAATTTGAACATTTTTTTTGAATTACTTTTTGAACTGAATTACTGTGTTGTGAAATTTGAGTCTGGGATGACACACCTGACTTTCATGTAGCTAAACAAGAATGTGCCGGAAGACATGACACACCCACAAATGGTCAAAGTTTGTTTAACTGTAAGTTTGTGACAGCAAATGCTGATTTAGCTTCAACGACTGTCTTCCAAGTGTTTGGAAATGCCCGAAGTGATATAGTGATTTCTTAATGATTTGTCAGCTTAAAGAAGATAAAAGATACATTTTTATAAAACGGATAAATAAATATTTAGGCCCCAGACTAAGTTGCACATTATTGCAGTTAGTTGCCAAGACAAAGTTTTTAAAGTGCCCCTATTATGGTTTTTCAGATATTCCCTTGTCATGCGGTGTGTAATATTGCTATCTGTGATTGTAAACTGTCTGTAAACTCAAAGTGCACGATGAGTTATTGTCTTCCAAAAGAAATAATCAACTCTGAACCGCCTATACGAGTCATTTGTAAATCGAATCCCACTGCGTTGCGGTTCCACTTCACTGGAGAATACATTTGCATAATGTCCGCCTATGTTGTACATTGTCCGCCCGCGAACAACTTGCCCTCAAACGTCATTTTACTGACGACTGCTTCTCAAATCTCAGAGTTCAACACGGGGTTTGCAAAACACTTGCTCTTGAAAGATGGGTCATTACTCTGTTTATTTGGAACAGCTGCTCCTCAGAATCACAACCTGTAAGTATGATTAATTATTGATGTATATATTTTCTACCGGATGTTCATAATATGTCGTTTTTTGTTTTCTATTGTGTAACCGGCTAATTCACGTTATTACTGTCTTACTGAAATACTTCTGCTAATCAGCTGTGGGCCGCTATTACCTGAAACTGTCTTAATGCAGATTGTCTGTCGTTCTTACTACTTTGAGTAACATATGCACCGTTATTGATTCAGTTTCTGCATGTGCACCCATAGACTGTAAAAAAATATGGGCGTAGTGTCCGTGACGTCACCCATAGGGTTCTGAAGAGAGTTTTTGAAGCTTCAAAGTCGGCCGTTGCCATCTTGGCAGCGTGTCAGTCCCGAATAAAATGTGAAAGACACTCAGGCCAGTTGGCGGAACTGTCACTTGCCCGCTCGGGCCAGTGCTGCATCTTTACTGAAGTTGATAATTTGCGCATTTGTAAGCTTTTCCTATTTAAATATTAAAGCGTACACAGATGAGAAAGTGCCCGTGTCTCAGTTTGGTTCTTGCACCGCGCCGCAACACTAACTTAAGCACACCCATGCGTCTCACAGCGTGCGAATATTCACACAAAATGATGTCAAAATGCCTGTCGAGTAGCATCATAAACATATAGTCAGTCACCGCCAGTGTTTTTGTCATTTTCACAAGTTTCCCACAAAATATCAAAACATTGAAATATATCAAAAGAAAGAACAGACCCTCTTCTTTATTCTAGCGTCATGTATTCTTTTTTTAATCAACACTTGATTGTGGGTAAGTTTCTTGAAAAAAGCTGAGGGAAAATCGCGTTTTTGTCAAAGACTAACGTTACATCCAGATGGGATTCAGAATGATGATCAAAACACAGATGGAGTAACTGTTAGATCGAGTCCATCAACACCTCAAAGCTTCAGTCCTAGAGCTCGTCCTGGGGCGACATTTCATTCAATAACATAGCCGTTTTGATTTAGATGCTGTTTATTACTGATTATCACATTATTTTACAAATGCATCTGCTTATATGAGATGACATTAGCTGGTTTCTGTTTCTTCTTCGCCTGTGTTTTGATCAGGAGATTCTGTAATTGTGCCCCCTAGCGTATAACAGTGAAAACGGGGAAGTCCGGAAAATACAGTCAATGGCAGGGAAGCATTTTCTCCTTTTATACAGTCTATGGTTTTCTCATAAAATACAAGATAACAAAAGACAGGAAATAACTCACTGCTCTTGACTGAATAACTTTAATAAGGGTTAATCTATATTTATACAGTGAAGACTATGCACTTATATTTTACATTTGATTATTATTTCTGTATCTGAAAATCTAGTTTAGACCTACATGGAAAAACCTGAAAATAACTGTTTTTCATTTGTATGTTTGTTCTGTTGCTCGCAATTCTATTATTTGGTCTTATTTCATTACAGACTGTCTTTAACAATATTTAAAATTTATATGAGTTAGGGTTTTTATTAAGGTTACATGGATCAAAAACAATAACTAGGCCTATTTTATTTTATTTATTACTTTTTTGTGGTGGGGCCAGTAAACATTTTGGCAGAGCAAGTAAAAATTTGAATTTGAAAATTTAATGTAATTATATAAATTATATAATGATAAATGAGTTATAAAACAATTAACCCCCCTCACAGTTGTCATGAAGGGCAAAATTAGCCGTATAGGCCAAAACCACAATTTGTTATAACGAAATGAAGTTTGGAGCAAGCCTCCGGGCATGGCCGATTATTCAGGCGCCGCCCTACGCTCTCCAGAAATAATGCAATTTAGCAAGCATTACATAGCAAACACAACAAAACATAAACATAAACATAAACATGACACAGTACCGTGGTCACGTGATGGGATTTTTGTATGGAGTGGGAGAGGAGATAGATAAACAGGCTGTAAACATGTTTTTTTTATTAGGTGCTGTAAAGTTGGGCATTTTAACATGGAGCTCAATGAGATTCTGCTCCCTTCTGGAGCCTGTCGATGAATTACAGTTTAAGTCACAGTATTGGCTTCAAGAGAAACTGGGGGACCGTCCTGCTCAAGTCGTCCTTGTGGTGGAGGTTCGGATTGAATTAGTTCGGATTGAACTAGTTCTTCCAGTGTTTCATCATTGGACTCGCATTCAGATTTATATGGTAAAATTGGCGTCATTGTTAGGAAGAGTTGGAGGATATCAAACCTGTTAGTTTGTGCTGATTTTATAACACATATTGTTTTCATTTATCATAAATCTCCTAGCAATGAGGCATGAGTTTGTGTTCAGAATGATGTGAAAGTTGGTAGTGTGTGATCCTCAGTCGTTTACTGTATGATGCCTGGTTTTTCTCTCTACAAAATGGGCAAGTGTATGATGCCTATAGTGAGTTTAAAAATCTGTTCATGTTTTTAAAAGTTGTGTAGTGTACTCCAGCCCTAACTCTAATAACACTGGTCAGAGATCAACAACAGTTGACCCAGTTCCATTTATGATGGGCTGTTAGCCTAGATTGTCTTAATCTCAGCTGAACCTGGATGTATGTTGTCATTGATGCCTATGTTTACATATAAACTTTGTTATATTAAGATGAACTGTTCCACGTCTGAACGAGGCTTTGCTCCAGTAGCTGTCTGTTGCATATGAACAGAATCAAGCTACCACAGATAATTAGTTTGTGCTGGCTTCAGAAAAGAGGGGTGCGGAGGTGGATTTGGGGAGGTGGGAATTCCCGTAATTTCCAAGCGTTACAATGGCCTCATGCCTCAACAGACTCTCATACCCACCACTGCTCTGAAGGCGTGACTGCCTCTTTAGTGCTACAGATCATAGTTTAGATAAGTGAGAGGTGTCTTTGACAAGTTCAGGTTTTTAGGCCACAAGTGCCTGCAACACCTCCTGCAATCAGGCTGATACGTCGGCTGCTTGTACATGACCATGAGATCAGTAAGGATTGCAGGAAATGACTTGATGGATTGGATACAATCTCCCATAATGTAATGTATACAAATAAAGGCTGGCAATACTTCTAGGCTGAAGTTACCTTGGTGTTTGCTTAAACAAGCATTACGGCTTAATACTATTATTGGTCACATTTTGAGCACATACATTTTCTACAGACTCTGTGGCATCTTTTTTATAAACATGAATTCAACATATAACAAATAGTTATACATTCAAACTGTAAAAATATATGATCTACTGTATATACCCGAATATAAGACGACCCTGAATATAAGACAACTCCCCCCATTTTCCAGACTTATTTTTGGGAACAAAAAGGTGCTCACCACCTCCGAACATTGCATTCTGTGACTCCAAATTTTTTGGCAGCTCTGCAATTATTAGATGATTTTGCCTCATTCATGACCATAAGTTGGTGTCATAACTTTTTTTGAACGTGTTGGTTTATTTGACCAACTTTTGAAGCTCTTTTCTCAAAATGATCTCTTGACTTCTCAACACTTTACTGTTTATTTAATTCATAACACTGTCACTAATTACGTAGCCTATCGTGTTGGCACCCTCTACTGTTTCCCCCTGCTTTCTCCCTTTCCCCCGTGATTTTGTCTATATCATGAATATAAGACGACCCCCCATTTTTCAGCCTATTTTTAGGACACAAACCTAGTCTTATATTCGGGTATATACGGTGCTCGACTTTAGTGTAAACTTATGCATTCTTTTAATTCAGTCAATAGGTCAGGCTGTGATGTATCGATCTTCTACGGTCACACGTCTTCATGTTGTGTGAATTTACAGGTCAGATTTCACCAAACTGGAACTTTGGAAGAATGCAGCAAAATGTGAAACTTTTTAAATGGAAGAGTGTAAAAAGTGTAGTGTGATGCCCCTTTACTGTTACACGAATGACTTAAAACAAAATCTGATGCACAATTAAAATATGTTTGCACGACAACGATGTATTAAAAACTGAAACGTTTTTCCGCGTACAGACAACATTGTCAAAATGATCCCTGTTCACACGGATCCGCAAAAATGACTAAAACGCTGTATTATGCATGCCAGGCCAGTAGTTGCCAATGCCACTTTATAAAGAAACACTGCGCGCCTATAGACAGAACATGTAATATGAATGCGCATAATATCATTGCGTGTTTTGTTTGTCCGTTGTTTACATTAACGGACAATAACGGTATCATTTTTTAAAAACTTGCACTTTCAAACCCATCTTCAAAAGCTTGCATTTTCAGGCCTCGCGTTTTTAGTTGAAAACGGTACCGTCTAAATGGCCCCTCACATTAACGATGGGACCAGAGAGCAGCAGTTCATAGAGACTTGGGAATAGACTTTTTTTTTTACCAGTATGCAACCACACAGAACAGAGCCTAACGACCGGCCAGAGTGAAAGTGAAATAAAAGAAACAATATTTTGTCAACACTTCATGGCCAGACCACCTCATAAAGTGACGTGGACACATGACAGTTCATCATAAGGACAAGGGTGTGTCTTGGTTTATCTGTGTGATGATCTCATACTACAGCAGGAATGCGTTTGTCATGTGCTTTAGTATTGTCGGAGAATGCATTTTGGGTGCAGATTAGGACAAAACTTGTTTAGTTGCTTCTGATACTTCAGTTAACAACAACAATACTCTTCCTGTGTCTGAAATCAAATTTTTCCTTCAGTTTTAAAAGTGAACCAGATTTGATGTCTGTGATGGCAAAGTATGTTATTATTTATTGTTTGTCTCATAAACACTCAATGGCAGAATTTTCCATTTGGGTCAAATGTTCCATTAGTTTTAGGTGTGTAAATAAATCTATGGGCATTAATGATACCATAAATCGTGCATCTTGTTGAGGAGAATGTGCTGTTGCTTTTCTAAGGGATTTAACTTATAGTTTTCCCCCAGCTGATGATAAAAATCACGGAAATCCCATAAACCTAATTCAAAGGAGGAACCAGAGCCAGAACACTTTAGCAACGCCCTAGCAACTACAGAGAACACCTTATCTTACAACTGCTTACTGTAGCAACTGCATACCCATGGATCCACCAACAACATCCCTGACTTTGCAATGTATAATGTAATGTATTTTTGCACCACTCACACATTTTCTTTAGAAAAAAAAAGTTTGTAGACAGTCAGCACTGATTGTTTTATTCTGCCTGAGAAGTAGATTGTCCCTGCACAATATTAGCAGTATTCTAGTGTCTTTTACACCCTTTCTCTTTCACCAAGTCCATGTCTGATTACAAGCACTCAAGTGCCGAGTTATGAAAGAAACACTCCTCACTGTGTTAACACAGTGATTTATCGTAAACCGTGTGGGTGTGGGAACTCAACCATGTTTGAAGACTGGCTGAATTCACCCAGAATCAATGCGGTGAATGCCCCCCTTTAATTGCATTCAGACTACCCCCCTCCAAGCAAGGCTTTACATTCCAGAGACCCGTGCATTTTTATAGGGATGAGGGGCTGCTGAATGTAGTGAGATTTTGGACGGCTGTGTGATTTCCTGAGAGGGAGATATTTTTGAGTGGATGTGAATTTTCATTTCATGCTGTCAGAATGTGCATCCTGTCCTTGTAATATTTCTTCAGTGTTTTAAACAAGGTTTCAGTGCAATTTCCCTAGATAGCACCTAGCAAGACACAAAACAGCTTGGCTCTGATAAGGATTGAGAAACTTTTTCTTGCCTTGCCCATGCCAAGTAAAACCAGTGTGTTGAGTTACAGTATGTTTATATTTCCTCTTGCATTGTCATATTTTCTTTATTCATTCATTCAGCATGTTAAGTTGAACTGCATATGTGGCAAGAGAAGTTGTTTATTGAAATTTGTTTTTCTTGTTCCCTTCTCATCTAGTGTTCTGAGCCCTGAGGTCTTGGGAGAAGAGGTTAAAGTCGGGAGGGGCGAATACATTGAGAAGAATCAGCTGTTACTTTCTGCTGCAGTCATCCTAAAGCTTCCACTTCGGGCAGACCCACTGAGCTAGATACTCTCTCTGATCTCAAGGCTATCGTCTCTCTGAGTAATTTGCCAGAAGCTTGTCCTCGTGTAAGTTGAGCAAGGAGAATCTGTCATCAGGTGTCTAGTGATATGAGGATTCGTGTGGAGAGACAGGCGCATATTGGCCTCATGAGCTCCATGGCCTCCGAGAGGGCTTCCGCTGTCCTGGGAGTGAAGAGTCTTCGTAAGGAGACTTCAGAAAGTAATGGAGATGCTCTCATATCAGTGAACTATGGCTTGCCTGAGAGCGAATCCCCTCAGACACCTGTCCATTATCCGTTTGACCCTTTGGAGGGGGAAATCCGGGGCACAGCGTGCAGAATACGGAAGTCTTTGGATACTAGGTCTAAGAGTTTGGATTGCTTGGATGATACCTACAGGTCCAAAAACTGCAGCTGTGGGGCTGCAAGGCACGGGGAAGAAGGGTTGTACGTTTGCCAGATGTGTGGGCTTTGCGATCCAGTGGAAAGCGAAGTAGGCTGCCCGGAGAATAGCTTTCCTCCAAGAAGCTGGGGAACGGTGCCCCAGCAGAGGAAAGCAGAAGAGATTTCTTCTGATGTTACTTGCCTCACTGGAGGACGGCCAACATTGAGTGGCTCAGATGGTGAACTGTGCCAGATGGAATTAGTCATCGGCCAAAACACAGAGAGCCTGCCGTTCTGCGGGCTGGATTTGAGGCGAAGCAGTATGCCAGTATCCTCGCCACAAGGCCCTCAATGCGCCAATGGCTGCGGCACTGCTGTGAATAACAAGATGCGCGACAGAATGGATTTTGTATGTGCTATGTGTCATAAAAATGGATTCTCTAGTCTTGAAAGGCTCAACAGGAAAACCAAACCCATATGCTCTCAGGGCAGGTGCCTTAAGAGGTCCACACCCTTCAGGTTTTCTGCAAGTCAGGACTGTAGTGACAGTGAGGGCACCGTGTCTGACAGCGAGTTTGTGCGAAACAAGAAAGAGCGCTCTACTGTCCTGGTCAGGAGGTACCTCAAGAACAACCAGAAAATTAAAAAGAGCGTGTGCACAGGCACCAGAGCTATAGTGAGGACTCTACCCACTGGCTGCATCTCTGACAGAGTCTGGGAGTCTGTTTGTGGGAAAACATGCCACCTCGGTGAGAGGTGCACGCATGAGGTGAGAGGATACAGCAGAGCGCTTCAGGCTATCCAGCTGCAGGTTTCCAGGGCCCTTCTCATCTACCCAGGGGTCAAGTATGCAGAGGTAAGGTCAATTTCTCTTTTCACTAAAGCTCTGCTTGGTATGAATGCTTCCTTTATGAACTGATGGTTATTCAGGTGTTCTGTTAAAGCTCTATGAATGTGCCTCTCTCACAGTTGGTGCCACAGTTCCTGCACTGAATGTTGATGTTGTAGCTCATATTTTGAAATAAGCATTACAGTGATTTTCTTTGCTGTTTTATCACTGAACAAATAATTGTGATTGAACCCTGCATTCTTAGCTTTATTCTTGGGTGCGTAATTGGTAGTTCTTGCTATTGGTATTGCTTAGTTCTGTGGTCTTTGAATGATACCTCAAACCATGCAGCTTGTTGAGGAGAATTAAGATAATGCTTTTCTTAAGTAATCAGACTTTAATTTTTTTCCGCCACAATAATAAAGCACTAAAAATCCTTAACAAACTGCCTTATAAGCCCTGGCGTTGTGTTATAAATGTTTCATCCATCATTTCAGACATGCGTTTAGAAATAACGCAAGAAGGCTTTTCATACAGATTAAATATTGGAATGAATTACTTGGTGGCCTACATTTTTTTTTTAATTGATTTTGTTCCATTACTAAGTTTTATTATTAACTATGCTTAAATTAGGCTAAGTCTAAAACAGGAAATTACTGATGATTTTTGACATAATGTGGAACATCACAGATGTCTTTTTTTCTGGTTTTATGTTATATAACTTGTTTACTGTCTTTTTTCCCCCCTCTCTGAATTCTTCATGGTCTGGTTGAATTAATTGAAAAATCTTTGGTAACACTTTAGAATTTTTTTTGACTATAAGTAACATTGCACCTGCATGTCAACTAACTCACTGCAAATCCTAACGCTCAAAATAATACATTTAATTCAAATTAAACAAATTAGCTAAATTACTTTTTGTTTTGAGTTCACAAAACATTTTAAGTAATCCGAATTGTTTTGTTGTTTTGAGTTTTATGAACTTGCTTCTTTTAATTTAGACCTAAATTGAACCGAAACTGGGCTGGGATTTCTATTTCCCAGCATGCTTTGCCATGACACACAAAAGGGACAGTACATGCCAAAATTAAGTGTTATGTTTTTTGTTCAAGATTAAGATTTGATAGGTATTAGGGATGTCACAAGTACCGATACTTCGGTACCAAGTCGGTACTGAAATTTAAAAAATGTGACGATACCAGCATTTCTGTAGTACTGACTCCTGAGTATATCCGGTACCCGCAGCTGCGTTCAGTCGCTTCCGTGTTCATCTAAGCGCAGGGCTCCAGACTGTAGCCGAATATATATACTCGTCACTATATGAGGACATGAACGCATAAACCGTCACTTCATGAGCATTTACCGTTTCATTTGAGAAAACTGTCATATCATGAACACAGACACTCAAAGGTCTTCACGGCAACCCGTCAAAATAAAAGCTTGGTTTAGTGAAGAAATAGACAGAATATATTAGGCTACTGTTGTACAGTAGATTCAGCCACGCTCTCTATGTAATAATAATACGCCTCTACTAATAATAATAATTATGCCTAGATGGTTGCTTATTTTTCACTTGATCTTTTTATAAACAATGTTTACTTTTAAACAGCCTTTAAAAGTTTATGTATTATTTACTTATAATGATTATCATCATAAATAATAAACTCATTGAATTGAATTAAATAAAAATAGTTAAATAAAATTTAAAAATAAAAACATTTTCCTGTGGTACCAAAATTGGTACCAGTACCGTAAAAATTTTTATGGTATTGGTACCGACTACTGGAATTTTGGTACCGTGACATCCCTAGTAGGTATATATATATATATATATATATATATATATATATATATATATATATATATATATATATATATATATATATATATATATATATATATATATATATATATATATATATATATATATATATATATATATATATATATATATATATATATTAAATGTTTTACATTGCTGTTCTCAGTCTTTGCTAATGCTACCAAAGCAAGGTGGCATTTATTGAATTAGTTAAAGCTAGTCAAGTTTCCACTACTAAACATCTGATGAGAGATTACATGATATTTAAGTTAAATGTCTGAATTAGCTTACTCAAATATTTCAGAGCAATTAAAATGTATGAATACAAAATAAGACTCTGCAAGTTCTGCTTACTTAAACTTTACATTTCTTAACTTAAAAAATTTGAGGCAACTGATTGCCTAAATTGCCAACTTACTTGGGTTTACAGAGAGTATTAGTAGACTTTCTGCTTAATATCTGCTAACACTTTATTTTGATGCTCCCCAACAGACATGCTACTGACGGTCTTTGCAACTACATGTCAACTTATTCCACTAACCCTACCCCTACTCCTATCAGTCTACTAATACTCAACTAATGCTCTGAGACATCTAGGTGCAATGTTACTTATAGTCAACAAAATATCTAAAGACGACCATCAAAATAAACCAAATTGGGAATATAATGTGTGATTTATTTTTTGGTTTCTTGATTGATTTAACATGATTTTATACACCGTAACTTACAAATGAGAAAAATCACAAGCAATTTATTGTATGAGACTGAATGATATTTGCAGTGCTGCAATGCCAAATTGCAAGAGTAAACCACAGTGATGCATTTTTTCATGGTAATTGTCAGTGGTAATTGTAATAGTTCCAGTCTATTTAACAAATGGACACTAGCCAGCACTTAATTTTGCTCTGTAATTTGATGAATTACCAACAGGAGGAAATATTTCTTGCCAAGGAAATTCCTTTTCCTGAGTCTCACAAAGCTCAAGTCGGTGCATGATACAGACACAAAACCTTTCAGCTTGAGGTTTTACTGACAGATGATTTAGTGGGCGACTGCTGTCTGTTTCAGCAGAACTTCAGATCCATTATGCCGCGTATTATATCTGCGCTAAGGCAGACGTTTTACTAGTAGACTTGTAAAAACCACTGCTTGTTGTGTTAAGGGTCATTCCAGTGCTGTCTGGTTTCTCCCGCTGGCTGGGACAGTGGAACCCTCTGTTTCAGAGCGTACAGTGGTTCTCGCTATACTGGCTTAAGACATTAAGTCTTTATTGCCCCTTTGAGGCACTAAACCCCTGCCTCTTTCACCTTTTCATTCACTGCTTATAGGTGAAAAATGGGTTCACTGAGTTGGTTTGTAATGCATGTAGAAATAAATGTGTTGTAGTCATTGCTACTCTTGAGACCAAACTATATTTTTTCT
Organism: Paracanthobrama guichenoti; assembly: GCA_018749465.1. NCBI lineage: Eukaryota > Metazoa > Chordata > Actinopteri > Cypriniformes > Gobionidae > Paracanthobrama > Paracanthobrama guichenoti. Next base: position 8,508,068 of record CM031954.1, read on the forward strand.
TCTTCGCATTTTTAAGTTTAGTGTTCCACTGATTTGTTATTGGGGTTTTGTTTGGACTCACACACTCTGTGTCAACGTCAATGTGGTTTTGGACTGAAGCATGGTGGAGAACAGCCCAGCGTTATCTCATATGAAATAAGGGTTAAAAAGGGGAATAGTGGATAGAGAGAAAAAAAAGAAGCTTATATCTGTTCTGGTGCCTGGTGGTTCAAAACAATTGCATCAAAATAAGTCTAATATAGAAAGTGCATATCACATCCCCGAGGGCTTATGCTGGTGATATGGAGTATGTCCTTTGGTTTCATTAAAAGCCATTATGATTTGCATAATTTAAGGGCCGCTTTATTAGGTCACTCTTTCCATAACACAGTCTTTAGTGTTAGTGGGTTTATTTTATTGTCCAAAATTTGAATATAAAGTGGCATTTGAAGTTCTTTGGAGCTTTGTATATTGACGCAAGTAACTTTTTAGGTGTTGACTAATTTAACAGAACATTATTGTAGCGGTTGTTTAAAGTGTCCTTTCTTAGAACTTAGAAAACATGTTATTATATTTGTGTTTAGGGTTACACAATGCCTTGTGAAATACTTATATATTGCTTGCTTGCCAAATTCAAAACCGCAAAAACCCAAGCCATTCTGGTTTCTTTTTTTTTTTTTTCACGCTTTACAGTACAGAAAGTTCATAATTACAAATTCAGACAATGTCATGATGAAAATGGACGTGTTGGGCAATCAATGCTTTGTGTATTTTTCCTGCCACAAAAACTGACAGGAAAAGTACTTTTGTTGCACAAGTCTGTTGCCTCATAAACAGGTTAAATAGTATTTTCTGGCAAGCATCATAGCTGTTTATCAACAGTAAACCAAAATGCATAGAAAAATTAATTGTACCATCGCAATGAACACTGAATTATGACCAGTACCTGTTTCCTTTTGCCATCAGTCTTTAATTGAGAGAAGGCCCAATTTAGAAAGTCAGGACTCAAAGTTTGGGTGCTGGGAGCATGTAATTCAGAAAGTTTCCCATGGCATACTTGCCTGTCCATCTGGACTTTAAATTAAATGACAGACTGCTCCTTTTAATTAAGCTGAGCTTTTTCTTTTAATGTGTTCTTAAGCTTTTCCTGGTGTTTGCACACGGCCTCAGATGTTGACACTCGGTGCAAAGAGCTTCCCACTCAACAGTGTGTTTTAAAGGCAAGCCCTTACATGACATCCAAGAGGCATCTGTTAATCGTCTCTGTTGTGATTATAGCAGCAGTAGGGAGGAAGTGCAGAGTTGAAACTCTGACCTCCCCCGGCCTTGACCCCTGGTTTTGTTGTCTCAGTGGACACCGCAGAGGAGTCAAAGGAGCTTATGAGATTGCAAGTAAGGGACATCATCAACCTGTTTTAACGACTTGTTCTCCAGTAAAAATTTGTTTAAATTTTAACAGTAAAAGACTCAAAAAATCCTACAATAAAAATCTGTTACTTGGTTAACTGCAAGTTACCTTACTTTATGGCCGTGTGTCCACCAAAGCGTTTTTTTCACGCAGCTGGCTGGTGTATCCAATTGTTTTCAATGGGAGCACCGCGTTCTTAGGACACCATGAGCGCAACGAGGCGCTGAGCGTCTATTTCACACTCAAGCACTGAGCTCTCTGTGTTTTTCACCGGTCTCCGAGAGTTGAAGACTGTTCAACTTTTGAGTAAAACGCAGCGCTCATCACTGTCACTTTTTACCCAGCCGACCAATCACAGTGGAGGAGGGGCGGGACAAATACAACACTGACAAACCTCCACATTCTGCGTGTACAACGTCATCCGATGACAGCAACAAGCATAATAAAATAGTCCGAGCAAATACTTTACATTATATCTGAATTTTAATATAGAAAAAAAATACAAAAAACAAATATCTGTGAAATTAGATACTAGTAAAGAGTCTCAACAGAAAAAAGATGATGGATGGATCTAATGGGGCATTTCATGTAATTTTTACAGTTAAAATACAGTGAAATGTGCAGTTTGGAAGTGAAAAAGAACAAGTCATCTTATAATTTTCAGTGAAAAAACATTCCCAGGATCACATATGGTGTTTTTTTGTTGTTGTTTTTCCCCCCATTGAAACACTTTTTTGTATCAGTTATGTGCATTAGGGTTTTATGTCCCATCTTATGTTGTTAAATTAATGTTTATTGCATTATTTTAGTGTTGTGTGTTCCCATGATGGTGTTTTGTATTTTTAGAAGAACTCTGAGCACATATATTCTATATATTGCAGTTTATCTTAGCATACCTACCTAATTCAAGATTCAAGAGTTTTATTTGTCACATACACAGTTATATACAGAATATACAACCGGCAGTGAAATGTAAACAGGTCCGCTCCATGGACAGTGCAAATTCACAGTTAAAAACACAAGGAGGAAATTATATAGAAATAGAATAAAAAAGTACAATTATAAATAAATCAAGTAGGAAAAAAAAATAAAAATAAAGTGGAATAAAATAAGTGAAATAAACTGTGCAGTGAGTAAACTGTAGACTTATAAAAGCTGTTCTCGTTGTTACTGTGTAACAACCTGTTATAAACCTGTTTGCACATTATACATCTTTGTACATATCTTTATAACAGGTTGTTACACAGTAACAACGAGAACAGAAAGTGCAGTGCAATGTCAGTGTATCGATGGTCACGTGATGTTAAGTGACTGAGTTCAGGAGTCTTTTGGCCATCAGGCTTCGGAAGTGCTTACCAGATGGCAGCAGCGTGAAATGAGGGTTTGCAGGGTGATTAGAGTCCTTGATGATCTTGGTAGCTCTACCTTTGCAGCGTTTGGTGTAGACGTCCTGCAGAGACGGGAGAGCTGACCCTGAGATACACTCGGATAAGCGCACGACTCTTTGCAGGGCTTTGCAGTCATGACTGGTGCTGTTCCCATACCACGCTGTGATTCATACATTTAAAAATTTCATGTAATCTCTAATAAAATTAGCTTGTAGAAAAGCTGCTTATGATTTTTGATTCATCATGGTTTTTCTCTTTACTCCGTGTTTTAAAATGGTTGTCAGTATACTACACTGGTAATTTTTGTCATTTGGTGTATTAGCATTATTTCAGTTCATTAAAATGAACAACAGAGCTATTACAGGTGCTGGTCATATAATTAGAATATCATCAAAAAGTTGATTTATTTCACTAATTTCGTTCAAAAAATGAAACTTGTATATTATATTCATTCATTACACACAGACTGATATATTTCAAATGTTTATTTCTTTTAATTTTGATGATTATAACTGACAACTAAGGAAAATACCAAATTCAGTATCTCATAAAATTAGAATATTGTGAAAAGGTTGAATATTGAAGACACCTGGTGCCGCACTCTAATCAGCTGATGAACTCAAAACACCTGCAAAGGCCTTTAAATGGGCTCTCAGTCTAGTTCTGTAGGCTACACAATCATGGGGAAAACTGCTGACCTGACAGTTGTCCAAAAGACGACCACTGACACCTTGCACAAGAAGGGCAAGACACAAAAGGTCATTGCAAAAGAGGCTGGCTGTTCACAGAGCTCTGTGTCCAAGCACATTAATAGAGAGGCGAAGGGAAGGAAAAGATGTGGTAGAAAAAAAAGTGTACAGGCAATAGGGATAACCGCACCCTGGAGAGGATTGTGAAAGAAAACCCATTCAAAAATGTGTGGGAGATTCACAAAGAGTGGACTGCAGCTGGAATCAGTGCTTTAAGAACTACTACACACAGACGAATGCAAGACATGGATTTCAGCTGCCGCAGTCCTTGAGTCAAGCCACTCTTGAACAACAGACAGCGGGTCTTGAACAACAGCCAGAAGCATCTCGTCTGGGCTAAAGACAGAAAGGACTGGACTGCTGCTGAGTGCTCCAAAGTTATGTTCTCTGATGAAAGTAAATTTTGCATTCCCTTTGGAAATCAGGGCCCCAGAGTCTGGAGGAAGAGAGGAGAGGCACACACTCCACGTTGCTTGAGGTCCAGTGTAAAGTTTCCACAGTCAGTGATGGTTTGGGGTGCCATGTCATCTGCTGATGTTGGTCCACTGTGTTTTCTGAGGTCAAAGGTCAACGCAGCCGTATACCAGGAAGTTTTAGAGCACTTCATGCTTCCTGCTGCTGACCAACTTTATGGAGATGCAGATTTCATTTTCCAACAGGACTTGGCACCTGCACACAATGCCAAAGCAACCAGGGTTTAAGGGCCATGGTATCCCTGTTCTTAATTGGCCAGCAAACTCGTCTGACCTTAACCCCATAGAAAATCTATGGGGTATTGTGAAGAGGAAGATGCGATATGCCAGACCCAACAATGCAGAAGAGCTGAAGGCCACTTTCAGAGCAACCTGGGCTCTCATAACACCTGAGCAGTGCCACAGACTGATGGACTCCATGCCACGCCGCATTGCTGCAGTAATTCAGGCAAAAGGAGCCCCAGCTAAGCGTTGAGTGCTGTACATGCTCATACTTTACACGCTCATACTTTTCAGTTGGCCAAGATTTCTACAAATCCTTTCTTTGTGTTGCTCTTAAGTAATATTCTAATTTTCTGAGATACTGAATTTGGGATTTTCCTTAGTTGTCAGTTATAATCATCAAAATTAAAAGAAATAAACATTTGAAATATATCAGTCTGTGTGTAATGAATGAATATAATATACAAGTTTCACTTTTTGAATGGAATTAGTGAAATCAACTTTTTGATGATATTTTAATTATATGACCAGCACCTGTATATTCAACTGCTATTTATTTTGAGATTTAATAATTACACTCAAATAAAAACTGAAATGTTTGTATGCAACTCCAACAAGGTAGTTCATAAACACTTGTCTTCATGGTAAATTTATTCAAACCTATAATTAACAGTAAAAAAAAATAGTTATAGCTAACTAACCAACTGTGAACATTGCCTGACTTTCCTGAGGTAAATTCAACGTTGAGTGACATTGTTCACAAGCTGATTTATTGACATATTTTTGTGGTTGAAACACTGATTGAGCCATGAGTCATGATATGTTTAGGTAAGTTGTACTTAGAGCTAGAAAAATGATCACAATAACATTGTTTATATCAGCCGATATCACGATAAATGTCAAATCTTTTGTTCTTTCAAGTTTAAAGGCAGATTTTTGCTCCTGAGTGAAAGTTGTAGAAACCAGACAGTAAATTGACCTATCGGTAAGCCCCGCCCCCTTTAGTTACTGTTGCTAACGCAGACAAACAGAGTTGCTATGTCTTACAATGACAGCTGTCAGTGTGAAAACCTTATCCCAAGAATGTAGCGGGTCCCGTCTGAATGATGGACAAACTTTACTGGTGGTTTATGAAGTTTATTACATCGTTTTTCACTCCAAAAAAAATTCTATCTGAACAAACAAAGCATAAGAAGTGCACATTAACTTCTCATTCACAAACTCTCTCTCTCTGTTGCATTAACATACAGAGCAAATTACACAAAAACACTCATACAACTAATAGTAAACAAACATATACAGACCTTATGCCTTTTTGGGGGTGCTTACTGTTAATAAACTGTAAACTTTGTATCTGCAAAACAACTCAGATAAACTGTGAGCTCTCCCTTTCACTACCCGTAGGCTATAATACCCATCCAAATAGGAGTCCTCCTTAATAAGACAGTAGACCTTAAACGTATCTAAACGCACAGAAATATCAAAACTGTTATTCTAGCATTCTGGCATTCAGATCTGCCTCCATTTAGTTAGCAATGCCCAACTTCTTATGATCCAGTCAATTCCAGAGGATGAAATCCAGTCCCATCCTAATTTTCTTATTTCACTTGGATATGTCACAATAAGGGAAGATAGGGCTATCACAACTTCCGTTACATGCCGACTTTAAAGATGTTGTCTGTGTTGGAGTGAAAAGAGAGACTATTAAACATGGTATTTGCTACATCCTTCTGTGGTATTAAAGGAAATGAGCCTAATAGCTGTTGCCTGCCACACCACAGGAAGATAAGCACTGCCTTGGCTGATTAGCACCTGAACAACAGGGCCAGAGATCTAACAGTTAATGACTAATGACCACACTGATAAGAGTTCTGTCAATGAGCCAAAAAGAATGAAGAAAAACATGTTAGAAAGTAACCGCATGGATTGGAGTTAGCTTAGCTTTTAATTGAACGCGATCATCTCTTCCTAGTCAAAGAATAAACATGAATTAACATCTGAAGGTATGTTGAGGATACATTACAACTTACTGAAACGTATCATATGTCGTGTAATCGCTCAATCAGTGTTTCAATGGTGGAAAGACGTCAATAAAACAGCTTGCAGACAATTTCACGTAGCATTACATTTGGTTCAGGCAAGTCATTCAGTGTCCACAGCTGGTTAGTTCACTAGAGAAATTAATTCTTTCACTAAATTTATGCACTATATAAGCCTATATATTTTTAATATTCTACTTAACCTGTTAGTGAAATCTTGATTATTTAATGGACACTATATTGCCAAACGTATTGGGACACCCCTCCAAATCATTGAGTTCAGGTGTTCAATCACTTCCATGGTCACAGGTGTATAAAATCAAGAACCTAGGCATGCAGACGCTTCTACAAACATTTGTGAAAGAATGGGTCGCTCTCAGGAGCTCAGTGAATTCAAGCGTGGTACCATGATAGGTAGGGTTGAACGATTTTGGAAAATAATCTAATTGCGTTTTTTTTAACAAAGAGTGCTTTCAGTATTCAAGAGTATCAGACCTGTGAGTGATTCTCATCTTTACTGTTGTTTGATTATTATTAGAGACATCATAGACAGCGGGAGACCTGCATCCACACTAATGCACAGATCTCTTTTGAAATATAATATTTGGTTTGTCCTGTCTGTTTAATTTCTTGAGACATTACTGACTGTTTACGTTAATTTTGCGTCATAAAAGCATTTTGAGACGTGCACAGCCGCAAGCGTGAGCATTCTTTATAAAGCGCAGCGCAAGCATTTGAAACTGAAAGTCTTCTGTCAGTGAGTTTACTGTTTTTAATATATAAGCACACTGCATTCCTAACGACATAAATGAATTTGTAAGGAAAATACCGGCGCTGTAAGAGCAACATCAAGCAAAGTTTCTCTCAGCGCATTTCCTGTGCAGTGAAGCCTGCGAATGTCATTGTGATTTGCTTCAACCTTTCCGAACGTCATGAAATATTATTTTATGGAGGGAGAGAGAGAGAGAGAGAGAGAGAGAGAGAGAGAGAGAGAGAGAGAGAGAGAGAGAGAGAGAGAGAGAGAGAGAGACAGAGAGAGAGAGACAGAGAGACAGAGACAGAGACAGAGACCGAGACAGAGACAGAGAGTTTTAAAACACATGCAGCGCCATCGCACACCTGCAGTTAAAATCTAAGCTCAGAATCATTGGAGGGAGAATCTTTTCTCCCACTCCTATTGCATAGTATGACAGCGTCTCTATCTGGCAGTCTGGGTTTGGCGGTTGCAGGAGAATGGTACTTGCCTGACTGCATTATGCCAAGTGTAAAGTTTGGTGGAGGAGGAACTATGGTGTGGAGGAACTTGACTGGCCTGCACAGAGTCCTGACCTCAACCCGATAGAAACACCTTTGGGATGAATTAGAACGGAGACTGCGAGCCAGGCCTTCTTGTCCAACATCAGTGCCGGAAAATTCCCATAAACACATTCCTAAACCTTGTGGAAAGCCTTCCCAGAAGAGTTGAAGCAGTTAGAGCTGCAAAGGGTGGGCCAATTCCATATTAAACCCTATGGATTAAGAATAGGATGTCATTAAAGTTCATGTGCATGTAAAGGCAGGCGTCCCAAAATTATTATATCGATTATATTTCAACAACGAATTGGGAGTAAAAACATCATTTTATAATTGGATTTAGAAGTTAATGCAAAAACTGCCTTATGTGAAGTTTACATGTTTGCATACATTGTGTTATTTGAGTGTTGATTATTATATCTAAAAATAAATTGCAACTGAATTTAGGCAAAGAGTTTGTGCTCTGTTGTTAACCTTTAATATTATAGTAATGTGCAAGTAAGGGCTCCCTATATAGTTTACAGCATTAGCAGAGATTATTTATTTATTTATTTAAGAAACTTGTAGTTATAATTGAGTTCATTTAAATGAAAAAAAACTGCATTTATATAGCGCTTTCAGCAGACCCATGGCCACCAAAGCGCTTTACATATTGCCTCACATTCACACACCGACGGCGGTGTCAGCCATGCAAGGCGCCATCCAGCTCGTCGGGAGCAGCTGGGGTTAGGTGTCTTGCTCATGGACACTTGGTCAGGTGGAACCGGGGATGGAACCACCAACCTTCCGGTTTGTAGCCAACCTACATGAACCACTGAGCCACTGCCGCCCATTTAAGGACAGACATAATTTGTTCAGTAAACCACTGTTAAAAAAAAAAAGAAGCAATTTTATATTTAGTTTTCTCTCCCCTGCTGTACTGAACCCGTACCAAACCATGACTTCAAAACCTAGTTTTGTGTACCATTACACCCCTAATTGTGTACCCACACCCGATAAAAGGAATCCTCATAATTTTCTTGTTTTTTAAAATTCTATTAATATAAAATTCATTTTAATTTAATATTAAATAAATATTTAAATATGTATAAATATAAAAGTCTAAAATATGTAAATTTTTTTTGCAGGATTCACCTATATTGGTTAATTATATTTTTAACCACTAACAACACTAAAATTCACAAAAATGCACCAGACTTCCCAGTGACTCATAACGGTGAGAGAGGACATTTTATGGAAGCACATTTCCTTATTGCTTCACTTGGCTGTAAAGCTGCGTGTCTAGTATAGTGTAAAAAATAATAATAATAAAATAAAAACTAAACCAAAAAAAAAAGGCTAAAACTATTAGGAAAAAGTAGCTTATTACTGGAAAAGCTATATCAAAACAGCTGAGTTGTAGTTATTGTCACTACTTTTAGTTTTCCAAATATCAGAAAATCCAATGATATGGTTAAAAAAAAAGTGGAGGTCACACCTCAACACATTCCTCTCATTCTCGGAAAGCAAACCAGCCCCATAGTTATTTCCCAAACGGACAGAGACCACCTAGAGAGCCTCACAATCAACAGCCCGAACCACATCATATCCTGATTCAGACCTTAAAGAGACTGGCAGGTACTGATAAGCCCAGTCTAACTCTCACTAGCACACTGCTTTCAGTGAGCAGAGCGCCCATCTACACGCCAAACAAAACACAGGACAAGGCTGAGGGGGGGAGGGACGCTGTGGCCATGATACTGCGCACAAAGTATGCCTTGTGTTTCTGAGAACTCAAGACACACAATGAGCCATTTAGAGGAGTTTCTTCTACACTTCATTCTCATCAACAAAAATCAAGTGTGCGTAGTGGTGCTCGTGAGCACACTTCTGAAACCTAAAATAACAAATTAGACACAAAAAAGGTATAAAAGCTGTCACTGGGGCTGTACCTTTTTGAAAGGTACTTGTATGTACCATTAAAGTACTGCTTATATGTACCTTCAAGCTACTAATATGGCATAGCAAGGCCGCAAGTTCATATGGGGTGCTTCATTTGAAACCAATATTTATTAAAAATTCCCCAAATCTTCTGCTAATCACTAATCAGTTGGACCCGTTATCAGCCAATGCAGATAATCAGCTAAATGATCTGGCAGGTGTATTAAAGTATCACTACTTTGAACCTTGAACTGTATCAGTGAAGCAGCTAGGAGTTCAAAGTTGTTTTGTGTTTGATGGTCTAAAGTTCCTGAGTGTAACAACACTTTTAAATCTAGTCTAATGAAACTGAAATGGACAGAACAGTCAACAGAGAAGCAGGTGCTTTTGAGAAGAGCTCTCAGGAACATCCTGTTGCTGTGCTCTGCTCAAACTGTGACCACCTCCTCAATGTTTGATTAGCTCTTTTAGAAGTGGAATGGATTTTGGACCCAAAACAAATACACCTGGACATGGACTGAATTATACCGTCTGTGTTATAAATGTGTGGCTGAAAAGCTGCAGATATCAACATGAAGTAAAATCCCTAGTCCATGATTATTTATGGCTGTACTCAAACAGCACTCTAAAATGGCTGGGTTAAAAACAACCCATTTGGCAACCCAGTGCTGGGTAAATATTGGACAGAACACATGCTGGGTTAAAGTAAGACACATTTGAAGTAATTACACATTTTAAGCAGGTTGGGTTGCACAATTTACCCAAACCCTCACTAAAGGTTATTTCCATATTTATAATTTAACAGTTTAAATAAAATAAAATAAAAGATTTAATGGCAAATCTTCAACATCATTTATATTAGTTAGGCTAGAAGTTTTAGCTGTGGTATCAAAATTAGAATAGAGATTTTTTTGTGTGTCATAACTGGCAGCAAAAATAGTTTAATGGCCAGTAAAAAATATTTATGGCTGGTAAATTCAATCACCGGCCATTGGCAGGTGTGGCAAAAAGTTTGTTTTAGGCGCTGATTAAAAATGATAATGAACATGAAAAAGAACACTGCCAGTTGTTATTATTAATAATGCATCATTAATGCTTTTGAAAAAGACATGAATACTCGTGCCCATCCCTAATTCCAACAGGATCGGAATATAAAAAAGTCAAAATCAAAATCTTAAAGTGTGAAAGACTTTCACAAATGTGAGGGCACACGAAGCTGATAAAGTCACATCCATTTTTGCCAATCTGCATTTTAAGTTAGTTATAAAGTCTGTATTTCGTTGAAATACCTGAAGGCAAATGAGTCAGTCTTATGACACACAGCTTTTGATTCACTCTAAACTAGAAGTAAACCACCTTTTCAGTCACAATTGAGGAGTTTCCCTATTTATGGTGTTCACACTGTTCTTGATTGATTGAGGTTATCCTATCTTACCGTCATGGGTGTTTTGTCTTAACCTGTCATTTGTATTGTCCCAGAGGACTGCTGGCAGTTGAGGCCGTTACTCTGGGAAGGTGTGGAGTGCCATTCTCTCTGTGATTCAGAGGAGCGAGGAATGTGCATGGCAGGCTGCTTTCAGTCCCAGCTGGACCAACAGCCCAGATTTTAGGCTGCTGATACAGACTGTTGCTCCACTGAAAGACAATAGCGTGTCTTTTCAAGCTTTTGTCATGCCACGTGCATAAATAGGATGCTGTCAAATCCGTTTTCATGTTTATTTGTTCAAGGGCGTTGAATGTGCCAAACATTAGCTATGTTTGCATGGACACCTTTAGTTTCAATCGGAGTGAATTCATTCAGCTTGATGAATCCTAATGCAGTGTTTACACGAGGGCTAAATAAAGTGACACCGCGTTTATATCACAAGCTTAAAATCGGAGTGGATTTTTTTGACACGTACACACTGCACTAATATACAGAGTTACCTGCTATTTGCGCATTCTCATACCAGAGCTTCTTTTCTTTGTTTTAATAAAGCAGACTTAATATTTATCTATTTCGGGTCCTAATTAGGAGACAATGAGCATATGAAGTGTGTATCATCAGTGCTGCTTTATTTATCCAGCAGTAAAACGCTCCCTTCCCGCACCGAAAACAAGCCACTTGTGGATGAAAGACGTTGTCCTGAGATTCACAAGTCATTTATGACACTTTATTCAACAATAATGACAGTTCCACATACGTCATTTCGCACAGTACTTCCAGTTTCAGTTTTCATCCGATTAAGTGTTTATATGTCCTGTTGAATGGACTAGAAAAGGTTTAAACCACCCCTTAGAATCCAAATTAAATTTCAATCGGTTTTGGCCAATTAATTCCGATTGACATGGTTACAGGTGACTATTCTATTCCTGACTGTCCGATCACAATCAGATTATGAGGCTCCATGTAAGCGCAGTTTACACACAAACGATAGTACACAATCTATCGTTCTAACTTGTTGAGCGTAATGGTTGAGGTCTAGGATTTATGAGCTCCTCTGATGGGCTGGGAAACTGGATGGAAATCAAGTTTATCATGTTTGTTGTCATGCTCTCTGGAGGGTAAGGAATCCCAGCGGTGAACTCTGTGTGTGTGTCATGAAAAACAAACACTCAGAAAGGCCAAAGGCGCATGCTTTCCACTGCACGGGAGAGGTCATTCCCTTTCTCCAAATCTTACTGTGTGTAAGGAATAAACATTTGTATTTCCTCTGATTCTGTCTCTGTAGTGTGACAGTATTGCCACATGAAAAATATTGTATTAAATAATCGTTTATATTCTATTAAGAATACGATTTTTTTTTTTTTTTCTGTCATTAAAAACGAATCATTATTTGCGACCAGTTGGATTAAAAAATTGGTTTAATTGTCATGAAAATAATGTCTTGAACCCCCTTAATTAAAAATTAAGTTTAATTTTCTTTGCAAAATATAATATTCTTGACTTTGGGGTGAAATCTGACCTTTCATGGCCTAAATCGTAGTTCCTTTTACGATATCAGGTAATGTTTTTCTTATAGATGGGGGCCCATATTTTATGAGAAGTAATGATACAGACTAAGGTATACACAGTTACCACCTGTAACCAAATAATGATGAGTAAGAGCACACAAAGAACGCACCAGAACATACATAACATTACATGCACATACAATCATACACAGGCTGTCATTTCTGCCCTCTAGTGTGCACCTCTGGTAAAATGCTTCCTAAAAAGTATTTGATTTGGTATTTGAAAAAAAAAAAAAAAAAAATGGTTTGTGACATCTAATCTCTGTACTCGGATGTATCCGGTAGAGTGTCACACCAGTGTTGTTTCTCAGCATTCCTGTCATGTACAACACGACACTGACGCACATTTCCGTTTGCATGCAAGTCAGTGTGTTCTGAAACATGTACTACATACCATTCACACTAGCAGTGAAAAGTCTGGACACACCACCTCATTCTTTATTATTATTATTATTATTATTGTTTTCTACATTTCATATTGTGAAGTCATCAAAAGTGTAACCAGCAGTGAAAGTATGGGAATTATGTAGCAAGCTAAAATGTTTATCTAATATTTAACCCTTGCATTTTCCGAGAGGATTTTCTTTTGCTGAGTTAAGTTAAATGTTATTGCATTGGATTAAAACTTACTGACTTTACTCACACAGGATATAGTCATCCCCCTGCCTCCACAACCAAACAGATCATTTCTGTGCTTTTTGGTCCCCCTCACCTTTTACTGATTGATCATAGACCTCATTGATTCCCCACAAAAATACAAAACCTGTCGTAATTGTTTGAATCCAAAAAGATTGAATCCAATTATTTGGTGATAATGTAGCATATTGAGAGCTTTACAAGTAATTTAAAAGGCTGTTAGGAAAAGGATTTTCACAGCAATGAATTCATGAATTCAATTACTCACCCTCATGTCATTCGATGAACGAAAGTCGCTTGAGTTTGGAATGGCACGAGGTTAAGGTAATTAATGACAGGATTTTCATTTTTGGGTGAACTAACCCTTTAAGCTGATTTGTGTGTGTGTGTGGACTTCAGCGCTGCACATTCTGAACATTCACTTACCAACTTCACAAGATACATCCTGGGATGTTTTCTATGCACTATTGACGAAGTTCACATGCATGCTGGAAATTCAGTAGCCGCTCCAACATAAATGACTTCCTTTTTTAATTTTGAAAAAAATTAAAAAAATAAAAAAAATCACTAGAATAATTCAGTCCACTGTGTTTTTCAGATATGCTGAATCTAAACTATATGTTGTAGATCATTGGTCTCCATTCGTTTGGCCCTGTAGTGAACTGTGCCACTAGGAGGCAGCATTATACAACTTCAGTAACTGGTAATACTCAAAACCTCTATAGAGGGAATGGAAGAATATTCCAGTTCTTTCTGCTCTGTTCATGTATTGTGACTTGTCACTTAGGAAATCATGGTTTCTATAGTTTTCCTTTCATTTAATTCTTGTCCTCCTTGATGATGTGAGTGCTACTTGACATCCTTTAGCTAATGAGCGTTGTTAACTACCATGTTAACTAATCACGCATTCATTGAGAACATCATCTCAAAGGTCATGTGGCCACTTCTCGCTTTAAACTCTGTATTAACGCCATGTGTTCAGCAGAAATGTAAGGTTACAGTGTGTGTTTTCTGTCTCTCTTCATCTCTGCTCAGGTTGTGTTTGTAACCTGCTGTCTTGCAAGGAAATTCACTCGAGGGTCTCTGCTTAGAAGGTTGATATAGCAACGGCAAGGAGCGTTTCGGGCTAGAATCCCTGGATGAAACACGCACAGGTTCTGCCGTTGTGCTGCCTAATTAGATAATTACACAAATAAGTATAGTAGAATGAAGGGTTGAGCTGCCCAATAATGTAGGCACAAAAGAGATACGATAAATGTAATGTTGTCATGCACCCATTGATTATTAAAAAACGTTAAATAAATATTATTTAAAAGTTAAAAATGATTATGAATATTACCAGATTAAATTTTAAATTATTAAATTATAATAATAAACAAACTAAAATTATTTTAAAAAAATGATTTTGAAAATGGTAACAAAACACTTAAATTATTTTATAAAGTACAAAGAACTCATAGAACACATGAATTTATTAGGCCATCATCAACTATTATGGTCAGTTATTGTCTTTAATTAAATGGTACATAACACACACACAGTTTCTGCCAGTCTCATGTTAATCTTGAGTATCTATAGAGTAGTGTTGCATCCTTCATATCTCCGAAGTAGTTTTATTATATTAATAAAAGACAGATACGCTGTACCGATTCTTTATGAAAACAGTCAAACTTATGGAGGAGTTCAGTGGGCGGAGCTAAAGAGTCACGAGCACACACACACACACTACATCATGGCATTATCCCTGGATAACTTTTGATTCACTGTATGTTCGTGTTGTTTACATTTATATGCACTCACGCGTCGATTGCCAACAAAACACAGACATTTGATGCAGTTTCACTCTCTGCCTGCGGTTCGTGACCGGGAACAAACAAACACACTTACAGAACTCCGTTGCTGCTCCGGAAAAACAAACTGCATCCACTGTTTCCTTAACGTTGGGTTGTTTGTTGCCCGAACGAAGCTCGTTGATGGGAGCGCTCTTGCTCCGCTCTGATTGATGGGCGCGCTCTTGCTCCGCTCTGATTGATGGGCGCGCTCTTGCTCCGCTCTGATTGATGGGAGCGCTCTTGCTCCGTTCTGGTTGATGGGCACGCTCTTGCTCCGCTCTGATTGATGGGAGCGCTCTTGCTCCGCTCTGATTGATGGGCGCGCTCTTGCTCCGCTCTGGTTGATGGGCGCGCTCTTGCTCCTCTCTGGTTGATGGACGCGCTCTTGCTCCGCTCTGGTTGATGGGCGCGCTCTTGCTCCGCTCTGGTTGATGGGAGCGCTCTTGCTCCGCTCTGGTTGATGGGCACGCGCTCTTGCTCCGCTCTGATTGATGGGAGCGCTCTTGCTCCGTTCTGGTTGATGGGCGCGCTCTTGCTCCGCTCTGATTGATGGGAGCGCTCTTGCTCCGCTCTGATTGATGGGCGCGCTCTTGCTCCGCTCTGGTTGATGGGCGCGCTCTTGCTCCGCTCTGATTGATGGGAGCGCTCTTGCTCCGTTCTGGTTGATGGGCGCGCTCTTGCTCCGCTCTGATTGATGGGAGCGCTCTTGCTCGCGCTCTGATTGATGGGCGCGCTCTTGCTCCGCTCTGATTGATGGGCGCGCTCTTGCTCCGCTCTGATTGATGGGCGCGCTCTTGCTCCTCTCTGGTTGATGGGCGCGCTCTTGCTCCGCTCTGGTTGATGGGAGCGCTCTTGCTCCGCTCTGGTTGATGGGCGCGCTCTTGCTCCGCTCTGATTGATGGGCGCGCTCTTGCTCCGCTCTGGTTGATGGGCGCGCTCTTGCTCCGCTCCGATTGATGCGTAATAGCGCCCCCTAGCGTATAACAGTGAAAACACGGAAAATTCTGTGTTTGGCGGGGAAGCGTTTTCTCACAAATAACGGTAAATTAATTTTTTTTTTGCGGGGAAAGAGTTATTGATTTAATTAGTCCATTACTGTCATTGTTCAAACTCTAAAAGCATGTAATGATAAAATAAAAGCATGTGTGAGAAAGCAAATAATAGAGAATAACTTGTTTACAGCCTTTAGATTAGCCTATATGAACGCGCTGTGTTTATCCTCTCGTTTGTTTATTTGTAACATGTTGTAACTAATTTTTGTTTCATTTAAGCCTATATTTTCGTCACAGCTGGCGTAAACACTTGTCACAGGTACTGAATTGTGTCAGTACAGCTATGCTGTAGAAACACCACTTTCATTACTTTTTTCCCTTTATGTTTGAGCCTGCCTACCTTTCGCATCCTTAGTTATAAGAGCACTGTGAGTTTATGTGGGCAGCTGCTCATTTGCATGCTCTTTGAATATATTCAGTCATCTTTGTTTGACTGCTCTTACTCGAAGTGTTCTGGAGTACATCGTTATATTTCACGACTTCTCATTTGGTCGCCATGTTTGTAACATTCATGATTTTACAAGCAAGATCTGATTTATATGCTACAAAATTTGCCTTAAGAATGACAGCGGGATTAGAAGTCACTTCAGCATGAGGGTGTCTGCCAAGCAAATAAACAGGAATGTAAATATGAAGTAAGCGCAGTTGTCATTTGTCATCGGGACAGTCTGCTTGAAGAGCTTTCTCTTGTGTAAGATTGTATCTGCTTCATTACCTCCATTACCACGGCCCATTTGCCTCATATCCAAATAAGGGGAGCCGCCGAACCCGACCCAAGACATGATCTCGGTCTTACTTAAACCACTACTGGCTCGCGCTCTGTCCCACTCTCTCTCTCTTGCTCTTCCTTTGGCATCTGTAGTCCATCAGGAAGAATATAAAGACACTTCCCATTATTTTGGAACATGGTTGACGATGGATCATCTGGCATGAATGGGAATTTTTGCACACAGTAAGTTGGTTAAGGTTTTTCTTCTTCTTGCTTGCTTTCACTAGTATAGACTTTTGTCTAGTTTAGTGTTTAGTAGTTAAGCATTGCTCTCAGTTCTGGCTGCGTTTTGTTATAATTCATGTTAGTAACATGATCTTTCTGTCATGAGGCTGCAGAACGGGCTTTGGAGTGAAAGTTTCAGTGTGACATCATGAGAAACAGGATGAGATAACAGCATCCCGCAGAGAACCTCATTTCTCCCTAATAAGTTCCAGCTTTACTCTGTCACACTGCGCTTGTAGCTTTACAGTACTGGAGGAAATTCAGTTATTAACATTATTCAGATATTAACTGATTTAATCCAAAAGCCCTTTTAATATCTCAACAAAAAAAACATACTTGACATTTGAAGCAACAGGTTGACGTTACATGACTTTTCCTAATCTTACGAGAACAGCTTATAAACAAAATGTCAAGCTGATAACAATAATCACACATCTGTGAAAAATGTTACATTACTTGGTGTGGAGATCCCAGCTTTAAAACAAATATAACTGTTCTCACTCCTGCTGGCTATTGAATTTGATTTATTTTATTGTTTTTGTTGTTGTTCTACAGTGTGTCTCAGTATGCATGTGTGTGACTAATTTGTGGTGAACCAGAGGCATTAATCTGTCATAATATCTTTCGACAGGGTTTGAATGGGTCAGAGGATTATACTAATTGAGCTGAAAGGGAAAATTAGAGGTTAATTTCAAAATTACTGTCATTATTTAATTTAAAGGGATACTTCACCTAAAAATGATGTTTCTGTCATCATTTACTCACCCTCATGTTGTTCCAAACTTGTATGACTTTCTCCTGTTGAACATAAAATACAATTGAGAAAAATTTAGCTTTTTAGTTCAAGTCAGTGGGCTCTAGTGTTGTTTGGTTTCCGGTGTTCTTCAAAATATTTTAAGATTTGTATTATTTGTCAGGTACAGAAAGCTACTTTAAATGCAAATGGTTACATTTCATGTAAAACTGATCAGCTGGATGCATTTGCTTATGTGCATTATTTATATATATATATATATATATATATATATATATATATATATATATATATATATATATATATATATATATATATATATATATATATATATATATATATATATATAAGTTTTAGACAAACTTAAGAAATAATAATAAAACGGCAATAAGGCAACAAGTAGTCAAATGTACAGAGATTGGAAAGAGTAGGAGTACAAAAAAAGAAAAAACCACACAGTATGTTACAAGGCAGTAACAGATTATTAACACGTTTTTATTTTCTGCTGAAGAAAGTCAGTCATACAGGTGTGGAACGACATTAGGGTGAGTAAATGATGACCAAATTGTCATTTTAGGGTGAACTATCCCTTCAGTCTCAACAGACTTGGGCTGGAGTATAAACATACTGTACAAATAGTGTGTGATTTCTGGCTCCCTCTTTTAGTGTTCGCCTCATGCGAAGATTTTGCGTACACGTGCTGAGAGCACACATCCAAACACACAAATGCACAGGCCAGGGAATTGTGATAAGCGACCGTAGAGTGCGTCTTGGGGTTTGTTGAGACGGCCCCATGTGAAATTCAACAGGAGATTATGAAGCGGTCTGCCCCACCTCTCTCTGCCGTGTGCCAGAACAGCACCAAGTCCTCCAAAGACATCAGGGTCACTGAGCGCTCTTTAACGGCCTGGACCTGCCTCAAGGCTTACAGCAGCCCTGCGGCCACATCCACGCTAAATCTCACATGTGACTCTTACACAAGTAAAGCTGCTGTGAACCTAGTTTTTAGGGGCCCAGGGATCAATTGAAGATTCTGAGGTGGTTTTGCAAGGAGTTCAGTGAGTAACATAAAGGTTTTCTGCTTGATATTAAATGTCACACTTTGCATATTTTGTCAGAAAACACAACTTTTTAAATGTCTTCTGTGTTTATTTCTGTCAGTCAGAGTTTATTATTAACCGTAGGCTGAATCTGAATGCGATTTGGTTGTTTAAGGATCGCTATTGAAATGTGAAAATCAGTTAACAAATCTGCAAGATTTTCACTTTCCACGTCATTTCCATTTAGTTGAGTCTTGAGTTCCCAAAGAAGCGTGAGATTTGAATCACTCTGAGTGAGGGAGGCTATCAGCAATCATTGTTAAGCGTGCAGTTTGCTGAGCAGATTTAGGATCCCCCTGTGGTTCAGTTGAATTGTGGGAACTTGTCTTTGTATTGTCACACAGTGGTGCTGGTCGTAGCTGTTCACGTTCTATGTGTATGTCTGTGACAGTAATGGAGCATTTTTTGGTGTCTATATGGGTGTCAGACTTAAGGAGCTCTTGTATGGTGGCCATTGTTTCTCAGTGTGGCGACAGCAGTGAAGTGACGGACGCTCCATTCCCAGCATTCCCCATCAAAGGTTAGGAACTGAAAATCACTTTTTTTTTTTTATTGCTCACGTCAGATGGGTGTAAAAATTCTAACATGCTCATTCCCAAGACTTTTTTTTTTTTTAAAGCATTAGGTGCACAAATCCCATGTTTAAAAAAAAAAAAAAAAAGTAGACATATTATAAATATTTGATAATGTTTTTTTTCTAGCATAAAATTAAACTGGCATGAAATGTAGCTAGTTTTACCTTCTTGACTGTAACAATTAAAATCATATCAATAAAATGAAATTATTGGCATAATTACGTTGATTCATGTATATAATTGTTTCATTTATGTATAACTGACAAATATGCATTACATTAAGTTGATTAGATTTGTTAAAACTGTAATAAAAAAGTTTATTTTAAAAAGTTCAAAAACATAAATCCTAAATTTGCAAGCCTGAAACCTGTTATTTTTACATTTATTATTTATTTAATTTGTATTTAGACAAAATTTTGTAATTGTATAACAACAACCTTTTTCTTTCTTTTGTCCATTATTGTTATTTTGATATTTCATTTGAATTTAGACAAAATAACATGGTTTCAACAATCTGTAAAATGATTGAAATGTAAAATAGCTTGTGTATTATTTCATTATTATAAGACCAACATGTTCTGAAGGTTACTCCATTGACCATTTGTTGAAAAAGTGTTCAGCCTGTATATTGTACCCTTTGTGAAAACTGCATCGTGTTAAAAGACAAAAAAACCCTCACCTAAATACTAACACAGACAATATTTGCCAAAATAAGGTGGGTGACATCAACTGCTTTGACAAAACAGGGTTGCGTACGTCTGCCCCCGTGTTGCATGCCAAGTAGTTTCTCTCAGAATTAGCCCGTCAGGTGCATAGCACTCAGGCAGGATCGTTGAGTTTGACAGCTGGAATCTCGTGAATGAGACTGGAACATAAACAGTCACGTTTACAGCAGCAGAAATCGCTAAAATTGGAACTGTCACAAGCTCTTGAACTCGCACATTGGTCTAGTCATGTTGCCATAAGTAATTTTCCTCATAAGTAAACATTTGTCCATACATACACCTCTCTTCATGCTTTCTGAGGCTGCTTTATTAGTAGGATACTAGATAGGGGAATATAATTTTCCCACTTTCTAGTGCTTGATATAAATGCCATGGTCCTTATGCAAAAATACTTTTATGTAACAGTGGCTCTAGCACAATAAGAAAATCTATATCAGCAAAGATGTTTGTGTTTCAGGCTATCCAAACAGAATTAATTGATGTGTGATTGGCCGAAGCCAGCATTGTCTGGAAAAGAAGGCAACACTGGCGTGGATGCAAAATATTTAGTCAGTTCTGAAGAAGGCCAGACATCCATCCAGTGAGAGGGAGAGGGGGTCATATAAGACTTCAGATCAGGACGAGATTTGGGATGGCTCTCTGCCTGGATGAAAGACCTGTCGTGATGAAGAAATTTAAAGCGGTTTCTTCGCTAGTCAGTCCTGCTTTTAAAAGCTTTCAGTCTTCCAAACAATAAAAAAAGAACAACATAATCTGCAAATGGTCTTTGTGTTTAGTTGTTGCACAAAGTAAGAACAGTTTAACAGACCTGTATGAAATATAATGCCTCATTAGTGTGAACACACTGGACTTGCCTATATTTTGGAGAGAATGCTGTCTTTCTCATTTTCATTATTATTGTGCAATGGAATGATTAGAAGCCATGTGGCCTGTTCTTGTGGAAACCTTATCACAGAGGTGCTGGCACGATTCTAACCTCAACAGATGATTGTTCTTGGCAGAATGTGTGTCAGTGTCACACATGATTAATGCATTGAGGAAGTTATTTGTGTGTCCCTCAGGAATATGGCGAAGACTGCTGCTGTATAGTCTGCATTTAACACAATGAAGGCCATTGGTGGGGGTGAATGTGAGGTTTTAGCTTAAACACAATTACTGGGATTTATTGGCAAGTTCACAAGTTCACCTTTCAAACTGTCATTTTATAGTAAGTTTTCACTGCAAAGGCAAATTAAAGGCCTTGATATACTCACAGCGAAGTTCTTTCTCGTTCTTGAATGAATCATCCGTTTGAATGAATCGTTTAAATGACTCAATGACTCATTCATTAAGACGGTCACCTGCTGCCACCTACTGGTGGTTTAGTTTAATCTTCCCAACATTTCTTATTTGCATATTCAAACATTTAAAACAATCTCATAACATTATTTAATGCAGTTGTCATTTTATTGTGTGCATAGATTATTTAATTTGATAGTCCCTATAGTGCCTTATTCTAATTTAATTTCTAGATCAAATAAAAAAATAAATAAATGAAAGCTGAAGCATATCCTATAGTTAATAAGATTATGGAAAAAATGCCCTTTATAAAAGGTAAAATCCGGACAAGCAGATTTTTTACTCGGACAAGTGAGTGACAGATTTACTTGCACATGAAAAGGCTTAATGTCGAACCCTGTGTAAATACATGTGCTGCGTGCTTTCCTCTCAATAACAAAATAAACACAAAATGACAGCGGTGAGAAAGCAGCAGTTAAGAAAGCATCTGGTCATACAGTGACATGGATGTTACCAATGGAAGTTCGCTGTTTTGAGATTCGGGATTTCGTGTTTCGGGATTGTTGAAGTCTTACCAATTCAAATATTCGAGCGATTTTAAACTCTTCAGTACTCGTGCACTCTCTGAGAGATGGTTTTCTCTGTGCGCATACATAAAGCCGCCTCACAAACAGCGTAACAAAACAGTTCTTTTTCACGGATTATAGCACTTTAACGGGTACGGCAAAATTATGTCAATTACGATCTTGACAAGTGTCCTCATAAACGCACTCGGTTATGTCTTAAATAAACATAAATAATTGAGAAAGCAAATGTATGTGTAATAGTATAATGGATCCGTGCACTAGCTCTTAAAGTGACAGCAGCCTAATATGTGTTGTGTTGTAATAATGTTGATAAAGCAACAAATGACAGCTTTAATTGTAAGGAATCAGGATTAATAATAGCCTATGAATTTAATTTAGGACTAAAAGACCATCCAGTGTTGTTTTACATTTTGATTTTTTTTTTTTTTTTTCAGTTTCTGTAGTATTTCTGTACCTGAATACTAGTGTTAGACCTACCCCCAAAAAGTTGTCATTTGTATGCTTATTCTATTGTATTTATTTGTGCTACTTTTTTCAGTTTAATTCAAAGTACTCCATTGTAAAAACACAAAAAACAATGAGTGAGTAAACCTTTAGGTGAGATAAATGTAATTTAAATTTTTTTTTAAAAATGCCCCCGAACTCCCCCTCAAATTAAAAAAATCCCCTAAGCAGGGGAATTCAGACTCTGTACAGTTTGGTTTATTTTTGTTTATTTATGAAAGGATAGTTATGCTATAATATTAATGTCATTTTAATGGGAAAATCCTACATAGGTCAACCAAATTGAAAGATACACAAAATTGCCTTGGATAACAGTATCAGCACCTGCAACTGAAAAACTTTTATTTGCGAGTCATATCTCTCATACACACTGAACTCCTCTTCACTGTAACCCTAGACCACCCTGCATGTGCCGCTTTCCTACAAACTCACTGCATCAAACCTCTTCACCTAGCCTGTCTGTGACAGCTGCAGCGATTGGGTCACATAAGACCTTGGTCTCGGTGTGCTATGGATCCTCAGGTCACCCGTATCAGCCCTGAGGATCTGTGCTGAGTCATTATGCCCGAGTGCAGCTCTGACAGCGGGTGAATAAATCAAGCCCACTTCCAGTCAATAGCAACGCTGATATTTTGCGGTTCATTATTGGTAGATTAATGCACAGCGTTACAGTTGAGGCAAGATACAGGATATGACAGGCTGCGGAGTAAATACACTGATTAGATGTGTGTCAGGTGGGCTGTGTCGTTGTTGTCATGGGCTTTTTACAGAGCGTGTACAGAACAAATGAAAACAGGGCTTGATTAATGTGCAAATTCAGCTTTATCATGCAAATGAAATGTTCAGTCAGCTGAATTAGATTTTAGCTGGGGTGTTGGAGACAGCATCTTGCCCTCAAATACTTGTAGCCCTTATTTTATGCCACAACTGTAAAACATTGCTTAAAGGGATAGTTCATCCAAAAATGTAATTCTTTAGTTCTTATATTATGGTGTCTGGTCTAACTGTGGAAGCCTGTTTCTGATAAAAATTTTAAAAAAGAGATATAAACAGGAGGCTTTGATAAGTAACTGATTCACGTTGAGAACATTATGCAATTATAATTTGCATCGTTGTTGTGGACACTTCAGTTGAGGCATGTGTTTGAAGGCAGCAGGGACTGGATGTGCTGAGTACTGTATTCAGCTGCTGTGTGTCAATCATTCTCAAGGTATTCCGGCCGTTCCTGCGTGTCTGTGGCCTCAGAGCCGGACTGAGACACACTGACCCTCCCAGCTAGAGTTTCATCCCCTGTGCGGGACGTTCAACCAGTGACTCTCTACAAAGCACCTGCTGGATTAGTGGCTATAGAGAGCTCAGGACATCAAGACAGGGTCAACGCTGAAGCTTTTACTGGCCCGAGAACTGAGAGCCCCAAAGGAGACAAAAGTGATGCTATGGAAGTCTTGTGGTCTGCGTAATGAATGCTTTTTCAGTGAAATTTGATTTAGATAATCATGACATAATGACATCAAACATTGAAGTGATTTCATTTAGGTCCCGGCAGGGTAATTATATTTAACTGAAACTAAAACCATAAAAGGCAGTTTTGTTACTTGAAATAAAGTAAAATAAACATTAACCTCTTGAGACCGCACTGAGCCGACCTCGGGCTTGACGTCACTGTGTTTACCATGGTATACATTCACTATATATAGACTACTGTCTAAAAATATTAAGAATGTTAACATATTAAGTGTAAATCTACATTGTCTGTTTTATGATATAGATGCTCCAGTAATATTGCAATTTGTGTCAGTAGTATAAATGACAACACGCAAGCTCAAAATGGGACTTCATGCCTTTATTATGAGATAGCAATCACAAGATTAATCCAATCAGTTGCACAAAATGTTGACTGAAAAACATCCAACTGCACTTTTTGTCCACACAAGCATTAAATCCGCTAAATATTTATATATTGTCCATTGCTAATGTCAGATCTCTCCATCATCGTTCAAGAAATTATGCAATCTGAGCACCGTTTATGTTGTAAAACTGTAAATGATCGTATACATTAGACTCTCACAAACAAATCTCCAATGTTTCATTTTCAAAATAGGGTGGAAGTTTTACTTCAGACTTCAGTCCAAGCATTGCTGTCAGTCTTGAGAGACATATTCTCTGAAATAAAATACATACAAATTCCCCCCCCATTTTCCAAAATGAAATTCAGACCCTGTACACAGAACTTTTGGTTTATTTTTGTTTGTTTATCTTTTAAAAAACTTGATGGATCGGAAACAGTTATGTTATAATATTAATTTTAGTGGGAAAATCCTACATAGGTCAACCAAACTGAGAGATACACAAAATTGTCTTCGATAACTGTATACACATTAAAAAAATTAAATAATCAAAAATGTCTAAAACTTTAAAAAACTTTAAAAATATAAAAATAAAAACAAATTAAAAATATTCATAATATTATACCATTACTAATAATATTGATTAATAATATAAAAATAACAATCTCAATCATACTGAAATACCACTGTCCTGGTTAACATGATGATAATACAACTGAACTTCAATGGTTTGTTTGTAACCAGTGTTATATTACATGTTACGAATGTTACAAAGACCGAAAGCTAAGTTCTGCCCAGAGACTGTCATCTCCTCCATCTTCACAGGGCAGTTAGAGGTGACTCACACACCTGCTAGTGCTGTGGTTAGCTGGGGACATGCCAGTGAGAGAGTCAGCACTTGAGCATTTATTTCAGTCAAATAGTGAGAAACATGTCATACTTTGAAAGCATTTTTAGAGCCAGACATGTTCTGCAGTACTGTGGCGCTTGGCATCACTGAAGCATGCCAGGTTATTACTTTCCTAAGTTGACTGTTTTGACATGGACCAGCTAGCAACCATTTAGAAATGCTCTAGTAACCACCCATATTACCTAAAAAATATACAGTAGCAACATAATAAAAAAAGACCTGCACTCTTAAAGAGAAGGGTTCTTTATTGGCCTCTATGGTTCCATGAAAAAGAAAATTCCATTCCACAAAAGGTTCTTTATAGTTTTAAGAACTGTTCTCTATGGCATCCTTGCAAAAAAACAAACAAACACCTTTTGTAACCTATATTTTTAAAGGGGTCCTATTATGACCTTTTTTACAAGATGTAAAATAAATCTCTGATGTCCACAGAGTGTGTATGTGAAGTAGCTCAAAATATCCCACAGATCGTTTTTTGGTAGCATGTTAAAATTGCGAAAAAACATGCAAAAACATTTTATGTGTGTCCCTTTAAATGCAAATGAGCTGCGGCCCCCTTTTCTAGAAGAGGGTGGAGCTTCAAGAGCTCATGTTAGCAGCTCCGATTACCACACAGACGCACTGGAAATGTCAGAAACTGTTCAGCCTTTTATTTTCAAACCAGAGTCAGACAATGATGGAGAGACTCAAGAAGAAATGACAACATGTAGAATGAGACGTTTCTGAATGATTAGTTGATGAATTTATGTAGCTGATATGGAGTTAACTATCTTCAAGTCATCGATTTAGCATATTCTGTCATGATAATCTATAAATCGCTTGTGTGTGAACTGTTGTAAGATGCCTTCAGAGCCAGAGAATATATGCTGCATGAAGAGCAGTTTAGTTTATTATAGTTTAGTTTAATTACGGTTATAACTTATGTTGTCATCATGCTTTTGACATGTTATTACATTTGTGCTACTTACTGTATAGGTGAAGAGACTTGAGCAGACTCCCAAATGTGCTCTACTACACCAACTCTTCATCTTCTCAACATTGTACTCGTTCTCACTCCCTTTATTGCGTGTTCTCCTAGGGGCAGGGTTTATGTAAATTTTAGGGTTTGTGATGTCACCAACCTGGGAAGAAGCTCATTCAGTGTTTCCCATACATTAATTTATTTGTGGTGACCCACCACAATATCAACATTGACTGCCACAAATAGATTTCAGTGCTTCTGCTTCCCATTCATTAATTAGACTCTAGACCGAAAATATATTTAAACTTCTCGTAATAACATAAAAGGTCTTTAATGTCGTGTTTTGTGCTTTGTAAAGAGAAGTATGTGCTTCTGTCAGCTCCGCGTCTCAGTTCACAGTGAATGAATGCAGTGAACTCCATCTGTGCGCAGACCGTTTCTCAGCTCGGAGCAATAATACAGCGCAGCACAAGCTCATTCACAGGCCGACCTCGATCACGCGACACAGTGAGAAAGCTTTTGTATTCACAGAATTAATAACATCGCTACTGCGAGATCTAGTGGGAAGCGTTTGGCGCAGAGTTCTGTGTTATAAACCACAGATATCAGATCAAACAGTGCTGACGTGGAAAGCAGGAGAAACCATTGTTGCATGAACAAAGTTAAGGAGTTTCAGTCCACAAATCATAAACATTCACCATGGATTTACTGTAGTAACACCACATGGTATTGTGGCAGAAATAGCTGAATGTTTTTTTTTTTTTTTATGTTGTCATTATTCATCTCCGGGTTCGTACAACCTTTTGAGATTGAAATTCAAGCACTTTTCAAGGGTTTTCAAGTGCTTCACACTTTTTCCAGCACTTAAAAGCTCTAAATATTTTCCAGTTTTAATGTTATTTTTAATGTGATGATTTGTAAAACAAAAATTTACAGGTGTAGGCCACTTTGTGGCAAACAAGCACTAGACATGAATTTCAGACTAAGGCTGAACGATTAATTGCATTTGCGATAATATCGCGGTATGATAAAAACACGATTTTGTAACCGCAAAGGCTGTGATTACAGTCTGGTCAAGTGACACACGAGCCGTCTGCAGAAGCAGCATAAACTTACCACGTTATGCCTACAGGAAAGAACAGTTTGTGTTTAATCGAGCTAATATTGTGTTGGTCATACTATACAAAAGGAGTGGGAGAAAAGATTCTCTCTCCAATGATTCTGGATCGATTCTGAGCTTAGACTTTAACTGCAGGTGCGCGATGGCGCTGCGTGTGTTTTAGAAACACCTTTCAGTTTCAAATGCTCGCGCTACGCTTTGTGAAGAGTGCTCGCGCATGCGGCTGTGCGCGTCTCAAAATGCTTTTATGATGGAAATGAATGTCTTAAGGGATCACTCACAGGTCTGATACTCTTAAATACTGAAAGCACTCTTTGTTCATGGTTTTTGTTCCTCTTTATTATTTACTAGCTTTTATGTTTTAAAGCTATATTAGTTTATATATTTAAAATTCTTAACATGCAATTGTTTTAATTCAATTTGTGTAATTTAAAAAAGTACTTATAATAAAAAAAGTTTTATTAATAAGATTAACTTTATAAGAAAAAGTTAAAGAATAGTTTTGGAATCGGATCATGAGGCATCTAAAGATTCCCACCATTACTATACAATAATTTATTGCTTATCTTTGTTGAATAATACAGAAGATAAAGAGCATTAAAAATGCATATTAAATCGCAATATTGGTTAAAAAAAAAAAAAAAAAAATTTTTGCAATTAGATTCTTTTCCAAAATCGTTCGGCCCTATTTCAGACATGAAATTCCCACTATAACCAGTAGTTGGCAGGATAGCACTTATTGACTTGTTAGCAATTCCCACTCAAAAAGTAGGAAGTCACAAAGTCTCATGAAAAACAAAAACTTTTCTTCGAATTGTGACTTAATAATGACAGAGAAAACAAGTAAAGAGCAGAATATTTAATTTTCCCTATAGAAATTAGGTTTTTGCACATTACTGTTAATAAGTAAATTTTATCTGTATATCAATTTATAAACTCATCAAGCACCGTGCCGAACCACATCACCTCGTGCCGCGCCACTCCGCCCTGCCCAAACATTGTCCCATTGTAGTAGTTTTTATTGAACTTTGAGCATGGTAACTTTTAAGATGGTGTTTATGCTCAAACAGCAACATTACACACTAACTAAAGTAAAAGACCCCTTTAAGAGTGTGGCGGCAGCAACCTGTCATATTTTCTTCTGTATCGTGTTTGCATTTGTGCTGTTGATTTTGAAACCAAAAGAATGGGTGTCAGACTTCATGCGGCTGGTGAACGTGCAGATTTTATTCCCTGCGGTCCAGTTTAAGATCTGACAAAGGCAGACTTTGCTTTTATCATGAGCAGAGCAGGAAACCCATCCCATTAAAGAGTAATTATAAAGGACCACGGCTCTACGGCTCAGGGAGGGGATCTGAGGACTGCCAATTCTGCAAAATCGTTTTTCAGATAAGGAGACAGTTTGCTTAGTGCTGTAGTTTAACATTCGGAAACAATGGGGCCCATTTTACAGGTGCAGTACTTGAAGTCCTGCGTGTTTGCACAGTTTCTACATCAGTCAGTGATGGATATCAGCCTTAGTACAGTATTATTTCATCCACATATAGGTGTATTTTAAAGCTTGTAATGCAAATTACATTACAAGCCAATGCCAAAAGTTCATAAATGTGTCATAAAGGATGTGCAACTGATGGAGTCAAAGAAGTACATAGACATACAGTTACAAGAAATGTCTTTGAACCAGTCAGATTCAACATTGCGACCAAACAATGCCAGATTATAATTTATGATAATGTAGTATGAACATGCAAGTCTGGGCTCTAAATAAGTTTAACTCATGTAATGACTAATCTCTAAGTGACATGAAATATTTAGAGATCAAGTGTCGTAATTGGTCGGCAGCAACTCAAAAATGTGTTTGCCTTTCAAGCTTACCATGATGACATGTTCTTTTCGTGAGTATAGTAAACCAGGCTTTCATTTCTTGGTTAAAACCCCATAAACACCGTTCCTAATGGTTTCAAAGGAGCATTGCCTCGTTATGCAAGTGCCCGTCTTGATTGGTTTTTTGTTGTTGTTGTTGTCATGTCTTTGTTTGAAGTGAGAAAAATGAGAAACAGAGCAATTGACTTGCTAAGCACTATCAAGAATCTTTCATCCTGGTTGCTGTGGCAATAAGCTCCTTTATCCTCGGTGGAGAGCGAAACACTGTGTCCAATTAGAAACGTTACCCACCTCACCCTTGAAATATGCATCTGCTGATTATTTTTCTAGGGCTCAACAAAGCCCAAAGGTGTGTAGTTTGTACATTAAATGTACCATACAAGAAAAATTAAATGCATATTGTGTGTGTGTGTGTGTGTGTGTGTGCGCACACTACTTTTGAATCTAATTTATAATGTTATTATTTCAAATCAATGCTGTTATTTTGAATATTCTATCCATTTAAAGAATCCAGAAACAAAATGTATCATGATTTCCCCAAAATATTATGCAACACAACTGTTTTCTGAATTGATTAATAATAAGAAATGTTTCTTGAGCACCATGTTAGAATGATTTCTGAAGGATCATGTGACACTGAAGACTGGAGGAATGATGCTGAACATTCAGCTTCTTTAAAGTATGTTAAAATGGAAAACTTATTTAAAATATTAAAATAATTACTGTTTTGTGTGCATATAATGGATGGATGGATAGAAAATGTTGTCAGTGCACTGTAGGAGCTTATTTTGCCATGAAATTTATCTTTGTGTGATTGATACGTTTTGTTTTTACATTTTTAAATTTTATAAACACAATTTAAGGGAATAACCTCTAGGTCCTGTGATGTCCCTCGCAGTACGGCTGCTTCGCTTTACCTCAGAGCACCTGGCAGGCATCTATATCATGCAGCACTGCCGCTGAATCCATTTATCCAATGAGAGTGGTTTAATACTCATCAGAGCCAGTGCCGTTTGGGGAGAGAGGTGGCAAAGAAGCTGGGTCAATCGTTTCAGAGGAAGGGCATAGACAACAGCTGTAATGACTTTCCTGGAAGCAGCAGGCTGAAATGCTTTCTGGGATCAATAATTGTGAAATAATGGCTGCTCACTGCAGAGCGAGGTTATGTGCACTACGTTACAAAGATAGAAGTAAAACGACCAAATTGCTCTCACTCAATCAGGATAATTTCGATGGGAGGACATGGGATTGTTGACCCATTTCTGCTTTTATAGGTCGGACCATTCAGCTGTTACTACTTCAGAAGAGATTTTGAGGTGTCTTTTTTATACTTCCTGTTATCATCATTATTAAGGAACCTGCTATTGGTTCCTTGGGTTACTCACACTTACAATTAAATCCCTGGAGGGCACAAAGTCAGAGATTATTAAAGAGGCTAGATGGAAACCTCCATTTCTATTAAAGGCTGCATTGATTAAACCTGGTTCTCAACCAGGGGGCCGGGGCCAACTAAGAAGCCTTAGCAAACTTTGAGGAACTCCAATGCATATTAAAAGGATTCAAATTTAGTTATATTAATTTATTCTTTAGAAAAATGCTAAAAATGATGGCATCATATTTTTGAGTTTGTTTATTACATTAGAAGTACATATCAGAGGTAAATATCAGCTCTGAAATAGGAACTTCGGATATTGACAAAGGGGGGCTTGGAGTCCAGAAGGTTGAGAATATTTTTGAACCAACCTCAGACAGCATGCCTCTCTAACTAGACAAAAGCAAACATTAACATGGATTCTCATTGCCTCTCTTTTCTGCAGATTGACCATGTTGTTCCTGCGCTGAGTCCTGAGGTCTATCTCCTGCACCCATCCAGGAAGCTGCTTGCCCAAGCGGTGTCATGCCCGCCAGTCACCCCGTTGCAGATTAGATTTCGGGCTTGTCCTCGCAGAACCAGTATTGCAGCTCATCTGAGCGGGGCCCTGCTCGAGGCGACAGCTGCTCTCGGGGCCCGAAGTTCTCTGCTCAGCTTCACTGTTGGCTCCACAGGTCGACCAATGCTTAAAGGTAAAGAAACCTACGAATTTCTGTTTTATTGAATTTTCATGCCGTTTTTACAGTTAAAGGTCAAATCTTCTTCTTTCTTTTTTTTTTACATGACTAGAGGAAATGGAGAAAAGGGTGTTCTCTTTTGGGAAAAAAACTTCAATACCCATAATGCATTTTTAATTTGGGGACGCTGGCTCATGTCAAACCGACTGTCCGTGGGTGGGATTGCAAAAATCACCAACTTTGATCTGTAGTTTAACAAAAGCCCTAAAGCTGTCAAAAGTCTGCTTGATATTGTAAAATGACATGTTTTACATCATCTGCCTGACTTTTTCTGACAAATAAACTGGGATATCTGTATGCAGGTTAAAAAGGAAAAAAAGTACACATTGTTCAGTACTGTGCACATTATTAGTATTTTTACCCAAATAATATGGCTTTAAGCCTGTTATTTATATATTTTGCTGTAGTGTAGTGTTTCAGTAGGAAATATCAATTTACATTTCCAAACATTCCTTTTGCACAGTACTGAACTTGACATTGTAACAATACAATGGTTAAAAATGGTTAAAAAAGGGTAAAAAGTCAGGATGTTAATGTACAATTGTTAGTCATCATTTTTAAATTGATGTTCAGTCTCTTTATAATGATATAAACAAAATGAAACAATTTATTTCCGTCTTCAATGTCTCTTCGCATTTAACAATTTGGTTTAAAGAATTTTTCTTCCTCAAAGACAACTGACCAAACTACGCCACAAGAGAGAATGACCAGATTGATTCAATAAAAGTCCAATAGAAAAAGGTCATCATGGATTTATCAATGTGAAATCTAGACCGCTTTCTAAGGCAAAACAGATGCTGATGTCCCCTTTTACATACAGTCTCACAGGTCCTTTCAAAAGTCAATTTAGAATCTATGACTGTCCCAAGATATTTGTAGCTTTCTACACAATCCACCGCCTGGTCATTTAATGATCGTAGTGTCATAACGTGAAGCACAAGTTTTAAAATCTATAATCATGTCCTTTGTTTTAGTTGTTTAACTCCAAGTAAGATTCATCACACCAGATGACAAACTCCTCAACAATAGGGCCATGACCGGACTCATTCTCTGTATCTTCGTTGTCTTTATGGTTCCTCTGGACAGAATCATCCAAGATTTTGTTTGATTGGAATCTGAGGATCATTCCCTAGAGATCACTAACTTTTCCCAGATCGAGCCCACCAGTGTTGACTTGTGACACTAGAAGAAGCTGTGATTTATTCTTTTTCTTATTTTTTCTTCTTCTTCTTCAGCTGACAATGGTTTTCTAATCATTCATAAGCTACTTCATCTTTTTAAAGGAATGTTCTGCATTCAAAGTAATGCATTTTGTGCGTTTGTATTTATAATCATTATGAAAAGATTCTCAGCATTGATTGTAGAAGCTAGTTGGAAACTTAGTTACAACCACCGCAATTATGGGTAATTGATAATACATTAGTAGTGAGGTAATATTTTCTGCATGAGAATAATTGGTTTTCTTTTAAGATAATTCATCTAATCTTTAGTGCATAATAATGACTTTGCTTTATTGTTGTGGTTTCAGAGTGTTAGTCTTTTATTCTAGAGAACACAGCAGTTCTGCTTGCTGAAAGATGATTTATGAGGTGGCCTCTTACAGGCGCCGCAGAAGCAGGTTATGAACTAATGAAAATCATCTCTCCTCCATTGAGTACTGCGTAACGTGACCGACGCGGGGGAGAAGGGCGTCTGTCTCAGCCTTCCTCAACCCTCGCCTCTTTCACTCTGGCTCGCCAACCAATTCAAACAGCACACTTCAAACGCCTGCTTTGATTTGCAAAAATTCGGACAGTGCTCTCCCTTTAATTCGATTCTGGCCGCATTAGCTTATCACCTGGCGCTCATCCATTGGCACTGTAACCTTCAAGCCCTTCGTGAGACATGTCTGTGTAAAACGATCCTCGATGATTTGAATGCACTGGCGCTCTGGACTAATTCCAGGTGACATGACGTCTGTGTGGGACCATGAGTCAGTGACCCTGGTATTCATGGACTTATAATTAAATACACAAGCATTATTTTTCTCTCGCGAGCTATGGGAAGTTCAGGCATCTGGGCCAAAATGCAATCTGGCCCCTCTCAATGGACATTCTCACCATTTTTGGGCTTTTAAAACATAGTGAGAGGTAAAGATGTTCTGCAAATTAAGTGACACCAAAAATCTCATTGTGTGCTGAGCTTTATTAGCTGGTTTGGGCAGGAAAGTTGGTTACAATTTGTATTTGTAGACCATTTTGTGAAATGTTTTTGTTTTGGGGTTAATTTTTTACCCCATACAGACATCTCATATTTATTTTAGGAGATGGCAACGTTGGTGCACATGAAATCTGTTTTATATGTTGTCATTTTTCCTTTTAAAATGTTTTTTTTTTTTTTTTGCCATTCAAATGCAGACAGCTAGTAAAACTGAACTTGATGAACTAAAATATTCATATCTTGCTTCGCATAAATGTTTTGAGGAACCTTTTCTCTTAATGTAATGCATCTTTGCTGAATAAAAGTATTAATTTAATCTTACTGACCCCAAACTTTTGAGGATTTTTGTACATAAAAACACGTTTCTAGCACATATAAAAATGCATTTCTAAAAATAAAATCACTACTGGCGTGACTAGCCAGCTAAAGAAAATCATTGTTGAGGCTCGAGCTTGTTGAGGAGTGATTTGCTGTTACTTACAGCGATCAAATTTACTGACAATTTTATCTCGGTGGATGATAAAATGGATTGCATAAATACCTTAAATTTACATTGGAAGGTCCCAAGGGATCTGAATATCAAACATTCAAGATTTGGGGTGGTTATGTTCACCAAAATGATGATTTCACCAGGTTTCAGTGGCTGTATCATGTGATCCAGGAGCCATTGGATTTGGTTCTATTTGAAGTCTAAGGCTTTAGTGTCATTGCATCTCTATGATTCGCCTCTCATTTATGCAGCATCAAAGGTTTTTATTAACTTCATCCACAGGGGGTCAGGTTCACTCCAGAACATCTTTTGTATGGGAACAAACAGGTGGTTTTCTCCATTTCCAATTATCTGCAGGTTTTTATTATAGAGGGACACTTATTTTTTAGGAGAATTATAAAATAAAGAATGGTGTGGTAGAATTGGGGTTATTAAAAAAACAATACAGAAGCATGCAAACAGAGTTTCAGTGGTGATAAATGGAGGTGGACAGGAATAGTGCCGGCCGGGTCAGGTCAGGAGAACACACTCACTCATGAATGTGCTGAATGAGAGGCGGCTCTGTGCACCGAGGAAAAATGCAAACTCTGAGACCTTTACCACTCGAGGTGAGGCATTGCGCACAGCCCAGGTTGTGTTAGACAGTCAGGGTGTGTTTAAATAGCACTGAGATTTCGGGCAGTGTGCTGATGACGTGTTTTGTGTTATGAATGCATTTGCAGGAAAACAGAAGATCTTCTTCTGTCAAATGAGACTTATTTTCCTTTACCATATTTTGTATATTGCTGTATTAAAAAGAATATATTGCAAACTTCATATATGAAATCAATGAAAATTTACATTTATTTCTCCCCCTCATGTAGTTTCAACCCTCTATGGCTTTTTTTGTATTATGTACAGTATTATGAGGTATTTTACAGAATGCTCATGCTGCTTACATAATGAAATTGGATGCTTACAAGGGGTTTTCAAACTTCAAAAACCACTTGTCCATACTTGACATGTTCTCTTAATACCAAGTTTACTGAAACCCTACAATATTTCTGTTTGAAGAAGAGACCAAAATAGCTGTCAGTCACACTTCTTCAAACTTTCGGCACACAAGAACCAACAACATTTGGAGTCATTGCTGTCAAACCTGGCATAGTGCTTCTTGACAGCCCAATTTTTTTGAGACCTCTGATGGAGGAGATTGAATAACGACTGTCACAAATCTTTTGTATGACTTCAGAAGACAACCTTTTAGACACCCCTAATTGTACTTTTTGTCCATATTGGAGCTTGACTTAACCAGTTTACTGTTTGCTTTCGTGGTATAGGAAAGCTTTCTCATTTTGTGTTTCATGAAAGAAAGTCATACGGGTTTGGAAAGACATGAGAGGCCAGATTAACTGTGTTAATATTCACAACAGTTATTGAAGTTGTGTAAGAGGTCTCTCCTACAGAGAAAGTATGGACTGAACTATAACTTTTAGTTGTTAATGGTTTAGTTTATAAATGCTATCTCTGGATCTACCGGAGAGCTTTTATCTGTGCTTAATGGAGCTTGCATATGGACCATAAAACCGTACGAGTTCTTGTTCTTCGATCAGTCTCTCTCCGCATGTGCTGGCAAGGTTAATGATGGAAACAATCACGTTCAAGCACATCCCTAAAGTCCCATACCCATATTTATGACTCAAATGCCTATAAAGTCATTGTTTGCCTATCAAATTCTCACTGGACTCATATCCAAGTTAACCGCCGAGCTCTTTACTGGTGATCAGAGCATGTTTGGGTGCTCAATTTCCCTGCCCTCCACTTAACACTATGTGTTGCTTTCATCTATGAGTAACATGACCTGCCAGGAAGGAGCAGCCAATGGAGAGAGTAAGTGCATAAGCGTGAGTATATGTGAGAGAGAGAGAGCAAGAGAGAGAGGGAGGGGAGTAAGAGTGGCCAAACTGTGTGTGTGTGTGTGTGTGTGTGTGTGTGTGTGTGTGTGTGTGTTTTGTGAACAAGTGAGATATGCAGCGAGTCAGATTTGTGGTAGTAGAGGGCTGGCAGCTGCAGTCAGGCTGAGTTGAAATGTGGCTAAGCACCTCTCGCCGCTGTGGCGTGAAGCAGGGAGTCAGCGAGTCGCCTGCCGCTACGACCACAACCATGAAACACTCCCACTCGCAGAGGATGGACTATAGGATACTCAGTAAGTGACTCTTCAACTCTACCATACACACAACAACAGGCAGTGCTGTCACTTGTGGAGTTATTTTCAGTATTGTATCAGTGGGGCTGTTCTGGTGGCCAGTGCCTGGTGTCAAGGACTAATGTTTTGTGGTTTGTTTTCAGTACGTAGAGAGTTAACCATGTACTGTACCTAAGCAGACCAAGGATCTATGGTTTATGAGATAAGAAGACTCACCAAAAACATCCCTAGAAACACTGTTGTGACATTGATTTTTAGTAATATTTTATGTCAGGTATGCAGTGATCAAAACAGTAAAAAATATTTTATTTTAATATGCTTTTATATTTTTGCTGTTCAGCCTTCTCATGATAAATACACGCTTAGTCCTTTTTAACTGCCTTGAATCTGAATTAAAATACTAAACCAAGCTTAATAAACTGAGTGATAGATTAATTAAAATTAGTGTGTAGTTTGATGGTATATCCACAGGTGATTTTGAAAGAGATTTCAGTTTTGCTAGGTTATGATGTTCTGGAGGCTTTGTTACACAAAAATGAAACGTACAGCAGTGCTCAAGGTTATCCTGAACTCTTTTTTTTCTTGCCTTGTCTTTTCAAGCACAATTCTGTAGGTTGTTGAGTCTAGGGGCATTTACTTTCATAACTCACTGAATAATGCAAATCTACCTGTTAACTTTTGATATAGGAAGCATTTACAGAATATATATCTATAATGCAACTGTGGCATTAATAATAGACCAATCATCTTAATCCATGTGATTCAAGTGAATCAATCCTATTTTTCTTTTCAGGCAGAGAGAGCACTGTACTAAGCATTTAAGCGAGTGTCATCACTCTACCTGCTTTGTGATCGGAGATATTAAGTTTGTTACAGTTACCCTTAGTCTTCCCTACATGTTCAAGACAGCAAACTTGACTTCTTTTTTGACTTCTGTC
This sequence comes from Paracanthobrama guichenoti, assembly GCA_018749465.1. Classification (NCBI taxonomy): domain Eukaryota; kingdom Metazoa; phylum Chordata; class Actinopteri; order Cypriniformes; family Gobionidae; genus Paracanthobrama; species Paracanthobrama guichenoti. Next base: position 8,545,213 of record CM031954.1, read on the forward strand.
CACCTAGGCAGTTACAGGTTAGTTATTTTGCAGAAGCCCTGTCTATTAATGATTTATTCTCCTTAGGAGATGGGATGTTATGGATGTTATTGTAAGTCAAACTCACTGGTCATAAATCAAACATGCATAAGCCAGACTGCTTCTGTCCAAGACGAAGGCTGCTTTCTCCTAAAGCTCTTGACTAATCTTAGACTGGTTAATATGTTGTATCAGCATCACATGAATTCTTAGATATTTGCTTTTCCTGTTAATTGCATATTACAGGGTGTGTTTAAATATGCCGAGAAACATAAACATGAGCTATAGGCCTGGATAATTATGACAAAAATGGGATTGCACATAAATGCAATGCTTTAATAAACACTATTTGTGTATTTCAGTAGCTGTAAATGCGTGTCCTAATAGCAGAATCACAAAACGAGCGCTGCTTCCTGTCTCCTTTGAGACCTGCACCATGAGTGGCCCATGCATAAAGATCAGGGCAGCTCATTCACAGCCTAATGTGGTGTATTAATTTCCCTTTATTTTGCTTAAAAAATGCCATGTGTGAGGAGAAAAGGACACAAGGCACATGCATGTGATGCTAATGACATGTGAATGGATGTGAGACAACAGCTGATGCTGTGATTGTACCTGAAACTCGCCTCAGAAGATTCAAGAATAGATACAGAATATACAACCGGCAGTGAAATGTAAACGCCAGAAGAATGGCATTCTGCCCTTTTTTTGTTACACAAAGTTTGATTCCCTTCGTTATTGCATTTCTGAGCTTAACTGCCAAGGATTTGACTGCGATTGTGTTTGTATGTATGTTTATCTAGACAGAATACTTATTTTCCATATTGATAAGTTTCATCTATTTTGCCTATTATTTGTGTATTTATTAGAGTATTTATCATTAGCTTAGCAACTTGCTAACGCCAAAATGTAGAACATTCCAACCAGCTTATGAGGTTTTGATATGATGCTGCATTTGAGTCTCTACGTACTAGAAACACACCCTCATGTTCTATCAGAAGGCTTTAGACTGGATACACAAATCAAACGGCACTCTCACTCTGCCCCTCCTGTTCCGACGGTCGCCATGGTGGCGCGTCGAGCCGAAGGAGTCTGCAAACGCTGCTTTTGACAGCTGATGCTATCCAGACAAGCATGATTCACAGTATTTATATTATTTTTGCTTGACCTGCCCTTGAGTACCATACCAGCATAACCGTTTTCTGATCACAATCTCAGGCGAGAATGGAGGAAACTGTGGAGATATGTAAATATACTGAGGCTTAATGAAGGATGACTGTGCCCAGTGATGTTGAGAAATGGTCCATCAGTGTCACAGTATATGGGTTATTGTGGATATTTACAACTCTGGCATGTATGGCGTCTTCCACTTTTACTAGACTGCACTGATGAGACCACAGTGTCACACAGTATACATTATCAAAGTTATTTATTTTGTCTTTTGTGGGTACTCTCCGCTTCTCTTTAATTACTGTGTAAATACTGAGCTTTATTATATTATGATTGGTTTATCTGCGTCTGTGTTTATCTTCCTCCTTTGCACTGTGCTGTACTGAACGGTTACCACCAACCCTGTTGTGTGGCAATATAGAATATTGATTCGTGTGTTGATGTGAAAATGGTTGATTAAATTTATAAATGTAAGAAATATCTTCTATAATGGCTCTGTTTCAAAATCTACTGACCACTCTCTGCAAATGCAACATTGTGTGTTGTATAAATAGCTTTAACCAGTCTGTTTTAATTACATTTTAGCTAACTTTCCAGTACATCATTTATTTGATTCATAATCAGTGTTTCTCCCACGTTGTCCACCATCTTGGAATTATTTTTAATTTTTTTTGAAGGATGCTCTTAAAATAGTCAAAAACGGGTATCTTAGGATTTTTCTTCCTACCTTTCATTACAAGCTTTGCATCAATGCACTCAAATAAAGCCTTAAAATGTTGCTTGTTGAGTGAGCTAGAGAGATTTTGGTACGGAGTGGGTGTGTCTTTAAAATGGCAAACTAAACCAATCCCATTAGGCCAATCCCATTTGAATGGCCATTTTTACACAGCAGAAGAACCTGATTGTACGTCCTGTACTCAGTACCGCTCTGTTCATATACAGTTTGGTTGTGAAAGGGAGTGAATCTGCATTCTGTTAATAGTGATGTACCGAACATGATTTTACGTGGCCGATTCCGATTGTAAAGTGGCAGATTCCAATACGGTTGCTGTTTTTTTTTTTTTTTTTTTTTTTTTTAAGCAAATTTATTTGTTCATCTTGTGAACACAAATGAAGATATTTCTGATGAAATCTGAGAGCTCTCTGACACCTCCATAGACAGCAATTTAATGAACACTTTCAAGGTCCAGAAAGGTAGGAAAGACATCGTTAAAATAGTCCATGTGACTCCAGTGGTTCAACCTTAATGTTATGAAGTGTTGAGAATACTTTTTGTGCGCAAACAAACAAAAATAACAACTTTATTCAACAGTTTCTTCTAGTCTGTGTCAGTCTCCTACGTAGGTTATGTTGGCCAGCTCCTGCGTCAGCATCACACGCATCGGCCAATGGTAAGCCGGCATTCTGGTGTAGCTCTGACGTAACTTGGAAGCGCTGCACTGTATTTATTACGCCAACAGTGAAAGGAGATTGACACAGATGTGAAGAAATTGTTGAATAAAATGTTATGGTTTTGGAACGACATGAGGATGAGGAATTAATTACATAATTTTTGGGTGAACTAACCCTTTAACTTCCTGTTTACGAACTTCGCAATATTTCCACACACATTACATTTTGGGAAATGATTGCAATGCAATTTGTGTGCAAGTCCAGGATAGAGGTAAAACAAAAAAAAAACGCATGGCCGGTCGGCCGGTGCATCTCTAACCAAAGTGAACAACAACTGAATTTTGAGTGCAAGACCATACTCTTTAGAGTTTGAGTTTGTAACCATACTCTTTAGACAACTAGTAGTCGGTTACATTGTTTTGCTGTCAATCACCAATGTTAGAGCTTGCAACCTCTCTCATGTTAAGAGAAATGAAAGTAGTGGTACAGTGTGGTCAGAGAGTGATTTTACAATTGGAGAAAGGGACTGATGGTCACCTGTCCATAAAGATATTATTCATAAACTCCACTGTCTCTGTCTCTCTCAGAACGGCAGCTGTGCAGCTCCATGGCCAACTCCAGCATCCTCCCGTCTGCCGTGACGGGCATCAGTAAGGAACTAGCTGATCTGCGGCACCTCATCCAGTTTCCAGAGGAGATCGCCACCATCCTGACAGAACAGGAGCAGCAGCTGTACCGTCGCGTCTTCCCCCTTGACTACCTTACCTTTCTCACCCGAGACCTGGGCAGCCCAGAGTGCCACAAACGTCACCCGCACCTAAAAGCCTCCCTGTCCGCCCCCATCATGTCCACTCAGAATGACCATCACAACACGGTACAAGATCTCGTCACAAGATTCAATGAGGTGAGCATTCAATGAGCATTCATTAATGGTTATAATACCAAAGGAAGTGAAAATGGAAGGGCAGAAAAGTAGCTTTGGCTTTTGAAGAAAAATTGAGTAGGACATTTGTCATAGTTGGAAGGGTTAGTTTCCTTCACAAGTGTCTGTTCTGTTGCCTGTTTTTCTTGGATCTTTTCACATTCACAACATGTACCTACTTATCCAAACAGATGTGAGTTTATTGCAGTTGTCTTAAATATTTGATACTAAGAGTGCCAGAGGAAAATTGTGTTTCTGCTTTTGAATGGGGTTTGAAGAAAGTGATGTCATCTTTAAGGTACAAGCTTGTCTTTAGATCAGCTGGTTTTGATTTTGAGAAACAAAGTGGACGTGAAATGCATTTTTGCCATTTTGGCTGAACTCTTAAGACTTAAAACATGAAAATGTCAAATGTTGAAGCTTCAAAGCTGGTTAATCTTTCATGTAAGAGCAGGAATCTAGACAGGTTATGACTGGGAATAACATGTGAATTAAAGGTTTGCAGATGCTTACAGCCATGACAGCACAGCAGTGCTTGTCATGTAAGACTCACAACTCAGTAAAGTGACCTTAACACTGACTTCACATTGTGACAGTCTTATATCATGTCAAGTAGTGTAATGCTCTAAGGAATAATCTTTCATCGTTGAGTGCAGTTCCTTGAAAGTTTTTATCCCCTGCCTAGTTGATCGGATGAAACTTTCCTGGTAGAAGGGAGTTCACTAGATCACAGGCTTCGATGTGATGTAATACTATCACAGCATAAAGTGAATGGATCGCATAACAGGACTATGCTTCATCCTTCCAAGCATTAATCCTAGTGTCCTTTGTGAACAAGTCACAGATTCCACTTTTAGATGGATTTGATTCGCTCTTTAATGCTTCATGCCCCAGCAATGTTGTGTTATTTTGGTTGTTCTGTAACATCCCTGAAGTGTTGCCGCCGGGTGTCCATACACAATTGAGGATTTGTGTCTTTGTTGTGGTCAGTTGTTTGTGGTCTTACTCAAACACTTTATCGATGGCCACCTTTGAAGCCCCTTCCAGGGTGCAGTGTCTCTGGCAGTACTTGCGTAAGTTTTTAATCCGTCAAATCTGCTGTCCGTTCGCCGCTGGCTGGTTGCGCAGTAACTCGAGCAGCAGTCTGTCCGGTGGAAAGCTGGCAGAATGACATGAGCTCCAGTGTACTGATCCCCTCGTGTTAAACGTTCCTGACCATCCGGACCCCAGCACAACTGTTTATGTAACTGACTGACTTTCTGTGAGGTGTTTTTAGTTACAACACGCCATTGCATAAATATTTGCTCTCAAACTGATTGCTGTTATAAGCGCTCAGGACCAGAGGACTAGTCGTTTTCTGTGACTTTGTGTTTAAAGAAAATGTGAGTGGCAATTGACCATACAGGAGTCGCCACCACAAGATTGGGGTGTTTTAGGTGGTTGCCAGGGCGTTACTATGCAGTTGCTAAGGTGTTCTAAGTAGTCTTTAGCATTTTGCTATGCAATTGGATGGATGAAATTGGTCAGGATGTTCAAACAAACAGAGCAATGTTTTGATAGCACCACAGTGTTACACTTTTCAAGAGAAATAACCCACAAATGGCTTTATTCTCTACATATTCTCTGACAAATGAGAAAGAAACATGGGAGATGGGATTTTTTTCCCCCATTGTTTAAAATCAGAAGACTTGGAATATGACCTGCAGAGGTGAACGCTGATCCGTTGCTCGTGAACGAGTTAAACTCTTTCTATGCTCGCTTTGACTGTAACCGCGGCAACGCGACTCCGCCAAGTGGCGCGTTAGAGGAAATTACTCAGAGCAGCAACAATCACGTGATCTCTGTCTCGGAGGATGAAGTTCGGAGAGCACTCAAGCGTGTGGACGTCAGGAAAGCTGCTGGGCCGGATGGTATTTCAGGTCGTGTTCTGCGGTCCTGTGCTGATCAGCTCACCGGGTTGTTTACATCTATCTTTAATGAGTCCCTCGCTACATCTGTGGTCCCCACCTCCTTCAAAAATCCACCATCATCCCTGTCCCTAAGAACAGTAAACCCTCTTGCCTAAATGACTATCGTCCAGTGGCTCTCACGTCTATAGTCATGAAGGTCTTTGAGAGACTCATTAAAAACACCATTTGCGCCTTCATTCCTGACACTTTGGACCCTCTTCAGTTTGCCTATCGTCCCAATAGATCGACTGAAGATGCCATCTCTCATGTCCTCCACTCCTCCCTCACTCACATCGACAGCAAAAGTGGGAACTACGTAAGACTGCTATTTATTGACTATAGCTCAGCCTTTAACACCATAGTTCCCACCAAGCTAACCTCCAAACTCCTGGATCTCGGCCTGAATCCTTCTCTCTGCCACTGGATTGAGGACTTCCTCACTGGCAGGCCTCAGGTGGTGAGAATAGGCCAGTCCACCTCCACCTCCATCACCCTGAGTGTGGGAGCTCCACAGGGCTGTGTCCTGAGCCCCCCCTGCTCTACTCTCTCTACACGCATGACTGTTTGTCCACACACAGCTCAACCTCTATCATCAAATTTGCTGATGATACTGTTGTCCTGGGCCTCATTTCCAACAACAATGAGACGGCATACTTGGACGAGGTGGAGCATCTAACATCATGGTGCCAGGACAACTGTCTCTCTCTGAATGTTGGCAAGACCAAAGAAATGATTGTGGACTTCAGGAAGAGACAGCAACGGACATACTCCCCCCTCATGATCAGCGGGTCACCAGTAGAGAGAGTGAGCAGCTTCAAGTACCTGGGAGTAAACATCTCAGAGGACCTGACTTGGACTGCTCACATTCAGACACAGGTGAAAAAAGCCAGGCAAAGACTGTACCACCTGCGCCAGCTGAGGAAATTCAGGGTTTCACCAGCTATCCTGAAAACTTTCTATTTAGGGGCGATAGAAAGTGTTTTAACTCAGTGCATCATCACAGCGTGGTATGGGAACAGCACCAGTCATGACCGCAAAGCCCTGCAAAGAGTAGTGCGCTTATCCGAGCGTATCTCAGGGTCAGCTCTCCGTCTCTCTGCAGGACGTCTACACCAAACGCTGCAAAGGTAGAGCTACCAAGATCATCAAGGACTCTAATCACCCTGCAAACCCTCATTTCACGCTGCTACCATCTGGTAAGCGCTTCCCAAGCCTGATGGCCAAAACTGAGAGACTCAGGAGGAGCTTCTTCCCCAGGCCATCAGACTCCTGAACTCAGTCACTTAACATCACGTGACTTCACTTCAGGATAAACATCGATACACTGACATTGCACTGCACTTTCTGTTCTCGTTGTTACTGTGTAACAACCTGTCATAAACCTGTTTGCACATTATACTCTTTATACATTTGTTAACCACATATTTATAAGTCTACAGTTTACTCACTGCAAAGTCTACTTCAATTATTTTATTCCACTTTATCCTTATTTGTTACCTTTTTTCTCTTGACTTGATTATTTATAATTCTACAGATATAGACATATATATATATATATATATATATAGAGAGTACTTTTTTTATATCCTATTTCTATTATAATTTCTTCCTTGTGTTTTTAACTGTGAATTTGCACTGTCCATGGAGCGGACCTGTTTACATTTCACTGCCGGTTGTATATTCTGTATATAACTGTGTATGTGACAAATAAAACTCTTGAATCTTGAATCTTGAATATAGCCTTGAAGTGAAAATCCAATTTCATTATATAAAAAAGGGTGGCAAGGCTATTCTTCAAAAATACAGTTCGGTACAGGTTAATACAGGGTGCATTAGTAAATACAATGCACAAAGGTACCTCACGAAACTGATTTCGGAGGCAGCGTAATGCTTTAATGATCTACAGCTAAATAAAGCATGCTTTGGTGATAACTAAACACATATTTAATTGCTACAGTAGCAGTTTCTCGTTAGAAATTACATCAGAAGTGGAAAACGTTGGTCCAAAACGTACATTTACACACAAACTGACCAACAACTGCAACTATCAGATGCCATCTTTCTTTTTCTAGTTCAACTGTCACCGAATGAAAAGCACAGGATTGTGGGATATCAGGCAGTGAAGGATACATCCATGTTGCCTTCAAAATCTCAGGAGACAGGAAGTGAAGCTAACATTGGATTCAAACGTGCCTTGAGGCCTTCCGACCTCGGAATACATCCTCCGAAGGCAGCATTTTTCGCAAAAAAAAGCTGTTTTCGGATACAGCCATAAGGTGCGACCCATTAGACTGTAAGTGGACTTCACAGGTTATTTCACCGTAGTAAGTGAAATTCCAATCCGAAGGGAACAAACATGTTCAGTTCGAAAGGCACTGTGAACAGCATAGAGATTGCTCACCGCATTACCAGTCAGAAGTAGTGATGGAGCAGAGTCATTGAAAGAGTTTTTCAAAGGAAAAGCTCTGTTAATAGACAATTAATTGCTGCAATAGTCATACTGCAAGTGTAGTAAACATATAGTTTTGATTATATTTATTAGATAGACCTAAATAATGTGTTTTGCATGTACTGTATTTTATATTTGAAAGTAAAGTAGATTAAAGTATTTGTTATATCATAATCTGATATCCCATGCTCAGGGAGTAGGGAGCAGTGAACAATTCATAGGGGCCCTGTAAATCAGAATGCACCTATAGTCTGGCAGAGGTTAGCTTCAACCTTAAAATGCATCTGATCCAGCTAATCAAGTCCTTCAGGATTATTTGGCTGTGTCCGAAAGCTTAAAAATGCTGCCTTCGTAGGACATTTTACAAAGTAGGAAGGCATCAAGGCATGTCCAAATCCAATGTTAGCATCACTTCCTGTCTCCTGAGATACCATCTGATGGATTTTTGAAGGCAGTATAGACGTATCCTTCACTGCCTTTGATGTTCCACAATCCTGTGCACTCCATTCTGTGAAAAATTAAAGATGGCGTCTGAAAGTTGCAGTTGGTGGTCAATTTGTGTGTAAATGTACGTTTTTAGCCAACATTGTCCACTTCTGATGTCATTACTATTGTAGTAATTAAATATGCATTTAGTTCTCACCCAAGCTCTCTCTATTTTGCTGTAGATCATTAAACCGTTACGCTGCCTCAGAAGCCTGTCCCGAAATCAGTTTTGTGAGGTGCCTTCATGCACAAACGCTACCTACAAAGTCATTGTCTGATAAGGCAGCGAGGCAACAAGTCAGATGCCTAGGTTTTCAGATGCAGCCTTTGAAAACTACAGTGTGTTGGAGCAGGGTTGGAAGTAAACTGTGCAGGACTTTGGCCCTCCAGGAACTGAGGTTTGCACCCCTGGTCTAGACCCAATCAATGACTCCTGTTATCTCTGTTAGTGTTACTAGATCCAGTGGGCTCAACTCCTACATGTGCACTCAAATCTTAATTTTTCTTGGAAATGTAAATTAAATCATGTTTGAACTCTATATTTAGTTTAAAGCTTGAGATTTATGTTATACAATCTGCAGTGTTTCTTCCAAATATGTGGTGGTGATGATGATTATACAGCAATAATGTGAGCGAGTGAATAATGTAAGGAAGGTATGGAGATCAGCATTTTCTCAAGACTGTTGTAGTTGTTCTTTTGTCAGTAAGGCTTTATAATAAGGTGTGTTGTGTGTTTAGGTGAGCTCATGGGTGACCTGGCTTATTCTGACTGCTGGGTCCATGGAGGAGAAGAGAGAAGTCTTCTCATACCTCGTCCATGTGGCGAAGTGCTCCTGGAACATGGGCAACTACAATGCGGTCATGGAGTTCTTGGCAGGTCTCAGGTATGGCATGATGCCTTGAAAGTGCTAAATAGCCCTGTAAGACAAAATGGTCCTCTTTTTATTTTGCGATGCTTAACAAAATGAGGAAAATTCTTGAGACATTGATTTGTTTTTGACCGCACATTTGTAACATGTGAAAGGATGAGTCTCACTGTTTGTGTTACTATTAATCTGCAATACAAGTGATTCTATGGACTTGTGACCTACAATGTTGTACAAAGTTCTCTCTCATCCAGCTTTGTGTCTCTTACCACTTCCAAGAGATGTTTTAGTTTTTTTTGTCATTTATCAAATGTTTTATGCTTACCATAAAGATATTAAAACAAATTAATCCTTTAAGTTCTCCAATGGCATTTTCACTGCAGTAAGAAGATGTAGCAACCTCTTTGAGTGTGCGGTTGAGCCAGTTTTTTCCCCCACTTGTGCTGATATGGAAAGAGAGACATGGACAATGGTAAAAGATTCAGATTGTATGACAAAAGCCCTATTCGGACAGTAATTGTTTCTCATGGGGTCGTAAGGTATTTTCATCATTTACAGGGGCTAGTCTGTGATTTTTATTGCCGTCCGAATCCAGAATGTCAGTGCTTTTCTCCCACCACCCGCGTAAAAATCCCCGGCCGAATTACCTACTGTTTTTTGACAAACACCAAGGTCGTGTGGTGATTTAATTGCCATCTGAATCGCTTCAAAATTCACTGTTTATATTCTTTTTGACCACTTGCGCTTCGCTGTAATTTGGATGCATTTTAAAGATCTAGCCTACACTTTTATTACTGAAATGCTGGAAAGAATTTACAAGAATAATCTTTCATCACTGCTCAAAAGAGAAAAAGAAAAACACGTAAACATTTGAAATGAGTCGTTATTACTGCAGTAATTGATATTATAGGTAAAATTTTCAGCTTATTTCCGCTCATTTCCACATTTTTAAAATGACATCTTCCTATTTTTAAACAGGAGCTTTAAACAATTAATAATTTCCTATTATTAAATTAAATATGATTTTATTCTTATTATTCTTATTATTCCAAGCATATGACATTCCTACAGCAGACAATCATTCGACTGACCACGTGAGCAGCGCGTTCCCAGGTGCGCAGGATCACAAAACTTGCTCCTCCTCCGTGAATAAATCGCTATCCGAATGCACGAGTTTTATCACTGAGGTGGCATGCAAATAAATTTTTACGGACGTCTATGTGAGAAACAATTACCGTCTGAATAGGGCTTTAAACTAGAATATAACTCAGGTTGCACTGAAGCATCTTTGGTGTCAGAGCATGTACGCTAACCACCAGACTGCATCCCTAAATTAACGTTCAAATAACATTTAAAAACAAAACTGCTAAAAGGCCTTAAGCAATACACAGTCAGGACACCCAAAATTACGTCCCTATGGCCCTGCTCACCACTTATTCTTCCGCAGGTCTCGCAAAGTGCTGAAGATGTGGCAGTTTATGGACCAGGCGGATATTGAGACCATGCGTGGTCTGAAGGACGCCATGGCCCAGCACGAATCATCATCTGAGTACAAGAAAGTGGTCAATCGTGCCCTCAACATCCCAGGATGCAAAGTTGTGCCCTTCTGTGGCGTCTTCCTTAAGGAACTTAGTGAGGCTCTGGATGGTGCAGCCAGCATTATTGGACTACGTCCCTCTTTTGATTCTCAAGAAGATCCTGTTGAGGTGAGGATTAGGTGCTTTCAAAGAGTGATGATGACTAACACAGGAAATTGTATCACCACAGTCAAATTGAATTGTCTTTTATGGTTACAATAATATTCTTGAGACGATTTTGGCTAGCTGGAGCAATTACCTTTTCATCAAACATTTAGTATGCCTGCTGAATTGCTTCCTGGCTTTAGAAAAAACACATTAGAATGATTCAGCTGGGAAAAAAGACATTTTGTCACTCTGGTGACTATTGAATCACCCATGAAAGCCTTTAAAGCCCACAAATTTACTCGTATTGTCCATAATTGTGGTTATTTTCTTTTGTGTGGAATCTCTGTGGTGAAGCGCTCTTTACCTTCCACAGTTTGTCACTGACTACAATGGCCAGCAGCACTTCCTGCAGAGGGTTGGGAGTGATGGGTTACACGGCTCAGACAAAGAGGCGACCGTCAGTAACATTCTGCAGACGATTCGCAGTTGCAACCGAAGCTTGGAGGCCGAGGAGCCTGAGGAGAAGGCACGAGAGATCACAGTTTGCCCCAGAAATTCCTTCAAAGACAAGAGCAGAAACCAGTGAGTTAATTTTGGAACCTGTTTACATATATATGATGTGTTTAGTCTAATCCTTTATGCTGAGGCATTGCCAGTTTGTTTTAATATCCGTAACATGCACTTTGCATAGAGGTTTTGGTTATTTCTTTACACTTATCTATGTTAATCGGGATCTCTGATGACCAGCATTCCCTTGAATCTCAATGAGAGTTGGTGGAGGAACTGCTGAAGGTACATGATTTGACATCTGCCATTGCTCATAGACAGGGCTGTAAGTTAGCTTTTTTTGCACATAGCACTGGTGATTCAGAGGTTGAACTTTTTTTTTTTTAGCATAGGCCACACAATTGTAGCAAAAGTATAAGGTGTTGTGATAACCACAAGAGTGCAGTTCATCACTTAAACAGGCATGTGACTGACAAAGGACATTAATGTTCCATACAGGACACACAAAATATAAACCTTAACAAGGAATGTTTTCACACAAACATTTTATTTGCCAAAAATGGCAGACTGCAGGAACGTAACACCTAGGGCTGAAATGATTCCTCGAGTAACTCGAGTTACTCGAATTCAAAAAATCAGCTTTGTTTAGTCCATTTAACTACACACGGTCATGTTACAGAAAGACATTTTTTGTGTAAGGATGAGTATGGATTGCGGTTATATCCGCGGGTCAGGTGGGTCAAGTAATAAAAAGTAACATTCCAAAAATTACAGGTGAATGAGAGATAAATTAATGTGTTGATTTTAATAAAGATGCAGAAGTCTCATTTCACGGTAAAACGCAATGAATGTGTATCATTCTTTAACTTTCGTTTTCAGCTCATTTCAAGTTCAAAGACCACAATGCGAGAGAGAGTGGCATCAGCACTGGTGATATCATTTAGTCTCTGTATTTTTAAATATAGACAACTGTGTTGAGCTGCAGGATGCAACACTGAACATTTAAGTTTAATTTGCGGCGGTTCGCGCTTCAGCTGAAGAGATATGAGCAACTCCAAACACATGAACAGCATTAATGGAGTTTTTCACATGCATCACCGTCATTGTGATGTGTAGGCTATGTGAAATGTTTAATGGGACTTTATATACTTGATATCACCGAAATACACCATTAAAATGTTCTCAAAGCTAAGCGCAAACAAATAGCAGAACAAGCTGTAACTGTTGCGTGACGCACAGCGCTCGTGCTTTCAGAACTGTGTGCTTTCATTGATTTGTGGAATTTAAATCTCACACTTTAATCATATTTATAGCTCCTAACTTAATAAAGCAAGCTGTGGTACTATGATGAATGATTCGCTCAAAATGTAGATCTGTATGCCTATGTGCGATGTACTACTACTTCTGAATTAAATACAAACACATCTCTCGCTTTTGCTCACGTTCCAGCGGTTACTCCTCTGTGTGCTGTATAGGTTGTCGACCCTGGTTTAGGTTATTTAAGAAATGTAATTTCGCCAAAGAAGATTTTTTTTAAAGCAACCTACTTCAGTGTAGCTATATGTCACGATAGCATCACGCTTAACTCTGAGAATTTGAATAATTGTAATGTGACGATCGGGTGCGTATATCGAAATCAGAGAAAATCATGTGTGAGTGATGGTTTGTTTTTAACAGCGGATTTGGTGCCGTTAGAGTTGACCCGCGCATCTCTAGTATGCCCATCTCTATTCTTGTTCTTGTTCCAAGTTTCCTTCCTGTGCAATATTTTTTGCCTCTTACAAAAGCCACAAAGCCTTCAGAAGACAGTGAAGGCTTATGTCATGCCTGAGCTGAAGCTGGAACTTGAAAGTTAAGTTGCACAACATAAATACAATGTTTAAGCATTATTATTATTATTATTATTATTATTATTATTTATATTACTATTATTTTGATTTGTAGGTTGTAGGTTTACTTGTAGGTTGTGCTATGTTTACCTTTATGTAATTTGACATTGATTTTTATATATATTTTTATTTATTTATATATTTGTATTTGCATTTTGAATAGAATATGGCAGTTGAATGCACAAAATTGGTTTAGTTTTCACAGATAGTAATGTATGCAATTTCAGCATTAAAACTTTTTTTTTTTTTTCAAAAGGAAACAAATTAGTTGTTTGTTTTAAGATACTGATCTTATTTTCTCTTATATATTTAGTATTGCTCTTTAATAAAGAAAAAGTACTTCTTATCCGATTACTCGATTAATCGATGGAATAATTGGTAGAATACTCAATTACTAAAATAGTTGCTAGCTGCAGCCCTAGTAACACCTCTTGCTTAACATCAAGTCTATTTATGTTAAGCAAGTCTACATAGGGCTATTTTTTTGTATAGCCCAGTATCACTAATCACAATCCAAACATCTACCCATTTTGGTTGAGGACTTTAAAATACAGTTTAATTTCACTATAAATCATTAGAAAGGTTTAAAGTTTTAAACATAATAAATTATTATGATAAAAATATGTGACAGTAATTTCTTTTTTTTTTTAATCAGAAATATGTATGCGTCCACTGAGAAAAAATTATCTACAATGGAGAAAAACTATTTGCATGTGTTTACTTCATATTTTTTGGAGAGAAGTACTATTTAATATTTTTTTCTATTTTTACCCATAATAGGGTGTTGTGAACATTAGTGAGTACACACGTGTAATGTCTGTTTCATTCATACTTGTAGCCGGAGTGCGCCCTCAAGCAGAAGGTGAGACTTATAGAAGTCATGAAACTTATGACAGTCCAGGAAATCCCTCATATGGACAAAGGCATCCAGATATCGCTGTAGCAGAATAAAATGCAGATACAGATAGAGATGTTTTGACTGATTAAACATGAAGACAATAAACATACGATTGCAGCAATATATGGTTTATCTGTGGTGTTGTATGCATCTCAGGTATTTTCAAAAAGATAAAGTATATTTATAAAGCAATGCTAGTAGACCTAGCCTAATAATGCTATAAAATAATATAATTTCTGCCTTATTCTATGATATGAAGCCATGTCAGATCACAAAAGGAAATTATTGCAAACACACGACAGATGTTATGAAGTGAGTTTGGTGTAAAAACATCATTATATGTTCTCTTTTGTTGGACAACAGGTTTGTAAACACTTCTCATTACAAGTTTGGAAAGATGTTTGGCACGTGTTGCTTTTTCTAATACACATTACAAGTGACTCAAACTCAGCGCTGGCAGAGATGGAGCAGCATTTACTCAATCTGATCCGATCAATCTGCTCTGATCTCAGTGCTGCACATATATTTTTTTAATTCAACCTTAGCTTTTTTTTAAATGGTTGCACTAAGCCAAACAACACATTTAGGTTTAAAGGTTTAATTGAGCCAATCATCTGAACTGTAAAATGGAACTTCAGGAACATGACTTTGTAGCAACACCACCAGAACACCCACCCAAACCCAAAGGCAGCAGACAAAGAAAACAGTCCTTTTCATGTTTTTCAAAACCCTCACTTTAACTTAACTAAAGCATATCTGATGAAAATACCTTCCATGTACAGTATGTGGCACTTGAATGGGCACTTAATGTGTTTTGATGAAGGTTATGGCTGGACTGCTGTAAAATTCTATTCACACCATAAAACATAATTCAGTGTCTACAGTTTACTACTAATTCTCCTCCCTTGACAACCTTGAGATAATTTTTAAAAGAGAGTGAAGGAAATAATTTAAATGGTTAGGGTTTATTATGAACCTTTAAATCTTATCAAGTTATAAGGTGACTCCAAAACCTACCATTTGACTGAATGGTTTCTCTGTGGAACATGTTGTCATGATAGTGTTTGTGCATGTGGACCTATGTACAGAGCAGCATTACAGATCCTATATTTCTTTAGAAGATAAAAAGCAGTGAGTTTTCAGTTCTGTTTGTCTTCAATACTGAAGCAGTTTTGTCATCTGGAGGAAGGTGCACATATCGGTTGTTAATACTGTGTCTCTGGAGAATCTCATCGTCTGTGTTGTTGTAGACTCCAGTGTTTTCATCTTTCAAGAGACTGAATCTTGAGCAATCTGGCTTTGATATACTTCTTTCTTTTTCCCCTTTTTTACATCTCTCCCAAGAACTGTTTATACCACATTATACCTGTTTATACCATGCTTTATACCACAAATCTATCAAAGTTGAGCATGTTGTGTTTGGGTACAGATCCACCCCTAGATTTGCCCATGTGAAGCCAGGCACTTTAATTCTCAAACTACTACCTTCTTTTTCTTTCTTTCTTCCATTCAATTCAACCCTCTATCCTTACTGCCCACTCTCAAGGAAAGGACCTGGGTCAGAGCATGTCCTGTAAGTTGCCAGATAGTTTGATGGTTTGATAACTTGTTTCTAGGTAACATGTAGTGTTTCAGATTTGGTGTGTTTGCACTTAGAAATGCATGCATTTCCTGCCTCTGAAACCCACAATGGAGATTTGAAGTCAAGACCAAGTTTTCTAAGACCCAGACCAATCCCCAATCACCTAAGGCACAGACCAAAACCACAGTTCTTAGGTCCAGACCAATACTATATCCCTTAAGACCCAGACCAATGACAACCTCGGAAAACCCAGATTAATACCAAAGTCCTAGATCCAAATCAAGACTAGACTCAAGCCAAAAACTGTTGGCCCAAGATCTAAACTGTCCAGTTTAATTAAAAAGATATAAGGCTAAATATATTGCAGCATTCATTTAGAACACTGAGACATTTAAAGTAGCCATTAAAAGCCATGGGATTCTTGTGAATCATCTGTAATGGTGCAGATGCAGTACAAAAAGAGGTAATTATCACCTTTAATACTCTTTGAAAATAGACTGTAGTCTTGTCTGAGACCACAAACAAAAACCCATGCAGACCAAGACACAGTAAATAAGACTTAAACCACAACCATCTTTAAGCAGGGGCGCCTTAAGATAACCAGAGGCCCTTGGGCTACAGCATTACGGTAGGCCACCCTACCACAGATAAAAAAAATGATTTTAGCTTCCTGTCAATTGTTTATGTCGAAAATTTCTTGTCAGTACACCAGTTAACTTTGTGTATGCTGCGTAAAGGTCAAATATAGGTGAATAGGCAAATTCACTCTTTGCCAGTAGGGAACAACAGAATTATAGCAGTTCTACATTATTATATAGGCATTATATAGAGGTAATATGAAAAGAAAATGCAATCAAAAGTTTACAGGTATGATATAAACAAAATATTAATTATTCATCAGCATTAAACCAAAACAATCACTTGTGATAAATGTGGGCTATTTGGTGATTTGTAAACTGCTTTATAAAGTACGTGCAACAGCACCATGTTCTTACTTTGAAACATGCAGTGCTTGCCTTTTAATTAAATCATAGCCTTTTAAAGTAATATTTAAGCAATATATTATGCATTTAAGCAATATTGAGGTTCCTGTTTTTCAGTCCCCAGATTTAAAACATCCTGAAATTAAAATTGAGACTTTAAAGCAGCAGATGGAACAAAGTGACTGGATCTAAAACCTTTAAAATCTTAGTTACTGAACCTATGTTCAGCGGCTCTCTCTCGCACTGTATGACACAGCAGGACTTCGCCAAAAATGCAGTTTACTAGTGTGTGTGGTTTATAGAATGCGGGTGTCACTGCTCCCATATATAAAATTAGTTGAAAATTTTCATTTTTGTGCAGCCAGTGCTCCCTAGTGTGGGTCCCTGGTTTTCAGCCCATTGAAGCCTGTGTGTTAATGCACCCCGCCTTTAAGATCAAGACGCCAGCTCTGCCACAGTGCACAAATAAAAGCAATTTAACTCATAGCAATTTATCATATTATATAATGGCCCTTCAATTTGTGTGTCATAGGTAGACAGTGCTCTTCAATATTGTATGCTCCTGTCAACTCCTTTTTACAAGACTAATATGGCATGACCCCTTACAAGAAAGTGAGAGTTTTCCAGGCAGAGTTCTGTTTATTCACTCACTTGATCCTTTATATCTGCTTCACCTGCTTCATGTCATATTTTTTTTTTAGGTTTTTAGTAGGGGACCTCTCAGACTCTGAAGGGGACCCACTTGAGCTGGCTAAGGATGTAGATCTCCAGACCATAGAAGAGGTGCATGGACCCTTTAGCCACGGTACAGAGCTCATCCCTTGGTACGTGCTCTCACTTCAGCCAGATATCCACCAGTTCCTGCTCCAGGGAGCAACCGTCATCCACTACGACCCTGAGAACCATCTCACTGCCCGCTGCCTCATTCATCTACAGCCTGATAACTGCTTCCTCACCTGGTCCAAGCCCCACAGTAGCTGTGGCCCAGGTGGAAGAGCCAGAGGTTTCATGGGACATCCACCATCCCCAGACCACTTACTCCTGGGCCAATCTGTGCACTGTGGACTGTCCGACGGACTCCTGGACCTTAATGTGGTGAAGGCTGTGTTTATGGGTCACCCTGGAGTGGATGTTAATTATGTGTGCCTGCAGCACAAACTATGTAACATGAATCCTAGCGAAAATGGTGTCACGCTGCTATATGGACTTCACACCACAGACAACAGGCTCCTGCACTTTGTGGCCCCCAAGCACACGGCACGCATGCTGCACAAGGGCCTCCAGGAGCTGCTCAGTGCCATCAGGAAGATGAGGAAATTTCCTGACCAGAGACTGCAATGGCTGCGAAAGCAGTATGTTAGTTTGTACCAGGTACATTTACATCTATTCATTTAGCAGATGCAATTAATCCAAATGAGAACACAATACAAGTTGTGTTTAGTATTGACATTTTTTATTATTGTAAACATTTTGCTAAAGTTTTAAAATGTTTGAATTTGATGTAAAACATTACAACTAGCAGAATGAATGTTTCATATTATTCTCATTTATCCCTTAAACCATAAATATTGCAACAATTATTATAACCCTGCTATAAAAAAGCCTGCTGGTCTAGCCAGCAAGCTGGTTTCCACTGGTTATGTTGGTCTAGTTTGATAGTTTTAGAAGGGTTTAGGGTACTTGTCAGCTGATCAGGCTAGAAGATCAACTGGCTGATCAGTTAAAACACCAGTTGGGCCAGGCTGATAGTTCAGCCAAACCAGCTTAAACTACCGTTGGCTGCTTTTAGATAAAGATTTTTTCACGCATGTTGTGTTCTCCTCAGTGTTGAATTACTGCATCTGAATCAGATGCAGCTATCTATACGTTTTCACAACACCGAACACATTGCACTTTTGACTATGATTGCCTGGCAGTTTCCTTTTAACATTACTCTGCTAACTTTCGGTCGGCTAAGGCACCGCTTTTTTTTTAACGCTAAATTCCATTCATTATCGTTATGCACTTTTATTATCGATGACATTTATATTGTTAACTATAAAACTAACTTTTTCTAGGAGGATGGTAGATTTGAGGGGCCCACACTGGCCCATGCTATCGAACTGTTCGGTGGGAGACGCTGGAATATGGGCGCTAGCGGCACTGGATCCGCCAGCAAAAGTGCAGAGAAGAACTCAGTCCAGAAAAACAGTCCGCTGGGCATCAACTCCAATGTCAAAAAGAAGAAGAAAGCTTTAGTCAGGGTAAGAAGAGAATTACTTGGCTATGTCAGTTCTGTGTCAAGCTATGTCAAGACCTGGCTTAGCTATGTCTCTTGGCTAATGCACTGTCCTGTTCACAGGGGGACAGCGGCGATGGAACAGATGATGAGATGATCTCACGCAAGACCAGGAGCTGTAAGGAGACTTTAGGGAGGAGAGAGTCAGACCCTTTGGAAATTGTTGAGCAGGAAGTGGCTGGTGAGAGTTACTGAACATTTTGTTGACAACTAATTGGACTCTGGTAATACATAATTGTAGAAGAATGTCGAGCATGGCATTTAAACTGTTTTACCAATACTTTTTTATGTATACACTGAAGATACTTAAGTGTATAAATAATTGGTTTTGTGATGTGAATGTCTTAAGAGGTCAGGGACATTGTGGCATGTTTTAATGTTTCCATAGAGGACTGCAGTACCTTTGGCCACCCTGGACCCTTTTCCTTATCCAACAGCAAAGGCCAGTCTCCTGGATCCTCCTTGTCCTCTTCCTCATCTTCCTCTGGCTCCTTTAGCACAAACGTCTCCACCCCTACACGCCCCCATTCCTCCCCCATTCTCCCCGGCAACTCCAAAAGTCAGCCAGGGTAAGGCCACTCCCTCTGCAGAAAAAAAGTTCAGTGCATTCCCAGAAAGGATAGGGTTTTACAAGATCCTGTTCTTTTTAAGATACTTTCAGATGTATCTACACAAGATCTCATTGGTTCTTGCATGTCATACGCATACATGTTTAATCTTAAAGTGATGCAGTCTTTCACAAATGTTTCAGCGAGATGTGTGCATCTGTGTTATGGTGAAGAATAAATTGGATTAAAAGTCTTAAAAGTCATAAAGCTTGTAGTAAAGGCTCTTTTGCTTCAGAGCTCACTGTGTTTTGTGGTCTCAGGGCCTGGAGCAGTCGAAGCTGGCATGGTCGAGGGAAAGGTTGCTTCAGAGGCTTCCAGGAACTTATGATCTCTGACAGCATCATGAGCTTTGTTGAATTTGTGGAGCTCTTCAAGTCTTTTAGGTAGAACACACCTTTCCCTCTAACTAAATACACAGCTTGTGTTTTGAATCTGGATGATTGTTTAAAGTTTCCCATTTGTCTACTGTGTCCAGCATTCGCAGTCGCAAGGATCTGAAGGATCTGTTCGACACCTACGCCGTGCCATGTAGTCGCTCGGGTCCTGACTCTGTTCCTCTCTACACCACACTGAGGATTGACGACAAACTTACAGGACTACAACCAGATCTTGGTGGGCATGTGTGAATAATAGTCATTTTTAATTGATGTAACTGATGAGGTAGGATATTTTTACAAAGCTGATCTCTTCACAGATCTCCTAACTCGTAACGGCTCTGACCTGGGCCTTTTTATCCGCACGCGGCAGCAAATGTCTGACAACCAGAAGCAGATTTCAGATGCCATCGCAGCTGCTAGCATCGTGACCAATGGCACTGGAGTGGAGAATTCATCGCTGGGTGTGCTGGGACTGGCCATCTCTCAGCTCAATGACTTCTTGGTCAACTGTCAGGGAGAACATCTGAGCTATGATGAGATCCTTAGCATCATACAGGTGAGATACAGCTGATCAGACCTATAAACTTTACTTTGAAATTGACAGAGGTCATTCCTGTTATAAAGCACATGAATATGCTTGTATATAAGAAATATGTTTTGAGTAAATTAGGCACTTAAACTTTAAAGTGGAACCTAACACGATTGAAATAAAGATCTAAAGTTTACTTTTTTTGCCATCTTTTGAATGTTTTATATTGTCATCCTCATTTATGTAATTGTATGTAACAGCAGTTATGTGTAAAGTGATGCAAACCAGCTAATACCATAACTCACAGGATTCATCAAACACACTGCTAATACTTGTTTGTGCTGTTGTTTTACCACAAAAAAAGTCACTTCCTGGATGTCATTAAGGACATGCCTTTTATTTATTTATAGTTTATTTGATGGGGACAGATACAGTAAACATAGATTATCTTCTTTAAGCAATCCCATGTCAGTATCACATGTAAGACTGTTACAAGAAAAACGTATGAAATCAATTCAAACTGTGTGCAGCAAACTTGGCACTGTCAATTTATCTGTCTTGTGTGTCTAACCTTCATACTTAAGCTGTTTTAAACCTTGAAAAGACATTTTCAAGCCAACACTCAAACTTTGTCTTGACCGATTTTCCTTATTTATGTGAAAACATTTTGTCAGAAAAGAAAATTGCTTCAAACTTTTGTCAGGGCAATGTCAAGGGTCTGGCACGGTCTTAAAGTTCTCAGCGGTGGGTCATCATTTATCGTTAACAACATGGACAATTGATTCTTTCTTTATTAAGAATAAGAGTCGCTGACTGACAGTTTGATATTAGCATCTCACCAGCTCATAAATCACAATGAGACATATAATGATATGCATGCCAGTGTAATAACATTTAATTTGTTTTTTTGTTTCTTTAGAAATTTGAGCCTTCTTCAAACATGCGTCAGATGGGGTGGATGTCGTTTGAAGGATTTGCCAGGTTTGGTTTTATTAAACCTATTTGACAAAATAATGTGGACCAGAAGTTTCGGAAACACAATACTTTGGCGCATTTGGATAATGTGCTATATTCATATAATCTCTGCTACATGACTGAAAATGAATCTGCCTCTCGAAGGTTTCTAATGGACAAGGACAACTTTGCCTCTAAAAATGAGGAGTCTCAAGTGAACCTGGATGAGCTCCAGTATCCGCTCTCGTACTATTACATCGAGTCCTCTCATAACACATACCTCACGGGCCATCAGCTGAAGGGAGAATCTTCAGTGGAGCTTTACAGCCAGGTACATCTCCAGCCGAACTTCTCTGTTTATCCTGAACCGGATCCAAGTCGAAAAACGATTCACAATACACTCCATAAATATATTTGACGATTGCTGCTTCACATGCCGTACTGTAGATGTCACCTGCATGTGAATGTAACCAAAACCACAGCATGTCAATGATGCCTGCACGAGTTTGAGTTTTCTTCTGTCACAGGTTTTGCTGCAGGGCTGTCGTAGCGTTGAGTTGGACTGCTGGGACGGGGACGACGGCATGCCTGTTATTTACCATGGACATACTCTCACTACTAAGATTCCTTTCAAGGTCTGTTTAGAAATCACAGCTTGAAGAGACTTCTGTCGATCTTATGTATGTTTTCTGTTGACTGAAATACTCTTGTGGTCTGTAGGATGTTGTCGAGGCCATCAATCGTGCAGCGTTTGTGAACTCAGAGATGCCTGTGATTCTGTCCATTGAAAACCACTGCTCTTTACCACAGCAACGCAAAATGGCTGAGATTTTTAAGGTACCTGTCTGCATTTTTACACTATATCAGAATGCTCTGATTCCTTTAGATGTTCTGAACCTGCTCATTTGATGAGTCTGTCCTGTGGGTAGGTGAATATTGTTCTCTTGTTTTCCTCTTCAGATGGTGTTTGGAGAGAAGCTGGTGACCAAGTTCCTGTTTGAGAGTGATTTTGCGGATGAGCCTTTGCTTCCATCTCCTCTGCAGCTCCGAGGGAAGATCCTCCTCAAAAATAAGAAGCTGAAAGCTCACCAGGCTCCAGTGGACATTCTCAAACAAAAGGTAGATGAGAGGGTGCAGCACAGAACTGATCTCAACTATTTGATTTATACACAATTTAGGCCCTGTCCACACAGAGACGCCTTTAGCTGTATATGTAAAAAATTTTGTATCGTATAAGTATTTCATCCAGACGGATCCAGCGTTTTAGGAGCCCGAAACTGGTATTTTTTTAAACCGGGTCCCAGAGTAGATAAATCTGAAACCGACACCCTTGCGTTTTCGTGTACAGCCAATCCGTATATTTTGTCTCATCACACCACGTCCCGCACAGTAAAGATTTTACGGGATACAGCTACGGCCACTGGGCATGCACACATTAATATTGTGTCATTTAATTACTGTATTTGCATTATTGTAAGGGTAGGTTTAGGGTTGGGGTAGGCGTTAATAAAACACAATCTGGTAAGGAGCAAATTTATTTATTGTTATTTTGTCGTGAGATTTTGCCTCAGTTCCGACCGTTGCTGTACCCCTTCTAGCCACAACTCTTCTTCTCCGTTTTTAGTGTATTTCTGTGGCAGAATTACAGCGCCAGTGGTCTGGCATGTATACTACATCATTTTGAGTCGGTTTCAGTGGTTTCGTGTGTACGCAGATATTTCTTGAGACGAGGGGGAAAAAAAGATCGGATAGGGAAAGCTCTGGCTTTGTGTGGATGTAGCCTTAGACTTCTTGCCAATTATCCTTCTACAAAATCTCATCTGAAGGAATCACAGCAGCCAGACAATCAAATTGAAACTGACCAGCTCTTGCCTTTATTTGTGCAATATGAATTAGTGATGCACCAGATTGTACTGAGACGGCTACAATGATCTATCGCGCCATATTAAACAGCATCAAAATTACATTTATTGTTTGCATTACATGATGAAATGGACAGAATTTGAAATCTGATACTTTGTTTCATATCAAAAGTAACAAAGCTCAAAGCTTATTGCTATTATTGGATGGCAGGCATACTTTAAATAATGTTTAGTGAATCTTTGTTCATGCATTAACAGGACACAGCATGGAGTGAAAGGTTGATCTTGAGATTTAAGAATCGATAATGGTTCATCATTTAGATTTGAAATCTATATCAAGAGTTTGGCTCTCCATTTTTTTTTTTTTTTTGGGCTGTTTCTGCCGAATATTTTTGGTTCCTGAAATTTCAGTGCATCCCTAATGTGAATCAAATGGAATATGAGACTAGCTTAAGATAAATGTCTTGCCCTAATATTAAGACATTCTAGACATAACAGTGTGAGTTGCTGTAACAGTGCTTTGTATTGTGAAAATCGTTGTACAAATAAATTTGACTTGAGTTTCTGCACTGATTTTAGGCAAACAGTTGCAGAATGCATTTAAACATTTTCAAATGTCCTTAACTGAGCTGGAAGTGCTACACTCATATTGGAAAGCACAATCAAATTAGCCAAAATATTTAATAAACAAACATGCAAATGGTGGAGAATGTGTGGAATTGCGCGAATGACTGACTTTCCAATTCTGCAGAAATATGCACAGCTTTAATGTGGTCTGTTAAACATTTTTAGTATCAACAAATTTCATTAAGTCTTTGAAGCATCCATCTAACAAATCAAGAATGAATATTTAAAATGTTTTTGAACTTTTCCTTTGCTTCAAAAGGCACATCAGCTGGCTCACATGCAGGCCCAGGCCAACAACGGCACAGTCAGCGGAACGTCCCTGGGAAACAATGACGAAGAAGAAGAGGAGGAAGACGAGTATGACTATGATTATGAGTCACTGTCTGATGGTAAGCATACTTTGCATAACTCAAGCCAACATGTCCTTTATTTGAACTCAAATCGACAGCAATTATTGGAATATTGAGTGGAATTTTCTGTTCTGTTCACTAACCCTCTCATGAACTTTTACTGTTCTCACGATTGCACCTTCACTCTGTAGCATGCTGACCTTTTTCCACCCCCACCTGCCCTCTTTCTTTCATTCTCGTCACTCTTTTTTTCTCCTTTTTCTTAGCTGATGTCCTCAATGCTTCCACAGCCTCTTATGGCCAGGAAGGTAAATGTACTGTGTGTGAGCATATGTGGGTGGTTGACAAAGAGACATGGTTTTAAATGTTGTTTAAAGTTATACAATAAATGCATTTGTATTAGGAAAGGTATACAGTATATTAACATTTTGCCTTCTTTCTCACGTTTGCAAGGTATTTAAATTAATGACCAGTCATTTGTTAAAATTGGAAGATCTCCTAATTATATACCAATACATTGGTCACTACAGTACAATGTCTACATTTTACGTGCTAAAAATGCCGTCTAGCCAAATAAAGAAATTTAAAGTTATTTATTTATTTATTTTTCTTTGATGACAGTAAAAATGTCATGTCAACTGCCCATGTGTGCCATGATGTTGTGTGTCGCTCTTACTGCTATAAGCTGCCAATGTGTTTGCTCGCACTCAGACGGTGCTTGTATATGAGATTCTTCAGGTGTGTGCTCTTCCATGAATAAATCAGCATTTTTTTTTGTATAAAGATGGGTGGTACAATGTATAAACAAAACAACCCAAACTCGCTTCTACGTTTGATTCTTCCACGTCCTTGGTGTTTTGAAAATGGCTCGACCTTGCTTGCGGCACTGGCTCATCGGTGGAGGAAAAACAAAGCCATCTGGTTTCTCATGCCCTGCGCTGCTCTCTGTTAAAAGAGACTTTGTTCTTTCCCAAACAGCCTTCCCGAGAGACTCAGCTATGAGTCTGTGCAGTCAGGGGAATGCTGGGCATTTACTCAACCTGCTTTCTTAAGCCGGGTACACCATGATTTTACCATCTGAGTTCTATTTTTGAAAAATTTAATGAGATTTCTTTCGTCATAAATGCAAATCTTTGATTGCTTTGTGTGACATCAACCGGTGACCAATTAATGGCCTTTGAAATGAATCTTGGCTTCTAATGAAGGTTGCACTTTTCCAGAATGAATGTTACTGTGATGACCATTTTCTGTTTTGTCAATCATGACCAAAATCTGAAAGTTACCATAAAATTGAAATTGACGATTCTTCTTTTTGTTATGGAATACTGCAGTGTTTATTATAAATGATTTGTCCGTGCCCATCATTATTTCTTTTTAAATTGATGTGCCTTCCTGATAGCCCTCGTTCTCTTCTCTGATGATGTTTACTAGCGCAAGGGTGGGATAACCGGTCACTCACATGAGATCCCAGCAATTAGCAAGCAATGATACAATGATCCAGTCCATTCCCAATGGACAAAATCAAGTCCTAGCCTACATTTTATTTTTTTTCTTGTGCGAGAAGCCATTTCATCTGAATATACATTACAATAGAGAAGAAAAAAATTAGCAATTTCCATTTCATGCTGATTTAAAAGGGATAGTTCACCAACGCATCCCTGAAATGTCTGCAGAGAGCATGTCAAATAAACTCCCCCCGTAAATGCTGCATCGACACGACATCCTCATTAAACCCGTCTCCGGCGTGACGACTCCAATCTTTCAAATAATCTTACGAATATCTATTTGCCTAATATGAATTAAGACCTGCAATGTTGCCAGAATTATAATCATACACTGTTTGTTCGTCGGCCAGAGGAGAACTGGCACCCTGACTGAGCCCGGTTTCTCCCAAGGTTTTTTTCTCCATTCTGACCCTGAAGGAGTTTTGGTTCCTTACCACCGTTGCCTCTGGCTTTTGGCTTGCTCAGTTGGGGACACCTAAATTTCATCTGTATTACCGATCTGCCCGCATTGACACTATATGATAATTAAATTAGCTGGATAACATCACAGTTTCATCAGAACGGCTGTACAAATTCTGCTGCATTATTGTCCTGTTAACAATGTGAAGCTGCTTTGAAACAATTGGACTTGTTAAAAGCGCTATATAAATAAAGATGACTTGACTTAAAAATGCTAATTCTGTCATAATTTACTCGCGCTCCAATCTGATCCAAATCTGCACAAATTTCTTTTGTGGAACATGTTTTGATGAATGTCTGTTTTTGTCCATGCAATGTTAATGGTCACCAAAACATTCTTCAAAAAAATATTGTGATCAGCAGAAGAAAGTATGTCATACAGTTTTACAAGTAAATGACAGAATTAGCATTTCTGGGTCTTTCTTGGCTTCTGCTTTCAAATATGACCGCTTCACCTTTATGTGCTTTGCAAAGTTTTTATTTCACATTTTTTAATCAACAAAACTCTTTGGGTTTATGTAGAGATGTTTCTTAATCTTTGCCTTTTCTGCAGACAATATTCTGGATGACAAACCCGAAGGAAAGTCATCCACTGAGAAACTTCAGTATGAGTCCAATGATGAGATGCCGAAGCGGTTTAAGAAAGCAGGAAGCAAAGGAAAGGTCAGTACTGAACAGTAACTTATGAAGCTTTGATTTCCTTTGAACCTGAATACAGATTTCATCTGTGATGGTTGTACGTGTGTGTCCTTGCAGATGTTTGACATGGAACTAGGAGAAGAGTTCTACCTGCCCCAGAATGAGAAGGAGAGCAGACAGATCGCTCAAGAGCTCTCTGATCTGGTCATCTACTGTCAGGCTATCAAATTCCCAGGTTTCCATCTCATCTAATTATTACATGACCACATCAAGGAAAGGTTATAGTTCTGTCAGCCTCTGGGAAATGCGTAAGATTAGTGATGCACCAAAGAACTTGGCTGAAAATGAATTTTCAAATCAGTTTTGGAGGGCTGAAATCATTGAGTCTTGTTGTCTCTGTGACGTATAATTATTGCTGCTTGCGTGTTTTGACTATGCCAGTGTCTATTTTATGTGCACAACATGGATAAGCTACAACAAGTAAATATGTCAGTGTGACGTGAGGGCTGGGTTGACGATATTGATTTTGTTATTTTTAATCTATCTTTATTTTGAAGAACCAAGATCTTTTTGCACTTTTCCGCTCATTTAATCGTTTAATCAGTCTTTCAACCATGAAATACGTCAGTAAAACAGCTTGTAAACAATGGCCCAGTTTCATAGACAAGGCTTAGATTATTAGGCCTTAGTTCAATTAGGGCATTTAAGTAGCCTTTATAAACACGCCCTAGAAAAAAAAAAACATTACTGGTGTGCATCTTGGGACAAAACAGGCAGTGACATTAAGATATGCTTTCAGTTAAAACAGCTCAAACATGCATTTTAGTCTGGGACTAGCTTAAAGGGTACTTAACACACACAGTACTCATGTTAATATTGAGTACCTATAGAGTAGTATTGCATCCTTCATATCTCCGAAGAGTCTTTAGTTTTATCAGGTTTATAAAATGTGCTGATTGTTTCTCTGATTCTACTGATTCTTTCTGAAAACAGTCAAGCTCCTGGAGGCGCTCAGTGGGCGGAGCTAAAGAGTCACTAGCACACTCACACACACACACAAACAATACATCATGGCATTATCCCTGGATCATGTTGTTCACATTATATGCACTTCAATTGCCAACAAAACACAGACATTTGATGCAGTTTCACTCACTGCCTGCGGCTCGTGACCGGGAACAAACAAACACACTTGCAGAACTCCGTTGCTGCTCCGGAAAAACAAACTGCATCCACTGTTTTTTTTTTAACGCTGAGTTATTTGGGAAGCTGAACAAGGTTATCTTTCCCTCACAACCAAAAACACACTTCTTTAGTGACATTGTTGATTTTGTGGTCTAAAAACAAAATGACAGCGCTGCCGGCGGCTCCTGTAACCCGAACAAAGCTCGTTGATGGGCACGCTCTTGCTCCGCTCTGGTTGATGTGCGCATGCGCTCATCCGGGAGAAATGCCCATACAAGGAATCCCGGCCTTTATGACTTCATACAGGGCCATACTCACCCCCCCAAAAAAAACTTTCCAAATCATATTCGAATCCTGAAGGAGTGCTTTTGGCACAGAAATACTCCGTCATATGTCCAACTTGTTTTTTAAATCTTTGGCCATGTTTAGCGTGAGAATCCAACTCTTTAACATTGTAAATTAGTCAGAATGCATGAAGTAGCATTAGACCCCTCCTTTAAGCCTTGACTGTGAAACCAGGGGAATGTCTCACAATGTTACATTGAAAGCCATTCAGTGTCCATAGCTCGATAGTTAACTTAAAAAAAAACTATAGAGAAGAGCATTTTGCTAAATATATGCATTATATTACACATTCATTCCATTTTTACTTCATCCTTCATTTACTTAACCTTCATTATTTAATGTATGTTTGAATAAATCATGAAGTTTTATTATGGCCACAACAAAATGGAGTAGAAACATAATTGTATAACTAAAAAGTTGATTTGAAGTTTATATACAGCTAATTTTTTGTGTGCATCACTACATAATATTTTTGTGCAGTTCCCTTCTAATGTGTTTGTGCATGCATTCTACAACTAACTGACACAGATCCAATGTGTTCACTAGCGAAAGTAGATGGAACCTCCTAATGGGGAAGCTACTTTACAAATCTAGCCCAAGCATCATTCTGAGTTGCTACAAATTTATACTCCAGTTTAAGTTTATAATAAGAAACACTTCATCTCTTGCCTGTTTGTGCTACATGGCTCATGTAACCTGCAGTAGAATTTGCTGAATTTGTGAAAAAGGGCGGGTAAATTAGATTCAGGTGTTTGGCTCTGCTGGAAACTGTAATAGTCCCAGAGGCGAGTCTTGAACAAACAAACAGTATCAAGCTCTTGAGTTCTGGAGGAACGTATACCCTGCAGCCATGACCTTACATATGCGTTTGTTTGTGTTTGTGTGCATGGGAACTAGGCCTCTCCACCCTCTCCCCATCAGGCTCTGGAAGGGGAAAAGACAGAAAAAGCCGGAAATCCATTTTTGGCAGCGCTCCTGCTCGCGGAAGCCCCGGGGAGCCTGTGACGTTGGTCCGAGCTCCAGGGAAAGGTACGGCTGCCTCGGCTTTGCACGGAACTGTGCACAGGGCACGCAGGAAATGGAACACCCACTTAGAGCACCCATGGGAAAAGGGCTCTCAAGTTTTCCATTATATTGAAGTCCCTCGAAAGCACATAAAAATGCCTTTCTACAGAATATTTCCAGTGACTGACTCTGAGAAAACAAGCATGTACTTTTTGAGTTAAGACACTTTTGGAGGGCAAGTGGTTCTTGAAAACTGAAAGCTTAAATGGATGTGAAATTCCAGCCATCCCAACAGAAGTTCATCTTTTATCAGTTAATTTTTATGTGCTGGTCGCTCTTTTCCATGCAATAACAATGAATGGAAAATAACAAGCTTTAGTCGAATAGACCACGTTTATGATTTCTTTTATGGCAGTTTTTGGAGCTTGAAAGCGATGTTTGAAACTTTTGTATTGCTAGCATTTATATTACTGATGAATTGCTTGTTGTATTGCTCATTTGCAAGTCGCGTCTTCTAAAATAATAAATGTAATTGTAAGTCCCAGGAACATCACTACACCCTTTTTTCTTTGGCAAATGTCTTGTCAGAGATGAAGCTTTATTGCACATGTAGCTTGTAAACAACTTAGTACTGCAAAGCCTTTATATATATATATATATATATATATATATATATATATATATATATATATATATATATATATATATATATATATATATATATATATATATACACATATACATTTAGTATTAGTATTACTTATAAAAGAAAATATAATAAATATTACTATTGTTATATTTCATATAAAAATAAACATTTAAGATATATATCATAATATTATTTTACATTGCAACTGTAAAATTGCAATAGTAATATTGATGGCTGTCTAAAAACTACATTGAAAACTACATAAACCCTTAAATCTTCTCTTTTGTTGATAAGTGCTTCTTATCACAAGTACAGGAAGGTGGTTGGTGCATGTTGTGTTTCCAAATGCACGTTAAAGTGACACTCAGAGCAGATGCAGAGCTGAAGTTCATGTGGAGGAGCATTTATTGAGAACCGAGAAGTCACTGTATTGGAATTGCATGGAAAAGAGCAGTGTGAACATTGTTTAAAATATTTGTGAAAGAAAGTCAGTCAGTCAGTCATAAAAGTTTGAAACAACATACATTCTTTTCCTTTTTAAGTGAACTTCCTTAAACAATCACGTGCAAAACCCTAAACCTTGCTGTAACGTTCTCAGTGGTGAATAAGGACACATTTATAGTTGCTGACTTTCCCCTTCTCTAAACTTTGTGCTCTGATTTGTCTCTTTGCCAAATTGCAGATGTGACTCAGCCTCACATAAGATGTTTATTTAACTATCTCATAGTGCTTGGGTTCACTTTTAAACAGTTTCTATGAAATAAATGTTTAGGTTCTTGCCAGTTGTTTCAATAGCAACTTAAAGTCAAAATCCAAACCTCAGATATGGAATGTTCTGTTCTTCTGCAGCCAGTCTGGAGGGCATTCGTATGAACTGGGAGGAACAAACATCGCTGAGCCCGAGCACCTCTCTTAGCTCCATCATACGCACACCCAAATGCTATCACATCTCCTCTGTCAATGAGAACGCTGCAAAGCGTTTATGTCGCCGCTACTCCCAGAAACTCATCCAGCACACCAGCTGCCAGCTGCTCCGCACGTACCCAGCGGCCACACGCATCGACTCTGCCAACCCCAATCCTCTCATCTTCTGGCTGCATGGAATCCAGCTGGTCGCCCTCAACTATCAGACTGACGGTAAAGTGCGCAGTCTGCTCAGCTGCACCACACTGAGATTCATCAGCACTGGAATATAATCAGTGTGAATGGTAGTGATAGACTGATATATTGACCAGGTCAATCAGGCCATCCACGTCCTGGCTAATCCATAACGGTAGTGAAATGTTGCCTCGTTTATGAAGTCCATTAAAGTGCATCTATCCATCATATAACTGCTCCACACGGCTCCGGGAGGAGGTCAATTAAGGCCTTCTGAAGCGAAGCGAT
Organism: Paracanthobrama guichenoti; assembly: GCA_018749465.1. Lineage (NCBI taxonomy): Eukaryota > Metazoa > Chordata > Actinopteri > Cypriniformes > Gobionidae > Paracanthobrama > Paracanthobrama guichenoti. Next base: position 8,576,767 of record CM031954.1, read on the forward strand.
GCATTTGTGTAAGAAAGATATCCATATTTAAAACTTTATAGACTAAAATAACTAACTTCTGGCGGAAAGCCGTACGCAATTTGACTTACAGCAAAAGAGTAACCCCTGACACGATGCATAGAAGCATCGCGAACTTTGACGCCTCTCGCGGATAAGGCTGTGCAACAAACTCAAGCCCCTCTCCGCCCAAAATTCTCCATTTCTCTTTTTAGACTAAAAATTCTTGTTGACCAGTGTTTTGCTTTATCCTCTGCGCCTCTGCATTCGTCAATACGCATGTGTCAAGGGTTCAAGGGTCAAGGGTTACTCTTTCGCCGTAAATCGATGCGTCCGGCAATCTGCCGGAAGTTAGTTATTTTAGCCTATAAAGTTTTAAATATGTATATTTTTCTTGCACAGATGCAAAATAAGCGGCCTAATAAAGGCCGCTTCAAGGGGCCTTTATTAACCCCCCGGAGCCGTGTAGAGCAGTTATATGATGGATAGATGCACTTTTATGGACTTCAAAAATGACCCAACAGTCACTGCCATTATAAAGCTTGAAAGAGACATTTTTAATAAAACTCTGAGTTTATTCGTCTGAAAGAAGAATGTCATAAACGCCTAGGATGAGAGAATCATGGGCTAATTTTCATTTTTGCGTGAACTATCCCTTTAAGATAAAACATTAAAGGTGCAATAGTGATTTCTGAGAAACACTGTTGATATTTAAAATCAATCAAAACAAACACAAAATCCACAAACATGCAATGCAAGAGTGGATGTCTCTTATCATAGCAGAAGCGAAGCAAAATAAAGCTGACGAATGAATGACGAGGAACAAAAAATGAATATACAGTACATGAGTATATACAAAACAACTCAATAACATAACATTCAAAGCTATTTTAATCATTTCATCATATTACATTTTACTAGGTAAAATGCATGTGTTTTAGTTTTAAAGGGGTGGTCCACTCATAAATGTAAAAACATATTTTGAAGAATTTTGGTTTTGGTTCCTGTTGGCCTTAAAGGGATAGTTCATTTAAAAATGATTGGTTAAACTATTCTTTAATTTGTTATTGCTACCATTTCATTGAAATGTTATACAAAATCGGTCAACTATCTATAAAGACAATTTGGATATGATATTATTGAGCATTATTCTAACAAGATGATTTCAAGAATTCAGCCCATTATTTTGAGATGATAATTGAATGTGGATGGTATATTCTCCTCTAGACCTGTCAATGCAGCTGAACGCAGCTCTGTTTGAGGCTAATGGTCACTGTGGTTATGTACTGAAGCCTCCAGTCCTGTGGGAGCGAAGCTGCCCCCTCTATCAGCACTTTTACCCTCTGGACCGAGACCTGGAGAACATGACCCCTACTCTCTACACTATTACTGTAAGAGTCCATATTTAGCGTTAAATCTACGTTTGGCTACTCTAGCTGATCTAATAGACATTCATTAATTTATGTGCACACAGATTGTTTCAGGGCAGAACGTGTGTCCGGGTAACTCAAACGGCAGTCCCTGTGTGGAAGTGGAGGTGTTGGGTATGCCGGCAGACAGTTGCCATTTCCGTACCAAGCCCATACACCGCAACACACTCAATCCCATGTGGAATGAGCACTTCCTGTTCCACGTGCACTTCGAGGATCTGGCGTTTCTGCGCATCGCTGTCGTGGAGAACAACAGCTCGCAGGTCACCGCTCAGCGAATACTTCCCCTCAAAACCCTCAAACCAGGTAAAACAATTATTACAGGAGCATAATTACTGATGTTCTGATTATTGGTTGATAACTGCCAACTGCTTCATTGTGTTCTTCAAAATGTACATTTTACATGCTCTACATTAAAATATGTTTTTGAAAGAAGTATCTTCTGTTAGCCAAGGCTGCATTTATTTGATCAAAGACAATTAATCAAAAATACAGTAAAATTGTACAATTTTCTATTTTAAAATGTAATAATTGTGATGCAAAGCTGAATTATCTTCAGCCATTAGTCCAGTATTCAGTGTCGCATTATCCTTCAGAATTCATTATGATATGCTGATTTATTATCAATGTTGGAAACAGCTTCATATTTTTTTATAACCTGTGATACTTTTTTCAAGATTCTTTTGTAACAGTATACACTACCGTTCAAAGGTTTGTGGTCTGTAATTTTTTTCTTTCTCTTTTGAATGAAATCAATACTTTTATTCAGCAAGGATGTGTTAAATTATGGAAGCCCATTTCCGCCACTAAATAAAAAAATAAAAAGAGTAATTGCGACTTTTATCTCAGAATTGCGTGATATATAAAGTCACAATTCAGTGACTGAATTCATAATTGGGACTTTATATATCACGCAATTGTGAGGAAAAGTCAGAATTCTGAGATAAAAAGTCGCAATTTTGATGGAGAAAATTTTTTATTTTGAATAAATGCTGTTCTTTTTAACTTTTTATTCATCAGTGAATCCTAAAAAAGTATCACAGGTTCCAAAAATATTAAGCAGCACAACTGTTTCCAACACTGATAACTGAGTATCAAATCAGCATATTAGAATGATTTCTGAAGGATGTGACAATATTTTTCACCATATTACTATATTTATATACTATATTTTTCTGTATTTTTGATCAAATAAATGCAGACTTCTTTCAAAAACATAAAAATATATATATGTATATATATATATATATATATATATATATATATATATATAAAAAAAAAAAAAACTACTGTGTGTGTGTGTATGTATGTATACACAAAGTGTATCAAAAGTGGTTATTTCAAATAAATGCTGTTCTTTTGAACAAAGAATCATATAATAAAATGTATGTGTGTGTGTATATATATATATGTATATGTATATATGTATGTGTATGTATATATATATATATAATATAATATAATATAAAAATATTTTAAAAAAACAAATATTTTTATATATTTTTTTATTGTCTGTCAACAGTTGTTGGACAATCACGTACTAATAATGGCCTTCAGATTACTCCATTTGATCATTTTCTGCATTGAATGAAATATTGTTGTTGTTTACTTTTGTCCTATATATTTCATTTGGTTTCTGTTGATTATTCCAGGCTACAGACACCTGCAGCTGAAGAACCTGCACAACGAGTCTCTGGAGGTCTCGAGTCTGTTCATCTTCAGCCGCAGAACGGAGGAGAGCCCCACCGGAGGACCGCTGCCTGCGTCTGTGGTGAGACAGCATTCACAACCCACTTATAAAACCACACCGTTGTCAGGATCACAGACTGATATTTGTGTTACATGTAGTGCTGGTGGAACTGGTCAGTAGAAATAAAACAGTTTACATTAATGAATCCTCTATATGTGCCATTCAGTCCCACAAGGGAGCAGACAGTATGTTTGAGAAAACATTGTGCGAATATTTCCAATGTTTTTAAAACTCTGGAATGTGCTGCATTCCTCTCCCTCAGTCCCTGTCATCCGAGTGCAGCCTAGTTTAATTAAAAACAGGAAATCATAAAGACAGGCATGCTACTGTATGCAGAAGTGCCATGTCCATTCAACCTGCTAAAATATGGAAAAATACTGAAAAAAGAAAATGTATTCTATCTATATACAAAAAGGTTTCTATCTATCTGTATATTGATACATTTATTATAAACATCATTGGTAAAAAGTGTTTAAAATCTGTGGCATAAACTGTTAAATGTTTTTGTCTTTTTGGTCATATCTTCTCTTGTCACTGGTGTGTCTCCAAAAAAATAAATAAAATAAAATACAGTAGGTGCATGACACCCCTGGCTGTAGTGTATACACAATATGACTGAATCATTTTATTTATCTCAACTGTCAGGAGTTGTTTAGTAGCTCTGAAACAATATTAAGAATGTGCTCTTTTGTTTAACAGCATGTTATATGTCTTAAGTTTTGGAGTGTGCAAAAAAAAAAAAAGTAGTAAACTCTGATCCCTTTTTTTCTGTCAGCTGTTCAGCACGGAGGAAAGACGCGCTGCTCAGCAGCACAAAGTGACAGTGCATGGAGTTCCAGGCCCCGAACCCTTCACTGTAATGTGCGTTGATGAATACACCACAGCCAAACAGCTCCTGGACTCTGTAAGTGTCAACCGAGCAACTGAACAGAGCCAGTTTAGACAGGTTAGCACACACCAGAACACTGTTTAGTGCAATGATCAGCCAGTCTGAGGGCTCTGTGAGAGGACACGGTCAACTCCTGTAGTAGTGTTAGCACTCTGTGTGTGGTGCCATCAGGGATTCACAGATCTTTTGGAATTCCTGAGAAGCCATTTTTATATGTTCTGAAATGATGTTTTCGGATTAACCCAGGAAGTACAGCCAGTTGCCAATGCCAAACTGTCCTCCTTTAGGAGAATGATTGTCATTCATTCTCTCATTAGGAGTAAGCAGTGTTCACTCCAGTGTTTACTGGTCTGGTTCACATTTTCTTCATTCCTCAGCACATAAACGCATGCTGAAATACTCTCTCTTTCCAGTTGTTTCCGACTACGTCCTTCAACTACTTCCTGATGGAGGAGAGAGCGCCTCTGTCAAAGGAGAAGAGCGAGTCAAAGAAAGCGCCACAGCAACGCCCCCTAGCGAACGATGAACGGCTCCTGAAAGTTCTTCACAGCTGGCAGCCGGAGGAAGGATATGTGGGCAGAATATGCCTGAAAACCAAGGAAGAGGTAATGATGCTTTTCCCAGATTGTGCTTGCTTTCATTAATTAGATTTATACGGGTCATTCCTATTATGAAGTACTATTTAAACTTTAAACTTTTGAAAGCTGAATAAACTACCATTAAAAAATATTCAGAAATATTAAGAAATATTCTAGGTTTTATGTGAGAAGCACTCAGCGATATGACCTTAATATTTTGAATTCATTTTATTTTAGTTAAAGTTTTAGTTTTTTTAATTAGTTTTATTCATTTTTATTGTTGTTTTTGTAATTTTAGTACATCAAGTTAAACTTAATAAAAATGAGTAATGTTGCTTTAGAAACTAGATTAAGTTTTTATATATATATATATATATATATATATATATATATTTTTATATTTTATTTCAAGTTTTATTCATGATGGACATGACAGAAATTACATCATTCATCTCAAAATGCATCACGTTCACTTAAGAATATTTTGAAAAACAGAACTGAAAGATAACCAGAATGATTTCCAGCTGGAAATATTATATCCAGTGTATTAGGATAATGGAAAAGTAACTCATAACAGGAATGACCCATAGAGACCTCATAATATCCACACCCATTGCTTTTCTTTATACATTCACCATTTAATTCTTGATCTGTTGCTCCTCCTGGTGGCTCATAGCAGAACTTCAGTGAGAAGAATATAGTGATGGAGAGGGTGGAGGAGGTGAGCAGCGGAGAGGAGGACACGTTCTTCGTGCAGGTTCATGATGTTTCTCCTGAGCAGCCTCACACTGTCATCAAAGCCCCCCGTTACAGCACAGCCCAGGACATCATCCAGCAGGTCAGAAAATCTCTGCAACATTACTGGAAGATTTCATCTCTGTCATGTTGATATCAAATTAGCTAAGCTGCTGTGGTCTATTGCAGACTCTGAGCAAAGCCAAGTACTCTCTGAGCATCCTGAGCAACCCTAACCCATGTGACTACGTCCTGATGGAGGAGGTTACCAAAGATGCGGGCAGTAAGAAATCATCCTCCGCTAAAGCGTGCCAGCGTGTGCTGCAGGATCACGAGTGTGTGTTCCAGGCTCAGAGCCGGTGGAAGGGCGCCGGGAAGTTCATCCTCAAACTCAAAGAGCAGGTAACTGCCAGCAGTCAGCCTGAACGCTTGCTCGCAAATCTACGGCATGAAAAACAAGCACAGCATCTGAAAATAAAAGGATGCATTCTCTATGACTGCATCTTAATCCCAAAACCGATGTATACACTACCGTTCAAAAGTTTGTTTTTGAAGAAGTCTCTTCTGCTCACAAAGGCTGCATTTATTTGATCAAAAATACAGTAAAACAGTAATATTGTGAATTATTATGATAATTCTATTTTTATATATTTTAAAATGTAATTTATTCCTGTGATCAAAGCTGAATTTTACTCCAGTCTTCAGTGTCACATGATCCTTCAGAAATCATTCTGATATGCTGATTTGCTGCTCGAGAAACATTTCTTCTTCTTCTTAATAATAATAATAGTATCAATAACTATGCTTCTAAGAACCTATTTTTATGTGCATTTTGGGATATCGCATAAAAAACGCTGGATGGAAAATCAATATGCGCATTAATTCTACAAATGTGCATAACATATGTGCTCAATTGACGCGGCTAAATGTATCCAATAACACGTGCATAAACGTGCATGAGGGAGTTCTCAAACGCTGCTTTATTCGCAAATGTTTTATGCAATATTCCATATTTGCGGACAAGTTAAATTCACAGCTTTGAGTGTAAACATAGCTAATGTTGAAAACTGTTGTGGTTATTTGAAATAGAAATATTTTGTAATATTATAAGTGTATTAACCGTCACTTTTAAACTATTCAATGCATCCTTGCTGAATAAAAGTAATATTTGAGTGTTTACTATATTCTTTTAATTATTTTTATTTAGCATTTTAATTAAGATTAGAGTTAAATTATTTCAATTATAAAATGGTATTAATGTATTCAAAATAATGCAAGTCCCTGGTTAAGAATCATTGCATTAATGAATTGATCTGAATCCAAATGTTTTTGTTTTAGAAGTCCTGGAAGTTCCTTGGTCACAAAGTGCTGTATAGAAAAGAGACCGCTTTGGATATCGCAATTTTAAAATGTGTGTGTATATATATGTATTTTATTGGTGCATAAGTTGTGCACAACTCTAGACTTTATCACACTGGTGCATGAAGAGTCTTGCTTAGGAAATGTTTTTCTTGGTTTCAGTATGTTAATGGCATTTGTTTTTCCGTGACCCGTCTCGCAGATAGCCCGTGAGGACAAGCGTAAGGGCGTGTCTTTTGCCAGCGAGCTACGGAAGCTCACGGGTCGGAGTCGGAGCTTGACTGTGAACACGAGCATGAACGGCCCGGCGGCCCTGGAGCCGGCACACAGTAAGGAGGAGAAGCCTGCATGTCCCAGCATGGTGCCTCTGCCCGAGGCCGCGGAGTAAAGGAACTCTCTGCAGTGTGTGTGTGCAGTGCATGGAGATCCCCCAGGTACTAGACACTAACACACAGCAGCCGGTATTAACACTATACAGTTTGAAGTCTAATGGACTAATTACTTGGACACTTTCAGCTGCTCCTGGAGAAAACATTATGATTTAGTCAAAGCTGTTAATCTTTGTGCTGAGGTAACTGCTAGTTGAGCAATGCTCTCTGAGAGGTTGTTGTTCTTTAACAGTGTTATTAATGAGCAGTGCATCATGTACTAGCAGTGAAAGGTGATTAATGGCATGTAAGGTTTAATAGACCTGTCAAGGCAGACAACATATTCAATTTGCTGCAAGTGAACGAGATGTACAATTTAGTCATTGGTGTTTTATCACTCAGTCAGAAAATATTTTGCAAACTGGTTAAACTTTGTTTTAAAGTGTCCTTGTTACAGTGTAATTATACATTTAAGCACTTAGAAATTATAATTAACATGTACTTACTATAGGGTTTGGTTTAGGGTTAACAAGGACACTGTAAAACAAAGTGTTATATCCAACTCTAGAGCTGTGAAATTGCCCCCTATACCCTCATTCCCTGCACTACTCCTCTAATATAGTCCACTTGAGGGAGTGAATGAAAACGAGTGAGCGCTGGAAGGGCTGCCGCTTTTGTGTCGTTTGTGCTTGCTGTTTAATAATCACTTGAAACTTAGCAAACTGGCTGCTGCAGTAGTAATGAATAGATTTATCATGAACTCTGTCATGGAAACTAGCATGTATAAACCATAATTAAACAATTAAATGGTACATAACACTGCCAGTCTCATGTTAATCTTGAGTACCTATAGAGTAGTATTGCATCCTTCATATCTCCGAAGAGTTTATGAACTCTTTAGTTTTATTATATTAATAAAAGACAGATACACTGTACCGATTCTTTCTGAAAACAGCAGAGCTCGTGGCGCCGTTCAGTGGGCGGAGCTAAAGAGTCACAAGCACACACACACACACACTACATCATGGCATTATCCCTGGATAACTTTTGATTCACTATGCGTTCATGTTCTTTACATTTATATGCACTCGCGCGTCGATTGCCAACAAAACACAGACATTTAATGCAGTTTCACTCACTGCCTGCGGCTCGTGACCGGGAACAAACAAACACACTTGCAGAACTCCGTTGCTGCTCCGGAAAAACAAACTGCATCCACTGTTTTTTTTTTAATGCTGAGTTATTTGGGAAGGTGAACAAGGTTATCTTTCCCTCACAACCAAAAACACACTTCTTTAGTGACATTGTTGATTTTGTGGTCTAAAACTAAATGACAGCGCTGCCGGCGGCTCCTGTAACCCGAACGAAGCTCGTTGATGGGCACGCTCTTGCTCCGCTCTGGTTGATGGGAGCGCTCTTGCTCCGCTCTGGTTGATGGGCGCGCTCTTGCTCCGCTCTGGTTGATGGGAGCGCTCTTGCTCCGCTCTGGTTGATGGGAGCGCTCTTGCTCCGCTCTGGTTGATGGGAGCGCTGGGAGCGCTCTTGCTCCGCTCTGGTTGATGGGAGCGCTCTTGCTCCGCTCTGGTTGATGGGAGCGCTGTTGCTCCGCTCTGGTTGATGGGAGCGCTGTTGCTCCGCTCTGGTTGATGGGAGCGCTCTTGCGCCGCTCTGGTTGATGGGCGCGCTCTTGCTCCGCTCTGGTTGATGGGCGCGCTCTTGCTCCGCTCTGGTTGATGGGAGCGCTCTTGCTCCGCTCTGGTTGATGGGCGCGCTCTTGCTCCGCTCTGGTTGATGGGCGCGCTCTTGCTCCGCTCTGGTTGATGGGAGCGCTCTGCTCGCTCTGGTTGATGGGCGCGCTCTTGCTCCGCTCTGGTTGATGGGCGCGCTTGCTCCTTCTGGCTTGATGGGAGCGCCTTGCTCCGCCTCTGCTGGTTGATGGGAGCGCTCTTGCTCCGCTCTGGTTGATGGGAGCGCTCTTGCTCCGCTCTGGTTGATGGGAGCGCTCTTGCTCCGCTCTGGTTGATGGGAGCGCTCTTGCTCCGCTCTGGTTGATGGGGAGCGCTCTTGCTCCGCTCTGGTTGATGGGAGCGCTGTTGCTCCGCTCTGGTTGATGGAAGCGCTCTTGCTCCGCTCTGGTTGATGGGCGCGCTCTTGCGCCGCTCTGGTTGATGGGCGCGCTCTTGCTCCGCTCTGGTTGATGGGAGCGCTCTTGCTCCGCTCTGGTTGATGTGTGTGCATGCTCATCCGGGAGAGGTGCCCATACAAGGAATCCCGGCCTTTATGACTTCATACAGGGCCATACTCAAAAAAACGTTCCCAAACTTGTTTGAATCGAGTGGAGGTTTGGAAAATGGATGGATGGATGATTCAGCTGTGGGCTCCATCTTCTGGCGAGATGTGGAAATTCATTTGGCATGACCCTCACAGTGCATTATGGGTATTCTCTAGCTGTTGAGTGTACATCGGTTGTACACTCATCATTGTGGTGCATTATGTGATAGAATGAGTGCACTCGATAACATCCACTATGGTTTTGTCCACTTTATGGTTTTTCCACTATGGACACTACTGCAAATGGCTGTCCCATCAAACAGTGCCATATATAAGGGCATAGGGGGCGATTTCAGACACAGGTCATTTTCATTCAGGTCAAATCAAATATGGCATCTACATGGACTGAGGTTCATGACTGTATATATACACTGCCTGTCTAAAAAAAAGTCACTGTTTGTATTTATTACCTAAATACTGTTTGTATTTAAGACCTTCGTTCATCCTCAGAACACAAATGTAGATATTTCTGATTGAAATCTGAGAGCTCTCTGACCCCTCCATACACAGCAATTTAATGAACACTTTCAAGGTCTAAAAAGGTAGTAAAGACATCGTTAAAATAGTCCATGTGACTCCAGTGGTTTTGTGTGAATAAACAAACAAAAATAACGACTTTATTCAACAATTTCGGTCTAGCCTGTGCCAGTCTACTACGCAGTTTCCGTTGTGAATAGTACAGCGCTCTCGAGATCTCCGGCAGCCGATGCTGTTCACGTGAGCATGACGCATGCGTGTGACGATGACACGGGAGATGCACTACAGTGTAAACAGTGTAGGAGACTGACACGGGCCAGAACGCAATTGTTGAATAAAGTCATTATCATCATAATCTATTTTAACAATGTCTATACTACCTTTCTGGACCTTGAAAGTGTTCATTAAATTGCTGTGTATGGAGGGGTCAGAGAGCTCTCAGATTTCATCAGAAATATCTACATTTGTGTTCTGAGGATGAGAGAAGGTCTTACGGGTTTGGAACGACATGAGGGTGAGGAATTAATGACAGAAGTTTCATTTTTGGGTGAACTAACCCTTTAATAGTGAGATTTGGACCCTGATCTAAAGTGTGACCTGATCTAAAGTGTGTAATTTGAATTAAGCACATTCTCTGAGTGGCACGTGTGAGACGTCAACAGTAACCGTAGACTCTCTCTGTGTCTGCAGTGCAGTGAGCTGGAACACTATATTAACCAATCAGCATCCAGGACTCTGTCACAAATCAACGCGTTTCCACAAACACCTTCACTCTGCGGACGTTTCAATAATGCATAACTTTTCCATGTAAAGAAACTGACAATTTAGCATCAGGCTCATTGTAAAAATGTGTCAAGGTGCTGGAAGACGTACTGTGCAACTGCAACTAACTTGAATCTCTCTTTACAGAGTCTCTGTCGATGGGGCTGAAGGCCTGGATGGCAGAGGGACGCTTGGGTTCTCAGAGACTGTGTGCGGGACACCCCGCGCCCCAGTGTGGCGGTCGCGCCCCTGCCCCCTCTGGCTGGTCCCTCCCGCTGCTGTGGAACTGGAAGCTGCATAAATGAGTCCAGAGCCAGAGCAGCACCTCTAGTGTTCACTCCTCTCACACGTGGCTCAGGAAGAGACACGGGACAGCCTGATGGAGAGCATACAGCTGTTCGTGCTCGGCGTGCGATTTGGGCTCGCTGATGGGTCACGGAAGGGTTCGGTCAGTTCAGAAGCCTGTGTCGTTGTAAACGGATGTCAGATGAAGGCAGTTTCTCCTTCTATTCTTCTTCATGTCCTACTTCAACAGTACTGTAAGTGATGAATGCATTATATGCATCTCATTTTCTTTTGTGGTTTTGCACATTACTATTATTTTAAGTCCAGCTATTTTTAAACTTTATTTACATCCCTGCTTTGGATTGCTGACATTAAGTCACACATGAAAATGCCCCCAGCACATTACCATCACACCATACAGGTCATTTTTGTGTAATTGACTTGCGTATGGTGTGATTTATTCAGAGTAATTTGATGGCTTTCATTGCGCAGGTCCTGTACCTGTAGACAACACTGCAAGATGATACCTTTCTTTACACAGCCACAAATCTTTTACAGTATTAGAAAAACATGCATTTGAACAAATGCCACTTTAAATTTTTTTTGGAAGTGTGTGTGTGTGTATATATGTGTATGTACATACGTATATGTTCCTGTATTTTAATATTTCTTTCATTAGAGCTAGGAAAATTATTATTTTTTTGCACATTTGCAGTTTATTTCAAATGTTTGAGAACTCTTAATATTAAATGGTTCCTTCATCACCGTCACTGCAGCGCTTTTGAAATCTTTTATTTAAATTGAATCGAATATGACCTCTGTAATAAATAGATGCATTTCATTATGGGATGGTGAAAATGTCCTATTTGTGTTAATTAAATTGCTGTAATATTTTGATGTGATTTTTAAACAAGCCCCTGCTTAACTTTCTTTGTGGTTGAAAATGACTTCACCTTTGATTTTAACTTTACGTGGTCCATTTTCTTTCTTAATCTTGTTATAGCCCAGGTTGGCTGTACGTTTCCAGATAGTGTACATATGAGAGTACATAATTATAAAATCTGCATTAATTTATTTTTAAGGGCATGACTGCTCCTGCGGTTTGTTCATACTGTATGAATGTATAATGTTTGTATTTTTGTAATTAAAATTTTTAGAATCGTCTAAATTAAAGAGGTGTTAAATATTCTGACATTTTAAGAGAAGGTAGGCACCATAAAGTGTGTTTTATTTGTGTGGTACACTACAGCATTGTCTCTTAAATATGTTTTCAATGTACTATTTGTTTACTTTGTTTTGAACACGCAATTTCTAAAAGTTTAGCGTGCCAATGCTGTTATTTTATTGCATTGATAGTTAGACAAGAACTTCTGTCTCTGGAGTTTGTGTTGAACTTTCTACTCGTGATGGTTTCCAGCACACGTACAACACTATAGGAATGTATGGTCAATATTGTGATGTCAATATTGGGTTGTTTACTTGAAATCAACTGCTTTCATCAATAAATAGTGTTGAAACAGCTACTTCTGCATCAGTGCATATGCTAAATGACGTCAATAAAAAAGATCAAAGATGGGATCTTGGAGGATTTATTTTACACGCATGGATAGAAAATCTCTCCCCGACGTTCATTCATGTTTCCTGCGGTGTATGGTGCGATGTAAAGTCTAGACTCGTCTGCTCGCTCTCGGCTTGAAGAGCAGCCTCAATCTGTGTCTTCAGGTCTGGATCTAAAAACGCATGACCGATTGAGAAATGTTCCTGTAACACAAAATGAAAGAAGTTAAGAAAAAAAAAAAAAAAAGAACAGAATGTAAAGCCGTTGCTCGATGGAAAAGGACCTTTTTCTTTGAGAGCGGCCCTGCGACAGGCGGGTTGAAGGTCATGTCTTTAACGCTGTAGTCTTCGAACAGCTGCACTGGAGTCCTGCACACAGAGAACACTATGAAAATCTTCATATTCATCTCGACACACCATCAGCCGATGTCGCCGTACCTTCTGCTGAGCTCCATGCTGAGAGCGCCTGAACCTTCACTAGGAGCGCCTTTCATGAGATGAGCAGCAAACTTCCTCACCACGGGGTGATAGTGTCTCTGAAATACAACACATTACGCCACATTAACCCACAGCTTTGATAATGATTGACCATTTCAATCAGGAATCCTCTTCCTCAAACAACTGACTAGTTTGAACATTTCTTTTAAGTTTATTTGAGCTTTATTCAAGACTGCATGCTCATGTTGAATGAAAGTAGCCAGTCAGCACCGGCATTTGATCATTTTCACAAAACTTTCAGAATATTATTGTATGAATATCTGAACATGCAATATATCAAAAGAACGAACACAGCCTCTGCTTACAAAAAAAAACCCTTCTTTTTGATCAATACTTTTAATGTGGCCAAATTTGATTTTTATTAAAATGCATTTAATTTTTTTCTGGATCAGATTCAGAGTGATCAAACACAGATGGAGTCCATCAACAGCTCAGCTCGTCCTGGGTCGACGTTTGATTCGGTGACATTAGGCAGTTTTGATTTATAGGCTGTTTAATGTTTGGTGATCGTGTGATTTTACATCTATTGCTAGTTGTGTTTTGATCGGGAGATTCTGTTCTCTTTCAGAAGGTGTGTAATAGCGCCCCCTACCATAACACTGAAAACATCAGGAAAAGAGTCTTTTTTTTTTTTTTTGGATATTTAATTGGAGTTTAACATGTTTCTGAAAGCACCATACACAGGTCTACACTAAACAGGGAATTGTAATGAATTTAATAATAATTATTGCGATTCAGAAGGACCAAAACTACTCATGACTTATACCACCTGACACCTGCTAGCAAGTAGCAAAATCATGGCCTGTAATGGAAATATATAGTCTGCTACTATACATTGTTGAAGTATATCTGAGTATTTTTTACTTTACAACATTCCACAGCATAATTTTGCACTTTTTGCTCCACTACGTTTCATAAAAAAAAAAAAAAAAATACGATAGTGATGTCAAATTCTTTTCAATAAACCTTTTGAATTAGAGCAAACAGCGCTAAATGACTGTTCTCGCTGATTCAAAGATCCGGTAAGGACGATTCTCCAGTAAACAATTCACTGACTCAAGATGTGCCAAGCACTGGATTTATGTTTTTTAACTAGTAATATATTATTAGGACATCTGTATTTTGACTCAAGCACTTGCTTTGTGAACATCTACAACTGATATTTTGTAATTTCCAGGAGAAGTCGTTTTTATCATCTGAAATGTGCTGCAACTCATATTCCAAAATGACTTAAGTCAAGCATGCAAAGCACGTGTAAAGGGCACACACTTGAGTTACGTGAGACCGAGCTTATATGGAATTTGGCTTTAAATAAATATGTTTAGGCATCGCTTTTATAATGAATGTTGTTTTATACTTCTAATTTGTATTCCTGTTCTGAATAGCGTTTAATTTGCTGAGTTAGAGGAACTAAAACATGTTTTTTTTGTGTTTATAATGTTTGTTAATGTTTCATTTTATTGAAATATTTTCCATTATTTACGCATGTAATAAAATGTGATGCAACTTATCTGCTTTTCCTCTCAACACAATTTCAACCTGGTGCAACTTATTTTTTGGAGAATTTGTTCAACTGAAGCATACTGGCTATTTAAAATTTGAATCTGTCAGTAATAAACCGATGGGATGAGAGTGAATGAACATTGTGCTTCACCTTCAGTAAGTGAAGCTCCCACACTGCCGTGTTCTGTGGGTTGCAGTATTCAGGCACATCCAGCTCTGGCAGATACACACCACTGCCCTGCATTTCATTATCCAGCAGGATGTCACACTTAGGGAAGGTCTACACAAACACAAGAGAGACATAATTCATACATTCACCTTAAAAGTCATAAGCACAAAGGCCTCCATTAGCTTGATTAAAGGAACAGCGCTGGCTCACATGCATCAGCGTCCTATTGGCTGCCAGGATGCCCACACAGGAGTCGGGCAGCACGTGCAGGCCGAGCGTGCTCAGTCTTTTCACGAAGGCCTGTGCCCTCTGCAGGGTGACCTGCTTCCTGCGTTTGGTCAGCATCACGTCCAGGCACTGCAGCACGATCGTCGTGTCATCATTCGCACCTCCTGCAGCCAATCCAAGAAAACAGCTATGTTAGTGAATTAAACTTGAGCAAACAATCGGTACATTGCATAAAACGTCAGAGAATAAAGCAGCATTTCCATGTGTTCAAGAGAGCAAAAGATCCACTTCCTGGGAACCAGGTGCAAAGTGTCAGGGATGCGATTAACAGAATTTTAGTTTCGGTTTTGATTTTGGCTTCCAATGATTAGAACAGTGGTTCCCAACCTTTTTTACTCGAAGGCCCCCCTCCTCTCTGAATCAATACTGCAAGGCCCACCGACACCACTGATACTCACAAACGTCTCCAAAACACACTACTTCAGCGAGCACCCGTTATAAAACACTCACAGTCCTGTGTTCATGCAGAAATCTGATCAGTGAGCTGAGAGCGCACATACACGGTTTGTTTGCCTAGTATGTCACTGCAATCGTCTTTACCTTCATTACAACCGTCATCCATCTTAAATGTGTAGTTTGTGTATCCTGTGTTCATGAAGCGGTTGGGTGTTCTGAGCCGCCGTTCAGTCTGTATTTCACACAGCGCCATTAGAAACGCATTGGGCTGCACTGAATCCAAAACAATCACAGAATACGTACGAGAGAGGTGGTTCCTTGTTGTACTTTATATTTTTTTATTTAAATAACTTATCTTTTATTAATTTAACGTATCAATAATAAAATTAATAAATTATATTTATATATTCAAATTAATTTTAAGTCATCTCGCGGCCCACCTGGAGGATCACTGAGGCCGCGGCCCACAGGTTGGGAACCACTGGATTAGAAAAACATGATGCTGCATTTCTCCTTCCTCTAAAGCGGTGCGCAGTCATCCTTCCTACGTAACATCCAAAGCAGTCAAATCATGTAACATGTCGTAATATACAGGCATGTCGGACATGCTCAACGCAAAAAAAAAAAAATTTGTAATAAAAAAAAAGTGAAGTGTATTTAGCTGCGAAAGAGACGCTGTTCCCCAGACGGCTTTCATGGACAAGTATAGGCTACTTTAGGTGCGCTTAAACTGACAAATGCACACAAAAACATATCAAAATACCCGTTTTGTCGAGTTCTTAAATGCAGTCGGTTATGTCTTAAATGAACAAACAGTTAGGAAAGTAATCTAAAGCATGTCAGTATATTAGATCTGTGCATTCGGCCTGAACCTGCTGCTGTCTGTCATTTAACGTTAATCAAACAACAAAACAAAAAGATGGACACCTGTGACATTATGAGGTTTCAATGGCAACACTATCAATATGCTTTGAGACATGAGGTAGTTTAACTCCATCTCTGGTGACGCTTTTGTTTGCGTTCATGTGTTTTGAAGGAGGCGTGGCTTTGTAAATGCTCTGAAGGGAGGGTGGGATCTTGTGCTTTTAAAGCTAGCTTGCTATTGCTAGCCTCTTTGAAAATTACCTACCCTACCTTTAAGTTTTTTTTTTTTTCCATCCAGCCTTCTTTCAAGAGATTTCTCAAAATTCACATTAAAATACATGGATGGAAACTAGCTAATGATATTTATGAATTTTATGTTTGATAACAGTCACATTAAATCGAATGGGTTTTGCAATAAAAAAAAAACAAACAAACAAGAGAATTGTGCATCTAATGTTTCGAAAATAAACAAGTGAGGAGATGCTCTTGCTCATATTAAATAACCCTGCGTCACTGCACATTGGCAGCACACTGGACAGCTCACCTGCGTGCAGCGTCAGCAGGGTTCTGTATAAGTGGCTGTAGAATTTCAAAGGGTCAATGTTGAGGACGTCACCTGTTGGAAAAGAGATGTGTTTTAGCTCAGCGAGGGCAGGATGTTCACGAAACCTGAGCTGCGGCTGTACTGACCTTGTCCTGAGAGGATGTGGAAGGATGTGAGAATGCAATGAAGGCTCTCACGATACGTCAGATCCTAGGTGAAGGAAAACACGGAGATGTTAACGCATAACATTTTACACTGACAAATCATGAAGCAGCTGCTCCTGGTTGAAATACTTACACCCGATACGATGAGGCCGTAGAGCACCGCCAACAAATCATCAAAGAACTCCAAGTTTATAAGATGAGCAAACCTTCAGGAAACAGTTTGAACCATGTTATTCACATATTAACAAAAACACAGAGGAAAAGTGCGCCAGACGCTTTATTACAGTGTAATAACGCTATAATAAAGCCGATTTACACATCACATGGTTCTTACTTTGCAAGACCTTCTAAAACGGAGGGCAGTAAGACGGACTTCTGAGCTTTCTTCAGTATTCTGAAGTAGATGAGGAACACAATGTTCAGCGTCTCTGTGTGCTGGAATCAAAGATGGACGAATCACAATATGCGATAACATATTCATGCATTATAAGGAACTGTTCAACACTCTCCATCACTCACCAGTTTGATTTTCTTCTCCTTGCTCTCTGAAGCCTCAGCTTCTAGAAGCTCTTTCTGCAGCTTCTCCTCTGCTTTCTTCCACTGTTGAGGACAAGAAGATTGAGGATCAAGGAAACAAAAATCAACCATCATATAGGTATACGGCTTCGGTTCAGGGAGTTTATTTCACATTATTTTACTCCGCAAGTATTTCAGAAAATTCGAGGAATGCACGGTATATCGGCCACCATATCAATATCGGCCAAAATATATGTTTTTTTTATTATCGTTATCGGCCGATATATATTAAGGCAGATAAATAATGGATTATTTCCTTCATCTGAGACCCTTCAGATGCATACTGTTCGCCATGATGTTTTTTAGATTGCTTGAAATATGATTGGAATCACTTCAAAAAAGGAAACTACGGTTCAGCGCTAAGCAAGCCTACATATGTTCTCACTGTAATTTTATTTTTATTTAGCCTATATATATTTTAATTGTGAGCTTGGGTCATGGCTTTAATGGTGACACTTTTGTTTTTGTAATTAGACTCTAAAAAAAAAAAAATCATAAAAATTTTGATTTATTAGCCAATATATTGGTTATCGGCTCTCAAATACAAATAATTATCGGTTAATGCATCAGCCACAATTTTCACATTGTGCATCGCTAGAAAATTCTTCAAAAAAAATATTAAAAATAAGAATTCTGTACCCTACCAACTTTTAAAGATTACAATACAAAACTACTGATTAAAAGGTATAAAAGTTTATCATAACATTTTTCAACAGTTTGGGGTCAGTAAGATTCTTTGAAAGAAACTCTTTCAGCTAGGTTGCTTTAAATTGATCAAAAGACAGTAAAAGACATTTATAATGTTACAGAGATTTCTATTTCAAATAAATTCATTCATCAAATGATTCTATTCTTCAAAAAATCCTGAATATTTTTTTCAACTGTTTTCAAAATAATAATAAGAAGAAAAGTTTGAGCAGTGAATCAGCAATGATTTCTAAAGACTGGAGCAATGATGCTGAAAATGTAGCTTTGCATTACAGAAATAAATGACATTTCATCATATATTCAAATAGAAAACAGCTACTTTAAAAAAAAAAACGAATTTAATTTTTAAACTAAAAACTATTTCACAATATCACCGTTTTACTGTATTTCTTGTTAAGTAAATGCAGCCTTGGTGAGTAGAAGAGACTTCAGAGACATCCCATGATTGGGGAATCTAGTTTTTAAAGCAAACAAGCGTCCAGTGCACAGCTTCCAGTCAGAAACACTGATCTAGACTTCAAACCATGACATTTGTGTGACATTCAGCTCAGTTCAGACCTTCCGCTGCATCCGGGACAAATTTGTCTTCCTCTCCCTGAAAGACATGAACTTCTTTTTTGGCGCAGTGTCTTCAGTATCTTTCTTCATGTCCACTTCTTTTATCCTCAGACAGAGGAGACACTTCAGCACCTGTGTATTCACACACAGCATTAACATTCCAGCCATGAACACATGGTACATCATTTCTAATATAAAGTGGGACCCAAGTTTTAAATCTGACCGTGTTCTTTAATCGAAAGCTAAAACTGTTTACAACTTTTAAGTAAACTGCCCATTTTAATAATTATCTGTAAGAAATAAATATTTTATTTCAACGTATGATGACTGTACCTCTGGTTTGACGTTATAGTTCCTGCTCTTGACCATGCCTGAGATGACCTTCACCATTGCTAATGAGGCCTGACCAATTTTATCCTGTTTCAGCAGTTTCCTGACTGCTTCACAACACGTCTCAGACACCTGAACACAAAAGCACAACATCACATTGCTACCATGCAAACCTCTAAATGTTGAGTTTCTCCAGCACATATATTGCCTGCAGACTGACCGTCCTGACGGAGTCGTTCATCAAAGGCACCACCATGACTATTATGTTGTTGTGGAAATTGAAGTGTGGTAGAGCTACCAGGAGATCACAAATGCACCTGATGGCCACTTCAGCAAGACCTTTATAACACTGAAGAGACACGGCTTGACTTCTCTTCTGCTTCTTCTGCTTCCAGTCTGAAACAGCATCAGATCAGTCAGATATCAGGGATAGTGAGAATGATGAATGAGAAGCTAAAAGCACAGTACTTGATCTACCTTTGACTGTCTGCTCCAGATCCTCCAGGTAAAACTTGTACTGGCAGACGAGACCTTCCTCAAACTCTCTCAGCTGCTGCGTCTCTTTTTTCACCTGGAGAGAAAAGGGTGATGCTTAAATGGGTCATATAAGATATTTAAATCCAGTTATTTAATCATTTTGTTTCCTCTGGGGTCCAATTATCCACTTCTTAAAAGTGTGCATTTTTCTCTCTCAATGACCCTCAATGGTGCCGCTGTAGCTTATGTATAAATGCCCATTTATAAGCTAGAAATTTTCAGGAACAAGTCACATTAATTAATTAATAAAAAGCCAAAAACACCAAAATCTTTGACAGATTTACCCATATTTTATTCTAATGATTAGTGTCCATCCTGCTTACTCGTCCATGGTATCTGGAAAGCTTTATCAGATTTAGGACCCTTTTTAAGACTTGCACAAATAAATCTTGAAATAAATCATGCACCTCAGAATCTATTACCTAAAACACAGTAACTGACAACTGCATGTTTAAAATATGTTTTATTCAATATACACTGTATTGCCAAAAGTTTTGGGACGCCTGCCTTTACATGCACATGAACTTTAATGACATCCTATTCTTAATCCATAGGGTTTAATATGGAGTTGGCCCACCCTTTGCAGCTATAACAGCTTCAACTCTTCTGGGAAGGCTTTCCACTAGGTTTAGGAGTGTGTTTATGGGAATTTTTGACCATTCTTCTGGAAGTGCATTTGTGAGGTCAGGCACTGATGTTGGACGAGTGCCTGGCTCGCAGTATCCGCTCTAATTCATCCCAAAGGTGTTCTATCGGGTTGAGGTCAGGACTCTGTGCAGGCCAGTCAAGTTCTTCCACACTAAACTCGCTCATCCATGTCTTTATGGACCTTGCTTTGTGCACTGGTGCACAGTCATGCTGGAACAGGAAGGGGCCATCCCCAAACTGTTCCCACAAAGTTGGGAGCATGAAATTGTCCAAAATGTCTTGTTATCCTGAAGCATTAAGAGTTCCTTTCACTGGAACTAAGGGGCCAAGCCCAACCCCTGAAAAACAACCCCACACCATAATCCCCCCTCCACCAAACTTTACACTTGGCACAATGCAGTCATGCAAGTACCGTTCTCCTGCAACCGCCAAACCCAGACTCGTCCATCAGATTGCCAGACAGAGAAGTGTGATTCGTCACTCCAGAGAACACGTCTCCGCTGCTCTAGAGTTCAGTGGCAGCGTGCTTTACACTACTGCGATTTAAGGCTTGGATGAGCTGCTCGGCCATGGAAACCCATTCCATGAAGCTCTCTACACACTGTTCTTGAGCTAATCTGAACGCCACACAAAGTTTGGAGGTCTGTAGCTATTGACTACAGAAAGTTGGTGACTTATGAGCACTGTGCGCCTCAGCATGCGCTGACCTCGCTCTGTGATTTTACGTGGCCTACCATTTTGTGGCTTTTTATCTCACAATTCTGATCTTTCATTCTTAGAATTGTGAGATGTAAACACGAACTGTGAGATATAAACTCGCAAGTCATTTGAAAAAGTTATTGAAATGTCTACGTTACTACTCCCAGCTGCTTGTTCAGAAAGACAAGGGAGATAAAATATTCACAACCATCTACAACATGTTACAATATAAACACCATAAAGTAAACATTATCATAATTCATTTAAAAAAAACCTGCAAGTCTGTAGAACGCACAACAGCGCAGACTTGACTTTGAACATGCGTCGCTCGCATTTAATTGAACCATTGCTTTTTTGTGATTACTTTTTTTTTCCTTCTCCAAATTTAAGACCTCTTAAAATGATAATTTTATAATAAAGACTTTTGTTGCACCATTTAAGATACTGAAGACTTTAAGACTTTTTTTAATATTCCCTTTCATGCAGTGTATAATATAACACTTGCTCTGGAATGACTGTGCAATGTATATTATGAGAAAATGAAAGTGTTTTTTGACCTTTGATGCATGTATACCTGTTGTAGGAGACTCCAAAACAAAATTAGGATCCTTTAAAATAGCATAATAGGGGTACTTTAAGACTTAAGGACATGAAGGAACCCTGTCACTACCTGGAATGAGTTTCTAAACACTCAGTGAGCATGTAAGTTCGGCCAGTAATGTGACAATGCATTCATCTGCCTGCCATCAGACACCTGAGCATTTCCGAGCAAGTCGTTCTTACAGCTCAGTTTCAAGATATGCTTGAAGGAAAACAAAATTTCTCATGATATGACTCCTTTAAAAGTAAGGCACTGTACCTTCGTGGCTTTCTCAGCTTCCGTCAGTGGTCGGATTCGATATGCTGGCACAATGTCCTTAAACACCTCCATGAGGGAGACCATGACTAACTTTCTGACAGTGACGGCGATGCACGGGTCCGTCTCCATTAGCATGGCCCTCAACTCCTTCAGCTTCTTGATCTGGAAACATAAGTGAAATGTCATGATACATCTAAAAACAATATAGATCATATGCAGAAGATGATTGTGAAAAAACATGCACACAGTCCTGTCTTACGTTAACATGCGGATCTGCGAGTATAGCCGAGGACAGACTTGCGATGCGCAGTTTCTTCTCCATCAGTCTCTCAGTTCGCAGCTTTAGTTGCTCCTGAGGAGTTAATGATGGACCGCTTTCTGGTTCCTCCTCTGATATTAATCAAAAATAGCATCAAAAAGGTGCACTAAATAATTAAAAATAATAAAATAAAACATCTAATAATTCATACAATGCTCATGTAATGTTTTTGAAAGTAGTATCTCACTCTTCTGCTCACTAAGGCTGCATTTATTTGATTAAAAATACAGTAAAACAGTAATTTGCTAAATATTATGACAATTTAAAATACATGTTTTCCATTGTAATAGGCTTTAAAATGTATGTACATTTATGATTTATTCCTGTGATCAAAGTTGAATTTTCAGCATCATTACTCCAGTCTTCAGTGTCACATGATCCTTCAGAAATCATTTTAATATGCTGATTTGATGCTCAAGAAATATTTATTATTATCAACAGTGGTCGACCGACAGTGATTATTTGATGGTCAATACCAACATCTTAGAGAGTAGGGTGGCCGATGGCCTATATAAAGCCGATATACACATAATCTCACTATTTAAGTCAAAAGCACTATAGTAGACAAAAACATATGCATAACAATTACTGAAATGAATTTGTATTATACTATTTTAAGTAAATGTTCTTTTGAACAAAATAGATAACTTTTGTAACACTTAAAAGAAAGATGAGATGAAAGAAAAGATGAAAGAAAGATTTCTAAGAAATAGGCCTCAGAGAGTTTATGCCAATGGAATGTATAATTTTGAATTCAGTGTTACCGCAGGGATGTGTACCGCAGGGATGATGTAACGGATGATCTCACCCTGATTAAATACGCTGATGATTTGGTTTTAATTTCTTGCCAAACAGACATGAATCTTTCTAGCTATTTTGAGCTCATTGAAAGTCTTGTACAGTGGTTTGACAACAGTCATCTACAGCTGAATATCGAGAAAACAAAGGAATTATGTGTGGGAAACAAAATAGGAGGATCAGTATGGCTGGTACTTATGAACAAAATACTATTAAGGGTGCAAAGGTAGAGCAAGTTTCAACGTTTAAATATTTAGGTACCATTATTGATGATACATTTTCATTCGAGGAAAATGTGGACCATATAT
>CM031954.1:8605050-8710050 GCA_018749465.1 Paracanthobrama guichenoti
AAATTCTGTAATTTCCTCAAAACAACTTCACACAGAATCATTTTACTAGGTATCTAATAATAAAATTATGCAAAACAATATTTGAAGAGAGCATAGAGGGCATATTTGCATTTAATTTCCTGTCTGCAACAAATTCCACTGGTTGATCCGGCTCAGACAGGAACTGACCTGTGTCCACTTCCTGTTGCAGCTGATCATCTGCGTGTTGGCGATGCAGCTGAAGAGGCGTTCAGGTGGCGTGTCCTCCGGCAGTCTGGTCAGGAACTGAGCGATGTGGATGAAATCCATCTGCAGGAGCACTTCCTCATAGAGCCGCAGGATCCCGAGTCCCGTACGGAACAGGAACTCCTCCCCGTCTCTACAGAACACATCCCACACCCGACATGCCACATCTAACGGCAGGGACTTGGTGTAGAGGGTGAAGATCCTGTAAACACACATTTGTAAACAAAAAATGTACATAAAGAAAATTCAGGTGTTTTGTTTAGCCTTCATGATCAGAAATATGATCAGCATCAGACTCTAGTCCTAAACAACATACACTTACTAGGGTGTGAGATATGTATTGTCTACAATAATATCCTAATTGATGTTTTAACGTATGGAATTCCAAAGCTGACTTAATAATAAATAAATAAATATACCAAAAAAAAAAAATTCTACATTTATGTCTACATTTATTTATTTCTACATTTCTTTGTCTGTAAGGTAATGAGGAGGGCGTGTTTTACCTCAGACATAGCAATCGAGCTCAGAGTGGCCACAGTGACACCTTGTGGTGTGACCAAACAAAACACCGACAAGCTTTTGCAAGTCACACAGGGAATGAATGACTTAAGCCCGGGATACACTGCACGATTTTAGCAATCCTATAAAATCAATACAAATCACACTGGTTTAATGGACCTATTAAACTTGGGTACGGCATGCAAGTAAACTGTAAGACGATGACACCTATTGACTCGCAGGCTACGATGCAAGTTTCTACAGAAGAATATAAAGTCATCAGTATGCGCTAGTGGTAAACAAAAAGAGCAAGATGAATCGCACTTTGGCAGTTGTAGTTTTTATGTGTGCTGAAAAAAAGAGGACGCGGCGAAAGAGGAAGGGAAAAGAGCTTGAGCTAAGTTTTAGCGCCATGTCGCGTTGATTTCATGATGCTTTTTTTTTTTGTCTGGTCAGTAGACGTAGGTCGTAGCAGCAAAGACAGTGTGCGGTGATCATGCTGAATTTCTAACACAGTCTTGAGACCAAAGATAGCCTACGATAATTTTCTGACAGTGACAACGGCCGCCTTTGCACCTCTGTCACTGTACGACATAGGACCACCGATTAGGAGCCACAATCACAGAAATCATCACGATTGTTTCACGATGACACGTGCAGTGTATCCCAGGCTTTAGAGATGGGTAACATGGCCAAACTCTTATATCATGGTTTAAGTAATTTAATAATCACCCTAAAGCCAGAGGTATAGTTCGCTTTTTTACGCGTACGTATGCGCACAGTCGAATGCACAGCCTTGCAAAGTCGCTAAACTTCTTTTGACTCGTACACGTACATGGGCGTTCGACGTATGCAGTTTTTACAACCCATGTAAATACTGCAAAAAAATTTGTACAAAGTAAAATCCGGCGGTGCGCGTTTAGTATGTGCATACTCGTCTGGTGACGAAATGCGCGTCTCACACACAGTACGCTGACTCTCGCAAAAAGTGAAGTATACATTGGCCTTAACTCTATGTATATTGGGTGACCATCATTATCCTGGACATGTCCAGTTGGGTGGCGGTAATTTCTTGACATCGTAATGTTATTTTTTCTGCAGTTGTTATTGTACACATATATTGTACATATATCTGATATAGCATTATTAGCAACCCCCTCCACACACACGCATTCCTAATTATGTCGTCTTATTCTAATTGAATGTATTAATTAAATGCATGCATCATATTTTATCAAATTGGTTGTCAAACTGAGATTGTGCGTATCTGTAAGCGTTTGCTGAAAAGCGTCATTGATGTACACTCACCTAAAGGATTATTAGGAACACCTGTTCAATTTCTCATGAATGCAATTATCTAATCAACCAATCACATGGCAGTTGCTTCAATGCATTTAGGGGTGTGGTCCTGGTCAAGACAATCTCCTGAACTCCAAACTGAATGTCAGAATGGGAAAGAAAGGTGATTTAAGCAATTTTGAGCGTGGCATGGCTGTTGGTGCCAGACGGGCCGGTCTGAGTATTTCACAATCTGCTCAGTTACTGGGATTTTCACGCACAACCATTTCTAGGGTTTACAAAGAATGGTGTGAAAAGGGAAAAACATCCAGTATGCGGCAGTCCTGTGGGCAAAAATGCCTTGTTGATGCTAGAGGTCAGAGGAGACTGGGCCGACTGATTCAAGCTGATAGAAGAGCAATTTTTGACGGAAATAACCACTCGTTACAACCGAGGTATGCAGCAAAGCATTTGTGAAGCCGCAACACGCACAACCTTGAGGCGGATGGGCTACAACAGCAGAAGACCCCACCGGGTACCACTCATCTCCACTACAAATAGGAAAAAGAGGCTACAATTTGCACGAGCTCACCAAAATTGGACAGTTGAAGACTGGAAAAATGTTGCCTGGTCTGATGAGTCTCGATTTCTGTTGAGACATTCAGATGGTAGAGTCAGAATTTGCCGTAAACAGAATGAGAACATGGATCCATCATGCCTTGTTACCACTGTGCAGGCTGGTGGTGGTGGTGTAATGGTGTGGGGGATGTTTTCTTGGCACACTTTAGGCCCCTTAGTGCCAATTGGGCATTGTTTAAATGCCACGGCCTACCTGAGCATTGTTTCTGACCATGTCCATCCCTTTATGACCACCATGTACCCATTCTCTGATGGCTACTTCCAGCAGGATAATGCACCATGTCACAAAGCTTGAATCATTTCAAATTGGTTTCTTGAACATGACAATGAGTTCACTGTACTAAAATGGCCCCCACAGTCACCAGATCTCAACCCAATAGAGCATCTTTGGGATGTGGTGGAACGGGAGCTTCGTGCCCTGGATGTGCATCCCACAAATCTCCATCAACTGCAAGATGCTATCCTATCAATATGGGCCAACATTTCTAAAGAATGCTTT
Source organism: Paracanthobrama guichenoti (assembly GCA_018749465.1). NCBI lineage: Eukaryota > Metazoa > Chordata > Actinopteri > Cypriniformes > Gobionidae > Paracanthobrama > Paracanthobrama guichenoti. Next base: position 8,608,193 of record CM031954.1, read on the forward strand.
CAGCACCTTGTTGAATCAATGCCACGTAGAATTAAGGCAGTTCTGAAGGCGAAAGGGGGTCAAACACAGTATTAGTATGGTGTTCCTAATAACCCTTTAGGTGAGTGTATATGCTGAATATATGCTGCATGAAGTTAGAACAGGTATATTTTAGTTTCACCTTGTTTTAATGCATGCTATTGCATTTGTGTTACGTACTGTATATAATCCTTTAGGTGAGTGTATATTTACAACGTGTTTTTGAAGCGCTGATCATTGTAGCCAATCACCGAGATGTTTCATAAGCGTGTAAGCACAATAACCAGTCAGAGGTGTTTATCTCAGAAATACACATTTACACATCAAGCTTAGTTTTTAGACTCGTTTCATCATATTTAAGATATTCAAGAAGTGTTTTCCTTCATCAGAAGGTTCTTCAAGGACTCACCAGTCTATCAGATACAGGTCAGGTGTGAGGCTGTAACTCTTGAAGTGATTAAAAAGTCTGGGGAGGTTTTCTTCAAAGAACACCTCAAACGCTGCAAAGTACTTCAGCATCTAATAAAAAAAAAGAGACACGAAATTAAAACATCTTTCATGCATGTGTGAAAACCCCATCGACCAGTCCTCCCAAAAACTCTGTTGAATAAGCTGTTGATTGTGATGCAAAATAATGATGTCTTGTCCCTCAGTTTAAAGTGTTTTTAAAGCAAAAACTGAGCTAAAAAGACTAGACTTGTTTTGAACAAAGAATAATCTGATCTATTAAACGTTGCAGTGAAGGGACAGTACCAGCTCGTGGTCCACTCTAAAGAAAGCCATCTGACAGGGTTTATTGAGGAGATTGGCGAAGGCGATGAAAGCGTCGGCCTCCTCCAGGTTAAGAATCAGCACAGCAGCTATGAAGGACATCCCCTGAACCTGCAGCCAAAATAAAGTCATGTCACAGACACCCTTATCATCATCTAATGGCTTTCATGAGGACGGGCTCTTTGAATGAAGTGCTGGATTCAACTCTAACACCAATTTTATTGCATCGCATATTTAGAAACTACAACTAAACAACAACTCACAGTCATAGTTTTGCCCATCTACACTACCGATCAAAAGTTTGGGGACAGTGAGAAAAAAATGTGTTTAAAAAGTAGTTAATACTTCTATTCAGCAAGGATGCATTAAACTGATCGAAAGATTTCCATTTCATCAATGCTGTTCATTTAAACTTTCCATTATTCAAATAATCCTGAAAAAAAAAAAAAAACATCATGGCTCTATTACAAACATTAATAAAAAAAAAAAAAAATTTATATATATATATATATAAGCACAATTGTTTTGAACATTGACATATTGGTGTTGATACTTGGCATTTTCTAATTGTAAGTTTTTCAGTTTGGCAAATGTGTCAGAAGAGGACTTTTATTCTGACTCTTGGTTATAGGGTTTACTTCCTATTTATTCCTATTTTTCTTTATTTGTGAAAAATAAAAATAGTATAGTATAATATTTTCATTTCAGCAATTGTTATGCATGTGTTTTTACTATCTTTAAATTAAATAGCCATATCATATAGTATATCAGCCTTATATTGGCATCAGCCATAAAAAAGTTTACTATTGATAATAAGAAATGCACATCATCATATTAGAATGATTTCTGAAGGATCATGTGACACTGAAGACTGGAGTAATGATGCTGAGAATTCAGCTTTGATCACAGGAATAAATTACATTTTAAAACGTATTCAAATAGAAATATAGTTATTTTAAATTGTAATAATTTTTCACAATATATAATTTTTTGATCAAATAAATGCAGCCTGGGTGAGCAGAAGAGACTTCTTTAAAAAAAAAAAAAAAAAAAAAAACGTACCAATCCCAAACTTTTGAACAATGTGTTTAAACAGAGCTGGTGTTTTTAATAAGCGATGAGAAACAGTAGAAAGATCTTTGTAGATGTTGTGCCGGTAATCACTCACATATCCCACGTCAGGTCTGTAGCAGGTGTAAGCGCCCAACACGCTGTGCAGGAGATCATGGTACGGCCCACCCTAACAGAAGAGAGCCCAACATGACATCCTTACAGTATCCTGTTGTGCTGATTGTAATGTAACTGTTACTGAACAGTTACTGTTAAACTGATACCATAACAACAGTGACAGGAAGAGTGCGAACAGTACCTTCTGGAAGATGAAGAGCGGTGGAAATGTGCGTGAGATGTCCAGTTTGATCAGATCCAGACTGGACTCACGGTCGGCACTGTCCACTGTAACAAACACAACCACAAAATGATGTCTAATAAACAGCAATTTTACAATTTTGTAAATATATGTCAATACTATGTGAAAATATCATGTTATATCTCAAGAATTTCAATACGGTGAGACATTTTGCTCTAATTTAAAGATAGTAAAAACACATGCATAACAATTGCTGAAATTAAAATATTATACTATACTATAATACTAGTATAGTATTTTTAACAAATAAAGAAAAATATGAATAAATAGGAAGTAAACCCTATAACCAAGAGTCAGAATAAAAGTCAAGTATAAGCACTAATATATCAATGTTCAAATATGATGACGAATGATGTCTTATTATTATCAATGTTGATTTTTGTATACTGAATTATCATCAATGTTAATTTTTTTAAAGAAATTACTACTTTTATTCAGCAAGGTTGCATTAAATTGATCAAAAGTGAGACTAAAGACATTTATAATGTTACAAAAGATTTCCGTTTCAAATAAATGTTCTTCTGAAGTTTCTATTCATCAAAGAATCCTGAAACAATTCCATCAGTTTCCGCAAAAATTTTAAGAAGCAAAAACTGCTTTCAACATTGATAAAAACAAGAAACATTAATAATTGAGCAGCAAATCAGCATATTAGAATTATTTTTTTTTTACTGCATTGGGGACCAGCATAAGAGACTTACATATACATATGTTTAATTATTTTCAAACGTTTGACTGGTAGTGTGTCTACAGCCTACAGTATTTCTTGGCAGTGGATAAACAGCCTCATCTGGTGTTTGTTAGTCCCAGAGGATCTGCTCAACAGTACTGCTGGAGGCTAACAGAGGCCAAAACAGCCTGGGTATTGTGAACAGGGCCACATGTGAACGGGAGGATGTGTTTGTGTTCAAACTGCATGGAAAAACAGCTTTATTAACAGATTTATTATGACACTTCAAAGGAGGAAGCGCTGAGGCTAATAAAACACCATTTTATAGAGCACACAAGCTGGAAGGCGTAGTGGAAAACAAACAAAAAACAAGAATTAACACGTGATTAGCAAGTCTGTGCTCGCAACACAGGAAGGAAATAACCGCCATGTCAATAAAACGAGGAGAAAGGAGACCGGAGAGAAGTGGAAGTCAGACGCTCGCATACACCCACATCACATAATGAATTTCCATGACTTTTCCAAGAACTTTCCAGTTTATGATTATTGAATAGGCACAGTGGATTCAAACTCAGACTGATTCACTTATGAATCATTCAGACAGAGTTGTGATTCACTGAACCACTTGCTTAAAAACGGTTAAACTGACACAATGATTCGATAATTAATTATTCAGATCGAATTTTGAATTAGTTTGACTGATTCACTGAATACATTGCTAAGAAAACATTCAAATTCTGACTGATTCACTAATGAATCTTTCAGACCAAATTACAAATTGGTTCAACTGATTCACTGAATCAATTCTGAGAGCGGTTATCATGTGTTGGTATGAAACAGCTTCACAAACAGTCTTTTCAACCACATAATATTGTTATTTCTGTCTTGCAATACTTCAAATTATCACAGAAGTACTGGGATAAAAGTTTAATGTTCAGATATAAACACTGCTGTCTACAGAAGCGATCAAAATAGAGCAAATCACTTTTTGAAAGTAGCATGGCGCTTCAAATAAAGATGGCAGGCAAGTGGTGGCGGCAAGTGACTGTTAAAAAATATATGTCATTGAATTATTCAAGAGATTCATTCAAAAACGCTGATTCAATCGGTAATGAAACAAGTGAAGTAATTATGTGTAAGTCACTGAATCATTCATTCAAGATATTTGTTAAAAAACGCTGATTCATCCAGTAATGAAACCAGTGAAGCCTTTATGTGTAAGTCATTGAATCATTCAATCAAGAGATTCATTCAAAAACACTGATCCATTCAGTAATGAAACCAGTGAAGCCTTTATGAGTAGGGTTGGGTATCGTTTGGGTTTTTTACGATACTGGTGCCAAACCGGTACTTTTAAAATGGTACCGGTGCCTAAACGGTGCCTAAACCAATATTTTTAATAAAATAAAGAGTCACAAAATGATGGTGGATGACAATAAAGAATGGCTTTTCTTTTAAATAAATGTATTAATTTTAAAGTATACTTAAATATATAAATATAAATAAATACAAAACAACAAATTCACTTAAATTATTCACATAAATTAGGTAAAACCTAACCCAACTACAACAGGCCTAATTTAACACTAAATAACAGTTACAGTACTAATAACAGCAAAGTATTCTTGGTATATACAAACCAGCTTCAAGGTTCAGCATTATTTTGCAGAAATATGACCATATTCTCTGGCTAAATATTTTAGAACGCATGGCCTTATTGTTTCCATGGCGACGCGTTGTGCTTCTCACATGACACACAGCAGCCACAATAGCGCTGTATGTAGCCTATCGGTTTTATTCCGTTTTTTGATTTTTCATTCAAAATACACAAACTTGTTAACTATGTCATGAACTATCTGATATTCTGATTGTCAAATATGTGTAAGTGAATGTGTGTTAGTTGATCTATAATGCGCGATGGGAGCCGCCATGTTAGTTTGCGCCATCACGCAAACTAACTACATCACGTCTCACAAAATACATGAAAGTAAGTGACCGGTGAACTGGGAGAAGAACAGAGTAAACCATATAGTTAACTATATAATGTGTATTTGATATAAATAAGACACGTTGTCAAATTATAACTGTCTGAAAGGATTGTTATTGCCGCTTCCATAGACATCAGTGTGTGATTTTTGCTAGTACTTAAGTGCATTTAAATGTCTTGAAAACTAAAATAAACAGTATGTGGTTGAAAACACTGCATTGTTGTGATATGTGACGAGCGCTGAGCGCGTCTGTCTCTGGCTCGGCGCCAGTCAAAGCGTGAAAGCACGTTTGAATTTAAATGGCACCGAAATGAGGCACCGAAATCTGCGTTCTGATTCGGTCCAGTACATACCGGTTATATTGGCACGGGGTTTCGGTACCCAACCCTATTTATGAGTGAGTCATTGAATCCTTCATTCAAGATATTTGTTCAAAAACACTGATCCATTCAGTAATGAAACAAGTGAAGTCATTCATTCTAAATAATATATATATATATATATATATATATATATTTTTTTTTTTAATCGAATGCAGTTATTGTGTCAGAACCTCTAGTAATTTACATGTTATTTTATTTAGATGTCTGTTCAGAAGCGTGATCTCTATTGGAAACAAAACAAATCGTGATTCTCAATTTATCCAGAATCGTGCAGCTCTAGTTTAAACCCATTCAAATTCAGACTGATTCCCTAATGAATCATTCAGACCAAATTATGAAGGGGATCAACTGATTCACTGAATCAATTCAGATTTTGTCAGTTTGTAATTACTACACAAGCATTATGAATTATGAATTATAATTTTTTTATTCTGAATGATTCACTAATGAATAGTTCAGATTTGTGAATTGATTCAACTGATTGAACCAATTCAGATTTTGTAAGTCTGATTAATGGATAAGCATAGTGGATTGTTAAAAACAATTCAAATTCAGAATGATTTATTAAGATTCATTGAACCAATTCAGATTTTGTCAGTGTGTGATGACTGAATGAGAATAAATGGATTGCTAAAAAAAAAAAACATTCAAATTTAGGCTGGTTCTCTAATGAATAACTGAAACCGTTTGTGAATTGGTTCAAATGATTAATTGAACCCATTCAAATTTTGTCAGTCTTTGTACTAGAGTTTGGTGTGTCTAAAATGCTCCAGTGAGCAGCCTGAGGGATGAAAGACGTACCATCCGACTCCATCTCACTGCCTGTCTCTCTGAAGCTCTTCCAGCGCTCCTTGGCCCGCGAGAGAAAGATCTCGTACAATTCTGAGAGGAACAGAAATGAGCTTACAGTTTTAATCATAAAAAGAAATGTCTGGTCTATGTTTTGGGTTTAACTAAAACACTCTAAAATTCCTAAATGCGGAAATCGTTCTCTTTTGGGAGTGTCAGAAAGAACCTCATTCAAATGTCTTTTGGAATTCTTGTTACAAAGAAGGTTAAAAATCACCTCAGGGGAACCTGCACTGTGCAGTTTTGCATTCATTCATGTGAATACTGCATAATGACATACTTCAAACAGACTATTTGCCCAAAAGGTCTAGTTAATACTGGGCTTAACCACATCTTCACTGAAACATGAATAGAATCAGAGACAAAATAAAATAAAACCTGAGGTTATGTTCAGCTCATTCCCAATGGCCAGACTCCAGACTTTACCCCTCACATTGGGAGGAAGACCTTGCCACCACAGATCCCTCACACGCCGTAGGCCACGCCTAAAGAATCATGCACAACAGAAAGCATTCAACACAGCGTAATAAAATAGTGCATTTTATATTAGACTTCACTATTTTATCAATACGTGTACGTGTTTATCATAGTCAGAATTGCAGGTGGTGATAGTGAAGGGCGGCTGTCTCACATGCTCTCCCAGTTGGGAAGGATTTCGTTGTTCCAAACCACCATTGCATTAGCTATGCTGTCCTCCTGTTTAAATCTTTCCTTCATCTGCTTTTTCTTCTTCTGAGCCTCCTTCAGCTCTGTGAACAACAGTTACTCAATTCATTTCATACACATTTTCCATTTGAAAATTCCATACTTTTCCAGACTCAAAATTTCCAAACCTCTTAGACCATATTTAAATTAAATGGTTCATACAGCATTATTTTCAGCACTATATTATATAGTACAATATATATATTGTTTTTTTCTTGTTTTTTTTTTGCAATTCCAATTATTGTCAAACTCCCATATCTGTAAATTGGTCAGTTTTATTGTATTTAGGTAAAGGTATGTATTCTTTAAATTCCATAAATCACAGTCAAAATGTATAAAAATGTTCAATAATAACAATAAATAAAAAAAATAAAAAAAAGAAGAATTGCAGTAATGAGACAAAAATGTCTCAAACTTACTCCTGAAATTTGCCACTGCGGTTTTGTTACCATAGTTATTCAAATAATTTTGATTAAATTATTGTGATGCTTCTCATTTGAATAAAAACGTGTTTGGTTATGGGATAAAATATGACCCAGTGCGTGCTCTTGACATGTTTCATGGATTTCAACCATAAACAGATACACTGAGTAAACTTAACATGATAACAGAAAAAAAAAATGGATGTAGAATTTACTTTGAAACAGTTTTCACTCAGAAATTGCTAGAAAATTTCACACATAATGACACAGAAAGAGAATTAAATGTGAAAATTTGAAGTACAATGACTAAAAGTAGTATTTTCTACATAAAACATACTCCATTAAATCTTTGTTTTATTCGCAACATTAAAAAAAAAAAAAAAAAAAAAAAAATATGTACCTCTCTTCTTTGCCTCTGCCACCATTTCATCATACTCCTGACGGTGGCGCTGGGCTTCCTCCTCTGACTTAGCAGGGAGGTTCCTGAGGAAGGAAGCCAATGATTTCAGTTGTCACAACAAAATGGACAATTAAATGTCTCAAATGCACACACAGTCTAGAAACCTGTTTTTGAAATGTTTCAGAAAAAGCTTCACTTAGAACTTTCTGGAAAATTCCTCATTGCTGGTTTATCTCTTGGTTTGGCTGACAAGCTCACATTTCGCTGGTCATTTATTCTTAATAAGGACTTGGGGACTGAAGAGACTAGCGTGGCGAAATACAACCCAGTCTGTGTTGCTAAGTCTTATTTATAGCCCATTGTTTGGGAAAGGTGAGCCTCTCAAGGTTTGCTACGATATATGTAACGCAGGTCAATGTATCCCGAGCACTTAACGAAAGAACACCACAAGTTGGGAAGGTGACAAACATCTACCTTTACTCTGCTGTTCAATCCTTGATGGACCTCAAAGACTCCCACAACTTATTCTTACAGTTGAATCAATGTCTAGTCTACTTTATTACATTTGGAGTGTATTGCCAAAGGAGAACTGTTGTTGCTTGGTTTCTCCCCATGCTTTTTTCCCCTCCATTATCCAACATCAAATGGAGTTTGTTCTTATCACAGTTGTCTTTGCTTGCACACTAGAGGTCTAAAGATATTACACACTATATACAATGTAGCATTATGCCATGACTATCTCTAATTAACTTCTCAATTTAACTATAATGTATATAATTAGCATCATGATATCCTCTAAAGCTGCTTTGAAAAAGTGTACTGGAATAAAATTAACTTTACTTGACAATCTGCTGGTGAACTCCTAAACTACTACTATAGACTCTTGACTAAACGATTTTCATCTTATAGTCTATGTTTTGCAACCAATTTCAGGGCTCCGCACAAAAAATATGAAATTATCATCAAATCATAAAAAAATAAAACAAATGTACTTGAGGACTTTAAAATAAAAAATATTTAAAACAATGTAAGTATGCAATATTGTGAACACAGGTATAGCTAAAAAAAAAAAAAAAGATTTGAACTTTTTATCTTTTATTGTCAACAGATTATTACAGCTGGTTAGGACAAAAATGCATCTAACATGGAAGAAATAGCTTTTATCTTGTACGAAAGTGAGTAAGTACTTGTGCTGTACCTGATTAGTTAACAGTTTTATGGTGATACTCGCTCATTGATTGTTCATATCATTGCATATATTAAGATATACAACATATATTTGGAGATATATATATATATATATATATATATATATATATATATATATATATATATGCATGCAAATTTATCTGCATATATACAGTGTACTCAAGTAAAGCGATATCTACTACAGTATATAGTCAATCTCACAATATGTAAACTATATTATTGACCAGAGATAATATATTAATTTATAATTTATTGTCAAATTATTACAAACTATAGCTGCTATGGACAAAAATTAATTCTAACATGGAGGAAATAGCTTTTATGCTGTACCTGGTTAGTTAACAGTGTTATGGTGATACTCACTCATATATTTAATTAAAATTTAATTTAATTTATATATATTTAAAGTTGGATATATAGTGCATGCATACATACAGTAAAGCAATTTACTCTATACATCAAATCTCAACAGTGTGATTGTTCAAAATGTACACTATATCTATTATAATATTATAATATATACTATATTGTATTATAAAAAATATATTTAAAACAATTTTAAAAATGGCAATTTACAGTAGGTATGCAATAAGGTGATATATTGGGAACATGGGTATGGCTAAAAAGGCTAAATTTTTATTTGTATTATTCATTGTCAACGGATTATTACAAACTACAGGTGGATAGGACAAAAACATATCATCAAGAAATAACTTTTATCTTGTGCATGATACTCACGCGGGGCGGTCCTCTAATATGAGTGCCGTGGTGGACAATGGTTCGAATTCCAGGTTCTTCCGTCGGCCCTGGGCGGGCAGGGAGGGACTCTGGCTGGATTTAGACACCTTGGCCTCGTACTCCTGTGAGAAAACCCACATGTCAAGTTCAAATGTGTGTGGCCATTGTGAGCTGAATGAAAGGAGAGCGTTATATGGTGTGAATGTGCTTGTGAGAGTTGAACATGAGAATATGGAGGCAGGTGGCAGGCGTGTGAAGATCAAGGCGATGCTGAGGCTGGGGCCGGTATGGTATGAAGCGCTGTGTGTGATGTTTACGGCCATGGAGAGAAAGGTCGGGAATGTGGAAGTTGGGTGTTTGTTCATTAGAGGAAGCGTGAGGAGACTAGAATGTTTCAAAGCCACATGTTATCAGGAATTGTGTAAAAGCCATAGCTAAACCACAGCATTCCTAAGAATGGTGGTACAGTTTCTCTTCCTGTACCACCTACACCACAAGCTCAACCCCATTCATCATTACAGAGACTCTTCCTCGTCTGTCTGAGAAACTTCTAGAGGTCAGTGGGTATATTGTGAATGGGGCTCTTTTTCTAAGAAATATGGGTGATGAAATAAACTAGTCAGAGAGGAAATAATAGAGGATTAACTGGGGTTTATCATGCAAAGTTCAACTGCTTGATATCAGAAGAACATCATTTAGGCTTCATACTAAGAGCTGCATATTTACATATTCAGACTCACGGATCAAGAGTAAAGATTTTTCTGCTGATCCGGTTGATTTGTTATACGCCTAAAAGTTTATTTTACAAAGTATATGATAAAAAGTTTTATATTTTCATTAAAATGTTACGTTTTCACATTGCTTAAAAAAATAAAAAAAAAAAAATAATATTTCCAAAAACATTATTTTAAAAATATTTTCATCAAATGTTTTTCTTTCTTTATATTTTTGCTCACATTTTTTACCTTAGAAAAGAAAGATTACAATTTTCTTTACAAAAAGATTTATTTTGGCATTCTTCTAACACAAAAAATATGTTTTAATCAAAATGTCTAAGGGTACACTCTAAAAAAATGCTGGGTTAAGAACAACCCAAGTTGGGTTGAAAATGGACTAACCCAGTGATTGGGTTGTTTTAACCCAGTAAATGGATTGTTTTAACCAAGCGGTTGGGTTAAATGTTTACTTAAAACAACCCAGTCGCTCGCTGGGTTAGTCCAGTTTCAACCCAACTTGGGTTGTTTTTAACCCAGCATTTTTTAGAGTGTAGGTTAAAGGATCATACTTTACAATATAGTTCAATAACATTAGTTAGTGCATTAGGAATCATGAACTAATAATATACATATTTTAGAGCATTTATCAATGTATGTTCTTCTACAAATAACATATTAACTTAATATATAGTAACCGTATATCTATATAATATAAATATTGTTTATTGTTAATGCACGTGTGTTCATAATACATTATTTAATATACTTAATATATTATACAAGTTATGTATAACTTGAAATGTTACAAATATATTAGGTAAATGTAGAATTAATGCTGTAGATGTATTGTTCTGTTAGCTGTTATAATATTTCATCATCATTTGATCACCCTCAAGTTTTCACACTGCTCTTTTTCCATACAATAATCAATATTTAGAAGTATTCAAATATTTTTCCACCTGATACTGTATTGATATTCTCACATACATTTTTTTAATGCTTGGCAGAGTTAGTCACTGAACTCCTAAACCAAAACAACAAAGCTTATGCTGCGTTCGCGCCATAACTACTGTAATTTGGAAGAGATGGAAACCCGTGCCGTTATAGTCATGGCAACACTATCAATGCCGAAATGAATCTGCAGCAGTCAGGTGGTACAGGTCAGCGATCTTTAAAATGTTTATGCATTCTGCGTTCTGAAGGCGGCGTGGCTTTGTAAATGCTCCAAAGGGAGGGTGTGATCTTATGCTTTCAAAGCTAGCTCGCTATTGCTAGACTCTCCAAAACATTGCCTACCTTAGCTTTAAGAGCAACACACATTGGGTGTGTCTCAATCAGCTCTCTAGTTCAGTAGTCAGGGCACTGATCAGGGAGTCGGCCATTTTAAGGGCTGCCTCAATCACAGAATCCTTCCAGGGCACTGAAACATTCGCTCCCTTAAAAGTCCCACAATGCACTGTGAAAACCTGGAAGCCTAGATGCTCACTATATTCCCTTAACGGAAGTTTAGAAACGCAAAACTTCAATCACGTGAGCTCACTCACTGCACTGACACTCGCCAGAAGTTTTTAAAAATACAAACCATTATTTTATTACATTTCAGCACAAACATACATCACTAGAGAGGAACACAATCTACCTTACATCTATTATCTATGCACGTACATCTATAATGTTGCACGTATTTGTAACAAGCAAAGTATTTATCATAAATTACTTTAAATAACATTACAAATGATGTCAGAAAGATATCAGCTCATAAATACCAGTATTGATGTTGTACAATGAGGAAGTTGTCACGTCACTGGAAATAGAGTCATCAGTGTCCCAATGTGTAGTAAGCCAGCATCCTTTACTGTCCTTACCAGTGCCGAATTCATGAACATAATATACTGATTCACAAGCTTGGGAGCTAAGGATCTGATTGAGACGCACCCATTGTGTTGTCGAGATGTAGCATGCCAGATTAAACATCTTGAGCAAATCACAATGCACCAACTTTGAATATGCAAATTAAATTTGAGAGCTACATGAACTACAGAAGAATGGTCCACTCCTTACACAAAGCCATTTTACAACTTCACAGGAGGACACACTTCTTATGGACTACTCTACTCTTTCGAGTCTCTGGTCAATGCATGATTTCACTGTATGCAAAAGAGCGGCGTGAACATTCTTCCAAATATCTTCTTTTGTGTTCGAAAGAAAGAAGAAAAATCATACAGGTTTGGAATGACATGAGGGTGAGTAAATTATTTCATTCTTGGGTGAACTATTCTTTCGACAACAGCAAGTGTTTAGTACTAGTCAAAAGCAGGCATGTCACGTGACGTGAGAGTGGTTGAAATGACCGATGGGAAGTGAAGGTGTACGGCTCGGTGCACAGAGGAGACAGTGAGAATGAAGGAGAGCTCATTTAGAAACCAAACATCATACCCCTGAACTTAAGAGATTGGGTGTAGATACAGATGTGAGATTGCCTGGGTTACCTTCCTGAAGAGAGGGCAAAATGACAGAAATACAATAACAAAGCAGATCCTGAGAACGAGAAATAATGGCCTTTGCTTCAAAACTGTGCTGACTGGACTGGGTTCAGGTTAAAGAGGTAAAAGTGCTTTTGGAGTTTATGCTGACATTATTTGGCAGAGCACAATAAGTTGTGACAGCAAGATCTGCTGTTTACTGGATAGGCTTTATTCTGACTGGATCCAGTTTTCCTTTTTGTTTGTGCTTAGTTTAACTCAATAAACAGAAAAAAATGAGGAGTTTGGCTGTTAGTAATCTAACAAAAAGTGTAGAGAACCGTGTGTGTGTGACTGAAGATAAGCAGGGCAGAGACAGCATGAAGACATGCATTACATAAAAAAACAACATACACATTTTGGATGTGCGTTTGTACTCCCTAAAAACATGAGCTGACCTCTAAATGACCTTCACAGTCACTCTCCTAAAAACGCAGACATTAATATCCTGAACGGTTTTGTGCTCCAAGCCAGCTGGACTCACAGCTGCAGACAGGCTTCTAGGCTGAACTCGATCTGGCTCGGTTCCTACTCTACCTTCCACCCAAACATATGATCAGTCCACAGCACATAGGCCCTGTTTATTGGCCCTGGTATTAAGATGCGTTTTGGTCAATCGGATCACAAATGGGCGATGCAAATACATGTGTAAACGGGGTCTAAACCGTTTTGAGCTTGTCCACTTTTGACCCTTTCCAGAGGTAGTCAAAAAAACATTTGACCGGATTGCTTTCATAGTGTAGATACTCATGTGGTTGAATGTGTTTGAACAGCCTACTCACCGCCTACTGGCGAAACGCGTAAACATTATGGGAAGCCAGACGGGATTTAAAGGGTATGTCTAATGCCATTTCATGCATTCTGACTTATTTACACTGTTAAAAGAGTTGGAATCTCATGCTAAACATGGCTAAAGTTTCCAAAACTGGATGTATAACTGAGTGTATTTCTGTGCCAAATACACTCCTTCAGGGTTCGTTAAAGTTTTTTTTTCAAGTATGGACCTGTATGACGTCATAAAGGGCGGAATTCCTTATATGGGCACTTCTCCCGGAAGCGCAGACACACACATCAACCAGAGCAAGAGCGCGCCCATCAACATGCTTTGTTCGGGTTTTGGAAGTCGCCGGCTGCACAGGACTGCATTCGAGAAAGATTTGTCATTTTGTTTGACTAAGAAATCAACAATGTCACCAAAGTGTGTTTTTGGTTGTGAGGGTAAAGATAACCTTGTTCAGCTTCCCAAAGAACCCAGCTTCATGCAAGTGTGTTTCTTTGTTCCCAGCATTTCTGTGGCGAATGTTTTATAAACAAGGCCCAAATCGACGCTGGATTTGCAGATCGTTTGAAACTGAAAGATGGAGCGGTCCTAGCGATAAAAGATCCGAGTCTTGAGTTGAAACCGCAGACAGTAAGTAAAACTGCATCAAATCTCTGTTTTGTTGGCAATCGGCATAAGTGCATATAATACATAGAATCGGTACAGCGTATCTGTCTTTTATAAATATGATAAAACTAAAGACTCTTAGGAGATATGAAGGATGCAATACTACTCTATAGGTACTCAAGATTAACATGAGATTGGCAGAAACTGTGTGTGTTATGTCCACTTTAAACTTTGTTGGCTGGAGACCCAAGTTTGGTTTGAAGACAAAAAAACTTACCAAGCACAATGTTCTCTCACCATTCCTGATTTCTAACGCACACTCACAGCGTTCGGCGTGGTCTTGCAGAGCAGAAATGAAAGCTGTGGCGCTCTCTGTATGTTTTCCCGTCATCTCTGGGCACGTTCATAAGTAAATTGCACAAGCTTATTTTGTCCATTAGATCGAAAGATCTGAAAAGACCCATACATTTACCCACCCATTGACCCTCCTCTTGATGAAATCAGGACAGAAGTGGTTGAAAGTGGACAAAATACCAGGTGTAAACAGGTCCACTTGTGATCCGACAGACCAAAACGCATCTTAATACCAGGTGTAAACAGGGCCTTAGATGAACACATTGCCTCTTAGAGAACTTAGAGATAGCACAGCTTGTACTGTTTGCCTAAACAACAGAAGTGAAACCTGTACAAAGGAGTCTGGTGAGATTAACTGAATTGTTTCTGGTTAGACATGCATGGCTGGCAGAGTTGTCTTCTGCTTCTTTGAAAAAAGGCACCAAAAGCAGAACTCTGTCCAATTTAGCAAAGACTTCATGTGAAACAAGCAAATTCTTGTTTAAAACACCAACTTTCTTCCCCACACCATTCAAAGGTGAGTGAACTGAGAAAATCTACCAGCCATACAGTCATTATTACCATTCTTAAAGGAATAGTTCACTTTAAAATGAAAATTACCCCATGATTTACTCAACCTCAAGCCATCCTATGTGTATATGACTTCTTTCTGATGAACACAATCGGAGTTATATTAATAAATAGCCTGACGCTTCCAAGCTTTATAAATGGCAGTTGGGCTGCAACAACTAATTGATAAAATTAATAATAATCGATAATGTAAATCATCAATAACGATTCTCATTATCGATTAGTCAGGTCTGCTCTCTGTACGCAAAGCTTTCACCAGAGTGAGCTGATGCAGGAAAGGTACATGATCCAAGCGTTCTATCTATCTATCTATCTATCTATCTATCTATCTATCTATCTATCTATCTATCTATCTATCTATCTATCTATCTATCTATCTATCTATCTATCTATCTATCTATATATATAATTTTAATGTAGGGATTTAGGCCTATAGCACAAACATACCCTTATGAAAATGATGCCGTATTGATAACCATTTGTATAACCACACAAATTCCATATTAGTTAAACTATGGATTTGAAGCAAAACTATGGTTAATTTATGCTTAACATTGAATAACTAACCCTGTTATATTTATTATTATTATCGTTGTTTATTTTGTTCATTGTAAAACCATGGTTAATTTTTGTAATGGTAGATATATTCACTATGTATGTTTTAAAATAAAAATGGCCCTTTTATCCAATTAATTGATTAATCGAAAAATAATAATAATAATAATAATTAAAAAAAAATAATCGCCAACTAATCGATTTTCAAAATAATCGTCAGTTGCAGCCCTAAATGGCAGTGATGGGGTCCATTGAGTTTGAAGCTCAAAAAAGTGCATCCATCCATCATAAACATACTCCACGCTGCTCCGGGGGTTTAATAAAGGCCTTCTGAAGTGAATCGATCGGGAAAATATCCATATTTAAAACTTTATAAAGTAAAATATCTAGCTTCCAGACCACCTTTCATATTCAACTTATGGAAAAAGCGTAACTGACGCGATGTATGATGCATACGTGATATGATTCTGCTTAAGTCGAATACGGAAAGTGTTCTGGCGGAAGCTAGATATTTTACTTTATAAAGTTTTAAATATGGATATTTTTCTTACACAAACACATCACTTCTCTACAGAAGGCCCCCAGAGCCGTTTATGATGTTTAAGTTTATAATGCACTTTTCTGAGCTTCAAACTCAATGGACCCTGTCACTGGCATTATAAAGTTTGGAGTCAATCATGGGGTAATTTCCATTTTAAAGTGAAAAATTTAATTTTTAAATGGTTATTCTTAAAAAAAATATCTGATTCTCAGTCACCGGTCAACAAAGTTGAAATGTTTTCTTCAGTATGCGGCTTGATTTGATTTTGATCCATGGATGTCCCTTAGGGTTTCAGTGATATAGCAATGATCATACTATTCTTTGTACACTGTGATTTAAACCAATGTAACGTTTCACCTCCTCACCAACAAACGTGCAACTGTTTTTGGATCATGCTCTTCTTATAAAAGTCTTCCATTACATATTAATGTAAATGATATTTAACAGGAAATAATGTATGGCAGCCCTTGTGAAAAAGAAGTGTGCTTAATTGCATTGAATGTGCACTTCAAATCTTAAAAGCAAATTTTTAAAAACTGTACTTGCAAATAATATAATATTAATTAAATAAACAACCACTTATTTACTTTCATTTCTGTTTTTGTTAAAAGTACACTTTTTTAAAAGTACATTTTAAATCATTATATTTTAATAATCTTTTGTTGTGCTTTAAAGTACACTTATTTTGATGTGTTGACTAACATACTAAGGCACTCGTAATGTACTTGATTATAGTTTTAACTGTAGTGCGTTATTTGATACTATATTTAAAGTCAATATATTTTAAATGTAGTAAAATACAACTTTATTACAAATATATTTAAATACATGACAGAAGTTTCATGACATTAAAGTACTATATATACACTCACCTAAAGGATTATTAGGAACACCTGTTCAATTTCTCATTAATGCAATTATCTAATCAACCAATCACATGGCAGTTGCTTCAATGCATTTAGGGGTGTGGTCCTGGTCAAGACAATCTCCTGAACTCCAAACTGAATGTCAGAATGGGAAAGAAAGGTGATTTAAGCAATTTTGAGCGTGGCATGGTTGTTGGTGCCAGACGGGCCGGTCTGAGTATTTCACAATCTGCTCAGTTACTGGGATTTTCACGCACAGCCATTTCTAGGGTTTACAAAGAATGGTGTGAAAAGGGAAAAACATCCAGTATGCGGCAGTCCTGAGGGGCGAAAATGCCTTGTTGATGCTAGAGGTCAGAGGAGAATGGGCCGACTGATTCAAGCTGATAGAAGAGCAACCTTGACTGAAATAACCACTCGTTACAACCGAGGTATGCAGCAAAGCATTTGTGAAGCCACAACACGCACAACCTTGAGGCGGATGGGCTACAACAGCAGAAGACCCCACCGGGTGCCACTCATCTCCACTACAAATAGGAAAAAGAGGCTACAATTTGCACGAGCTCACCAAAATTGGACAGTTGAAGACTGGAAAAATGTTGCCTTGTCTGATGAGTCTCGATTTCTGTTGAGACATTCAGATGGTAGAGTCAGAATTTGGTGTAAACAGAATGAGATCATGGATCCATCATGCCTTGTTACAACTGTGCAGGCTGGTGGTGGTGGTGTAATGGTGTGGGGGATGTTTTCTTGGCACACTTTAGGCCCCTTAGTGCCAATTGGGCATCGTTTAAATGCCACGGCCTACCTGAGCATTGTTTCTGACCATGTCCATCCCTTTATGACCACCATGTACCCATTCTCTGATGGCTACTTCCAGCAGGATAATGCACCATGTCACAAAGCTCGAATCATTTCAAATTGGTTTCTTGAACATGACAATGAGTTCACTGTACTAAAATGGCCCCCACAGTCACCAGATCTCAACCCAATAGAGCATCTTTGGGATGTGGTGGAACGGGAGCTTCGTGCCCTGGATGTGCATCCCACAAATCTCCATCAACTGCAAGATGCTATCCTATCAATATGGGCCAACATTTCTAAAGAATGCTTTCAGCACCTTGTTGAATCAATGCCATGTAGAATTAAGGCAGTTCTGAAGGCGAAAGGGGGTCAAACACAGTATTAGTATGGTGTTCCTAATAATCCTTTAGGTGATTGTATGTATATATATACTTAATCCTACTTAAGTGATTTGATCATTTAAAAACTCATTGGAGGTGAAAGCTATTATATTTTGATGAACGATTATGATTTTTTCTTTAGAATAATGTGCACTGATAAATTCTGCACATTAAGACAAGATAAAATTATCAATACTATTATACATTTTGATTTCATTTTCACTAACAATAATAAAACAGCTATTTAAAATATCTATAAAAGGTTTTATGACATTCTGTCTCATGTTGCACAATCTAGATTTACGTCCACTCTCAATATGAATGAGGTGTAAACAGACCTGCTGTATGGTTTTGGAGGCTTTGGGTGGACTCTCTCTCAGCGGGACCTTTCCAAAGAGTTTCCATCCTGGTGCACTCTGGGCCTCCCTCTGCTTTCTGGAGAACAAATTTCTGCCAAAGGTGGCATCATCACAGAGCATCTGTCAAAATCTGAAGACGATATACTGAAAACAAGTGCAAGTGCCCAAGCCAGTTTTGAATGTGTTTTTTTGGCTTCACAGCATGAAGATAACCCTGATAGGATAAGTCACTGACTGTGTGGCACATGACTTGAGAGGAATGCCACGACAGCCTGTGAACTGAGATAAAACACAAGCTTATTCAAACACGAAGCATGACATTTAAAAAAAAAACGTTCCTCTTTTTTGCAGGCATTGTCAGAAGCAAAGCTTTTAAACTGAGATCAGATCTATGACAGCTGTAACAAGCATCGTAAGATATGAGGAAATTCATAGTCAGTTCAATAACTGGAAGAAAACAGAATCCTTGTCCAAACCTGTTGTGTGCTGAACAAAGGCATTCATTTCTTGAAGCAACATGACAGTTTAAAGGGACAGTCCAGCTAAAAGTCATATTTTATTATCATCAATTACTTACGCTATGTCATATTATTTAATTTGTTCCATGAAACACAAAAGAAAATGCTTAGCAGAATGTCTGTACTTTTCCATGCCGTGAAAGTGGATGTTGCTTTAGTACTTCCATGGTGCTTTTCTGTCCTTTTGGAGCTTGGGAATTGTTGTGTGGAAAAGAACAGCTTATTAACATTTCCTTTTGTATTTTATGGAACCAAGAAAATAATACAGAACTGGAATGACGTGGGTGATTACATCAAATGTTTGATTTTGGGTAAAATATACCTTTAAATGAACAATCCAGTTTTACAAAAAAAAAAAAGAAAAGAAAAATCACTGCTTAAAGGCATACTTCACCAAAGATGAAAATGACCCCATGATTTACTCACCCTCAAGCTAGGTGTATATGACATTCTTCTTTCAGACAAATAAAATCAGAGTTATATTAAAAATGTCCTGGCTCTTCCAAGCTTTATAATGGCAGTGAATGGCAGCCTAAAATTTAAAGCCCAAAAAAGTGCATCCACTCATTATGAAGGTAATCCATATGGCTATATATGGTATATCTGGGGGGTTAATAAAGGCCTTCTGAAGTGAATTGATGCAATTGTGTAAGAAAAATATCCATATTTAAAACTTTATAAAAAATATCAGGCAGACCGCCTTCCGTATTCAACTTACGAAGAAAGTGTAACGCCTCTCGCAGTTCAAAACACTTACACCAGTTACGTTTTTTTTACTTTATAACGTGATAAATATGGATATTTTTCTTACACAAGCCCATCGATTTGCTTCAGAAGGCCTTTATTAACCTCTTGGAGCCATGTGGATTACTTTTATAATGGATGGATGCACTTTTTGGGCTTCAAATTTTGGGCTGCCATTCACGGCCATTATAAAGCTTGGAAGAGCCAGGGCATTTTTTAATAAAACTCTGATTGTATTCATCTGAAAGAAGAATGTCATATACACCTAGGATGACTTGAGGGGGAGTAAATCATGGGCTAATTTTTATTTTTGGGTGAACTATCCCTTTAATTATTAATATTTGCAATTATTAATAATGCAATTAACATGCAGAATAAAAAAAGAAAAATTACAAAAGAGAGAGGACCCCTGTAGACACTGAAAAGGTCAGTAAGTCTCTTAAAATAAAAGATCATTTGACCTTTTTTTGATAAGGCAAGATTAGGTTGTAAATGTCAATTTGACATTTATAAAAATATTTCATGATACGAGTAGAAAATGTTTTGCCTTGAAGAAAAAAAAAAAAAAAAAAAGCTTATTTTGAAAATAATTAAGATGTGTGTGCACTCACATGTATTGAAGGTATAAATATATATATTTTTTAAAATATAAAAGTATAAAAATTATATAAAATATATATATATATATATATATATATATATATATATATATATATATATATATATATATATATATATATATATATATATATATATATAAACATGTCTAGATTTTTGTTTCATTATAAACAGACTTATTTCTAATGAACTCATACATCATCTTTAAAACAATCTAATTATCTTTCTGATAATCTGGAAATAATATGTACCTCTGATTTGTGGTTCTCATATTTAGCGATTTTCTAAAAAGGTATCTTAGATAAAGCAAAATTGTAGAGCATGCCAATACCTGCTAAAGATGTCTGAGATGCCGTGTTTCCTCTCACTGAGAGTCAGATCTGCGGCAGCAACACTCAACACTCCAGGGATGTTGTCTGGGGCGCTCTGACGTCGGCTGATTTCATAAGTGTTCCTGGAATTCAGACTCACGTCCATGAACCTTAAGTCATCAGGTCCATCTGATGTGGAAAAGGTCTCGTCATCATCTGGACTGAGAGGAGGAGGAGAGTCAGTGTTGAAGAAAGAGCTAGATGAAAAGTTCCTGAGAGAGTGCTTTGGAGTTGACGGACTGGCTGGCTCTCCTTCGTCACCATGCGTTGACTTGAAAACCGAATCCTGGGCATATGAACAGCGGTCGGTCGATCGGTCCTCAGCTCCATCTTGAGATGGTAGAGTTACTTCAGACCCAGAGTGTGACTGGTTCATCAGAGACGCAGAAGAAACAGCATCAACGGCACCACCTTTGGAATCCACTGACAGTTCACCATTTGCCATCATATGGTCATCTTTAGAATTCAAGCAGCTTTTTGCAGAATGAGATGAATTTGGAAAGTCGCGTTCAGTCACTTCATGTGCATTGTGACTTGCATGTCCATTTGGGAGCTTAGTGCCACATGGCTGGGTATTGGTCTGATGCTGTACTTTATCACATGACTCTGGCACCTCGTGGTCCTGGCTTCCCTGCGATTGGCCTTTCTCTCTCTCCGCTGTACCAGTGTGAGAGAACATGCCTTGCATTATGTTCTCCTGCCTGTCTGTAACATCTGAGATGCGGGGAGGTGGTCTGCCTTCATCAGCACCCCTGCCTCCAGAGGAAGATGACTCCACCATCAGCTTCACAGGTGAATCTACAGAAAGCCCACTATGCTCGGAGACGACACTACACTTCTGGACCCCACTGGGTGGATAACCTAAAATAAAACCATTTTGAATTGATGCTTTCAAAATATACACAGTAAAATACTGGTTCAAATCCTGCCAAGCGCTCTACCTAGCAGACAGCATTTTAGGACGCGATTCAGTGTTTTTAGGGCATCATAGCAAGTTTGGAATGTTTGAATCAGTATTTTAGACGTTAAAGGATGTATTTGGAACATCTGATTAAAATATTTTTGGACATCATAGGTGTGTTTGGAACATTTGATTCACTATTTTGGGGCATCATACTGTATAATCAAACTTCATAAACTAGATTATTCAATATTTCAGACACCATAACAGCTTTTTTTAAACATGATACAATTTTTAAATGTTTTATGTTTGGTTTGTTTAACATTATACCATTTAGAAAGTTTGACTCTGCATTTTGGGGTATGATCAAACATTCAATTCAAGCAGGCGATTCAGTACTTTTGGGCACTGTTGGATGAATGTTCAATTCAGATTTTTTGAAAACCAAAATGTTGGAAATATTCTATTCAGCATTTTGGGCATCATAATCACGTTTGTAACGCTTTGGTTCGAACATTTGAGTCAAGTTTGGAATGTTCGATTAAGTGTTTTGTTGCATCATAATTCTATTGGAACATTGTATTGGTACATCCGATTCCGAATTCTTTTGAACATCGTATTAGTTTGGAATGTGTAAATTCAGCCTTGTTGAACATCATATAATTATGCTTAGAATGCTTAATATAGTATTTTGGGGCATGATAGAACATTCCATCCGTGCATTCGATTCCACATAATTGTGATTGTAATTTTTGATTCGAACATTTGATTCAGTTTGTTTAACAACATTAGAAAGTTTGATGATGTTTTTAGGGCATCATAGCAAGTCTGGAATGTTTGAGTCAGTATTTTAGACATTAAGGATGTATTTGGAACATCTGATCAAGTATTTTTGGACATCATAGGTGTGTTTGGAACATTTGACTCACTATTTCGGGGCATCATACTGTATAATCAAACTTCATAAACTCTGGAATATTCAGTATTTCGGACATCATAACAGCTTTTTTTAACATTATCGCATTTTGAAAGTCTGATTCAGTATTTTGGGGTATGATCAAACATTCAATTCAAGCATGCGATTCAGTACTTTATGGCACTGTTGTAGATTTTTTGAACACCGAAATGTTGGAATTGTTCTATTCAGCATGTTGGCCATTATAATCACGTTTGCAGTGTTCGGTTCGAACATTCAATTCAGAAGCCTAGATGAGCATTAGAATCAAGTTTGGAATGTTCGATTCAGAGTTTCGTCGAATCGTAATTCCATTTTTTGAACACCATAACAGTTTGGAACTTGTAAATTCAGCTTTGATGAACATCATAATCATCGTTTAGAATGCTTGATATAGTATTTTGGGGCATGATAGAACATTCCATCCGTGCATTCGATTCCACATAACCGTGATTGTAACGTTTGATTTGAATATTTGAGTAATTTTTTTTAAACATTATCGCATTTTGAAAGTCTGATTCAGTATTTCGCGGCATGATAAAACATTCAATTCAAGAATAGGATTCAGTACTTTTGGGCATTGCTAGGCGAATGTTAAATTCCGATTTTATGAACATCAAAATGTTGGAAATGTTCTATGGGCAACATAATCGCGTTTGCAACATTTGGTTCGAACATTTGATTCAGCAGCCTATGTGAGTATTAGAATCAAGTTTGGAACGTTCGATTCGAATGTTTTTCTTTTTTGCATCATAATTCCATTTTTTGAACATCATGATCACGTTTAGAATTCTCGATAGCATTTTGAGGCATGATAGAACATTCCATCCGTGCATTCGATTCCACATACGAGATTGTAACGTTAGATTCGAACATTCAGCTTAGCTAAGCATCAGAATCAAGTTTTGGCATTTTGTGGCATGACAGCCATTCAGAATAAAAACTAAATTCAGAACATCCCCAACGCGTGTTGAAGCCTATAACTGCTGTCTAGGTACGCAGCTCAGTAATGTTTTAAGACACAGCCATTACTGCATTACTGTCAAAACACACACCGTGATAGCAAGAGACTGTACATACATACCCATCGGCCGCAGCCCAATTCCTGATGGTAGCACGGATGACCTCTACTGTAGACCCCTTTGAAACCACCCAACGAGGAATGTTTTTATCTCACTTTGCGCTCACATAAATTAAACAACGTTATATCTATACGGGTCCATCCTCGGTCTTTTCCATCTCATTCAAAATCCTCTAGTGTATTGACAGCCAAAGCGCTGTAGTTCAGTGTTGGACTCCGCACTTCTTTTTCCCCCATGACACCTATTTTGACTGTCCTCCAACATATTAACAGGGTAGGTATTAATAGCATACAAATAACGTGAGTTAACAGACATGCCCGTTAAAACATAAACGCTTTCCTGACTCAGACCGGTAGCTGTCCATATCCTGACCGTGATCCGAAGCCATCTTGAAATTCCAGTGACGTCATTTGCTGATTTCCTAACAGGAGACTCCACGCGCCCCCTGCTGGACATTCAACAACACGCATTTAGATGTTATACTGTACAGACGGAATACACACACAGGGAAATAATGATTGCACAACTACATAATTATTTGCTGATCCCACATTAAATTGTGTTTCACAACTTTAAACTGCACACAACTGTCAACAGTAATTGTTCATTCACCAAACAATCATTTAGGGAAGACCGGAATTTCTGTAACAAAATAAATCATGAAACAGCACAACTGTAAAAGCTTGTAAAATTGTTTTGGCTAATGAATATTAATATTTTAAATTGTTTTAATTATGCAAGTCCAATTTACAGTTTTTCTGAATCGCTTTGGTTCAATTCTCGAATGAGATTCCCTCCCCTCTTGTTCACATCAGATTAGAATTTGTTGTTGATTTAGGCAAATTTCATTTGTTTTGTGCACAGGAGTTAGTACAGTTGTCTGCAATTTGCACATGGCCTGTTGATCAAAACTGATTTGATTTGATTGTCAGTTGATTCTCAATGAAACTGTCAAACTCTTCACAACTTATAAACACTCTTTCATCGCGTGAGCCATCACATGCAAAATTATCAATTCAGTGATCAAAATCTGTCAGACATGTTATATTCAATACAAATTTATGACATGGAATTTTTGTTATAAACACACTCACACACACACACACTATATATATATATATATATATATATATATATATATATATATATATATATATATATATATATCAGTACTCATATTTGTACTCAATTGTGTTATATAGTACATTTTGTAGAATTTTGTTGCATGTAAGCTGAACATTCTTGTCATGGAAGAGCGATAAGTCAGTCAGACAGACAGATAGATAGATAGATAGATAGATAGATAGATAGATAGATAGATAGATAGATAGATAGATAGATAGATAGATAGATAGATAGATAGATAGATAGATAGATAGACGGACGGACGGACGGACGGACGGACGGACGGACGGACGGACGGACGGACGGACAGATAGTCAGACAGACAGACAGACAGACAGATAGATAGATAGATAGATAGATAGATAGATAGATAGACAGACGGACGGACGGACGGACGGACGGACGGACGGACGGACGGACGGACAGATAGTCAGACAGACAGACAGATAGATAGATAGATAGATAGATAGATAGATAGATAGATAGATAGATAGATAGACAGACGGACGGACGGACGGACGGACGGACGGACGGACGGACGGACGGACAGATAGTCAGACAGACAGACAGACAGACAGACAGACAGACAGATAGATAGATAGATAGATAGATAGATAGATAGATAGATAGATAGATAGATAGATAGATAGACAGACAGACAGACAGACAGACAGACAGACAGACAGATAGATAGATAGATAGATAGACAGACAGACAGACAGACAGACAGACAGATAGATAGATAGATAGATAGATAGATAGATAGATAGATAGATAGATAGATAGATAGATAGATAGATAGACAGATGGATAGTCAGATGGATAGACAGATAGAGAGACAGACAGACAGACAGACAGACAGACAGACAGACAGACAGACAGACAGATAGATAGATAGATAGATAGATAGATAGATAGATAGATAGATAGATAGACAGACAGACAGACAGACAGACAGACAGACAGACAGACAGACAGACAGATAGATAGATAGATAGATAGATAGATAGACAGACAGACAGACAGACAGACAGACAGACAGACAGATAGATAGATAGACAGACAGACAGACAGACAGACAGACAGACAGACAGACAGACAGACAGACAGATAGACAGATAGATAGACAGACAGACAGACAGACAGACAGACAGACAGACAGATGATAGATAGATAGATAGACAGACAGACAGATGATAGATAGATAGATAGATAGATAGACAGACAGACAGACAGACAGACAGACGGATAGTCAGATAGACGGATAGTCAGATAGATAGATAGATAGATAGATAGATAGATAGATAGATAGATAGATAGATAGATAGATAGATAGACAGACAGACAGACAGACAGACAGATAGCATTTTTATATCCAACCCAGTGAGCACACTCAGTTATGTCGTACCCCACTGAAACGACCCTCTCTCTCTCTCTCTCTCTCTCTCTCTCTGTGCCACTGCATATAGCGTCAAACTCAATATTTTTTTCAGCAGCATTGTTCCCTCTTACGCACTCTTCAGAAGGGACGCGCTGCACAGAAATACGATAACGAGAGCTTTTGGAAAAGCGCTTCAGTGTGAAACAGAGAAACTGGTGACGTGGGGAGCCACTTGAAAATGATATATTTGACTTGTGTCCGGAGAAAGCCCCATGGAGAGCGATGGTGCTGAAAGGGACAGCTCCGGTGTGGGTGTCCGCGCGCTGACGGGCTGCGCTCTCTGCGCGCTCATCCTCTCCACGCTGCTGGGGAACACGCTCGTGTGCGCCGCCGTCATCAAATTCAGACACCTCAGATCCAAAGTCACTCATTTTTTCGTCATATCCCTGGCAGTTTCGGATCTCTTCGTGGCTGTTCTGGTCATGCCGTGGAAGGCTGTCTCTGAGGTTGCCGGCTGCTGGCTCTTCGGGAGCTTTTGCGACACTTGGATAGCTTTTGACATCATGTGCTCAACGGCGTCTATACTCAACCTGTGCATCATCAGTTTGGACAGATACTGGGCCATCTCGAGCCCCTTCCGTTACGAGCGTAAGATGACCCAAAGGGTGGCGTTTGTAATGATCGCGATGGCGTGGACACTTTCTGTCCTGATCTCTTTCATCCCCGTCAGACTGAACTGGCACAGGGCAGTGGATCATAACGCGCCTTTAAACCTCTCCATACATTCGGAGGACTGCACCGCGACTCTAAACAGGACGTATGCCATTGCATCTTCACTCATAAGCTTCTACATCCCTGTTATAATCATGATAGGAACATATACACGGATCTATCGGATCGCACAAACGCAGATCCGAAGGATCTCCACTTTGGAAAGGGCAGCCGGACACATGCAGAACAACCACGACTGCGCGAGCGAACAGTCGCTGAAAAGCACGTTTAAAAAAGAAACTAAGGTGTTAAAAACACTTTCCATCATCATGGGGGTGTTTGTGTTCTGCTGGCTGCCCTTTTTCGTCCTCAACTGCATCGTGCCATTCTGTGATCTGGACACTCTTGGAGACTCTCTGTGCGTGAGCAGCACCACTTTCAACATCTTCGTGTGGTTCGGATGGGCCAATTCGTCGCTCAACCCGGTCATCTACGCGTTCAACGCGGATTTCCGCAAAGCCTTCACCACTATTCTGGGTTGCAACCGACTCTGCGCGTCTTCTGCGGTGGAGACGGTGAACTTCACCAACGAGCTGGTGTCCTACCATCACGACACCACTCTGCTCCACAAGGACGCACAAGGTGTTTCCGACCCGCAGCGCCTGGCTCTGGTCCCCGGTCACGCGGAGCACATGGACTTACCTTTCGACAAGGTCTCGGTCGCGTCCGATTCGTCTCGTATCCAAAGGAACGCGCTGCTGCCGGCGCTAGAGCAGCAGGAGGGGGAGATGGAGATTTCCCTGGACATGATGCCCTTCACCTCCACAGCACTGAGCGACTGCTGTGGGATTCCGGGTCAGATCGAGGAGAACTGAGTCTGACCTCATTTCACACGAACCTATTTATAGCATCAGAATTAATATGCGTAATATGACCTCATTTTATTTTTACATGCGCTCAAAAATACTTATGCATAAATTTAAGATTTATGCATTTGAATTGCAAATAAAATTCCCGTCCTTTTGGTGTTTTAACATAAACAAGCTAATATGTATGAGTAAGATTTCTGCATCATGCATATTATTAACTATTTGCATCTAACTGGTTTTATTTAAATATTTTGCATATATTCAAACAGAAGAATCATTATGGCTATAGCTGTGGAACAAGCAATACAAAAGTGATATTTATGATAAATATATAAACCTGGTTATTAAACACATTCAGTTTATTAGCACTATTGCCCAAAGCTTACCCTTTCATTATGTATAACTGACAAATATGCATCACAACAAAATGTTAAAACTGTTTAATACATGTAAGACATGTTAATCCAAATGGATGGAAACTGTATATGCAATTCAAATATATATATATATATATATATATATATATATATATATATATATATATATATATATATATATATATATATATATATATATATATTCAATTTAGGCCTAAAATGTTTTTTTGAGTCCTCGTCAATTTCAGCAATTCTAAATTTGTCAAAAATGTCACATTTCATTTAGAATAAAACACTTTATTTGATTAAAATAATGTAATTTCAAAGCTTGAAGAAATTGATAGCTGGGGTCCAAAAGTGTGAGACCACTAATGACATGCAAAATTATATTTTTATAAGAAATAATATTATCAATATAACAGTCTGAATTAAGAGTTGAGTGAAAACACGAAAGTGAGAATCACCATGATTTTTCAAAAGTTTGTTTTGAGGTTTATATTAGATTTTGCATGCCAGATTTTCAGTGTAGAATTTTGGAGGCCACTGTATAACTGAAAAAGATACAAAAAAGGATTCTGAAATCGGATTAGATCACAAAATTCAATCTTCAATAAATCTGGATCAAATTGTCTATTTGTGTTGTTCAAAACTTTTTAGTAAGATTGGGATTTCTTTGATCCCAGGAGAAGGATGGGTTTCAGGAACAAAAATGCATCATGTCAAATTTGTATCATGTAATATATACATACATTTATATTTTTATTTAGCTCTTGATTAGTTTAACCTTTAAAGAAATGAAGTAGACATAGACATTAGGGGCCAGTTGTTCAGAAGGAATACGGCTATCGGACTGGATCAAATCTTTAAAATGGGTTGTTCAAAAGAAAAAAAGGATTCTGAAATCAGATTAGATCACAAAATTCAATCTTGGTTTGTGTTAGTCAAACTTTTTTAGCAAGATTGGGATACCTTTGTAAAAAAGAAAAATCAGGATTATACTGATCACAAGTGGATTTCAGGAACAGAAATGTAATAAAACTTTAAAACTGGTTAAAAATACAACATTTGTATCATGTACTACACACACACACACACACACACACACACACACACACACACACACACACACACAAATATTTTATTTTGTTTAACTGTTAAAGTAATAAATTAGAAGTAGACATTACCTATTAAGGCTTTCGGTAGCCTACAGTAAAGTAAAAAATAGATTTTATTGGTGCCATACAATAATCACCAAACAGCTGCAAATATCAAACAAAAAAATTATATTTAATATTTAAGTGCTTTGTATCACTGCTTGTAAACTACATTGGCACAATCATAAGAGGTGACCCAGTCAAAAGTTCTCTGCAAGGGAATGCAAAGTTTCTCGGGTGAACGCTGCACAAAACTTTTCTGAGAGAATGCAAAAGCGTTGAAATATTTATCTCATATTTTATTTCCATCACCATGTCCATTTAGGGCCTCCGTAGAACACTAGTAATCCAGATTTGGTAATCTGAAAAAGTGTGTATCTGGATCAGGGTGATCCAATCCAATTTTGCTTTGAAAAAACGGCGCAAAAGATGGATTACCTGATCCTGGATAGAAAAACATGGGATTTCCAAATCCAGATCCTTCTGATATCAGATCAACTGGTCCTAGACCATTAAACCATTCAGTACAGTAAAGTAAAACTTGATTTTTATACCATAACAAAATCTCCCAAACAGCAATATTAAACAAAAAAAATATATTTACTATTAAGTGTTTAAAAAAAAAAAAAATCATATACATAAACTATTGGCTCAAACATCAGAGATGAACCAGTCAAATGTAGTTTCTAACAGTTGCATCCCTTATTGCATGTGGAATTGTTTGTTTTTGTTGTGGATCACATGAGGGGCTACGGAAACTCTAAAGGGACATTGTGATGGGGAAAAATATGAGATGGGAGGAAAAATGAATTTTAATGCTTTCTCTTGCAAATGTTTTGTGTTCCCCCAAGAAACTTTGCATTCATTTTCAAAACTTGAACGCATGAAGGCAACGTTTCTTGGGGAACGCAAAACTTTTGCGAGAGAACGCAAAAACATTAAAATATAAAATTTGTCTCAAATTTCATATCCTTCTGTCACCATGTCCCTTTAGTGCTTCTGTGGGGGTCTTATTGTTTAAAGGAAATTGAAAATGGAAGGGGATGTTTTATGTGGTTTTCCTTATATTCAAATAAAACACTTAAAGTGACCTACGCTTACTCAAATATCTGTTGCTCTTTATAGCTAGCAGCCTACATTGTGAAAAAACCCATTATAAGCACCGGTATACCAGATTTGGTCATCTGAAAAAGTGTGTATCTGGATCAGGGTGATCCAATTCTATTTTTTCCAATTACCTGATCCTGGATAGCAAAATATGGGATTTCCAAATCTAGATATTTCTGATCAAGATAAAACTCTTTGAACAACTGGGCCCTGGTGTCAGATATGGTCACAATTTATTGTAAAGTTGTTTCTTAAGTATAATGAGGAATGTTATTCCCCTAATACACATACGAACCGTATCATTACATGCCGACTCCAAAAATATCAGTTAAAGGTGCACTGTGTAAATTTTAGGGCATCTAGCAGTGAGGTTGCGAATTGCAATAACTCACCGCTCACCCCTCCCTTTCGATGCACATAGAGAAGCTACGGTGGCCGACACAGGACAAATATGTCATTGTCTGAGACAGCAGAGAGTAGCTAGCGCTCTCTGTAGAGAAGTTTGTCTGTTTAGGGCTACCGTAGAAACATGACGGTGCAAAATGGCAACTTCACTGTGAGGGGACCCGCGGTGTATGAAGATAGAAATGGCTCATTATAAGGTAATAAAAACATAACGGTTCATTATTTAAGGTCTTTATACACCACTGTAAACATAGTTATGTACACTCACCTAAAGGATTATTAGGAACACCTGTTCAGTTTCTCATTAATGCAATTATCTAAATCAACCAATCACATGGCAGTTGCTTCAATGCATTTAGGGGTGTGGTCCTGGTCAAGACAATCTCCTGAACTCCAAACTGAATGTCAGAATGGGAAAGAAAGGTGATTTAAGCAATTTTGAGCGTGGCATGGCTGTTGGTGCCAGACGGCCGGTCTGAGTATTTCACAATCTGCTCAGTTACTGGGATTTTCACGCACAGCCATTTCTAGGGTTTACAAAGAATGGTGTGAAAAGGGAAAAACATCCAGTATGCGGCAGTCCTGTGGGCGAAAATGCCTTGTTGATGCTAGAGGTCAGAGGAGAATGGGCCGACTGATTCAAGCTGATAGAAGAGCAACTTTGACTGAAATAACCACTCGTTACAACCGAGGTATGCAGCAAAGCATTTGTGAAGCCACAACACGCACAACCTTGAGGCGGATGGGCTACAACAGCAGAAGACCCCACCGGGTACCACTCATCTCCACTACAAATAGGAAAAAGAGGCTACAATTTGCACGAGCTCACCAAAATTGGACAGTTGAAGACTGGAAAAATTTTGCCTGGTCTGATGAGTCTCGATTTCTGTTGAGACATTCAGATGGTAGAGTCAGAATTTGGCGTAAACAGAATGAGAACATGGATCCATCATGCCTTGTTACCACTGTGCAGGCTGGTGGTGGTGGTGGTGTAATGGTGTGGGGGATGTTTTCTTGGCACACTTTAGGCCCCTTAGTGCCAATTGGGCATCGTTTAAATGCCACGGCCTACCTGAGCTTTGTTTCTGACCAGGTCCATCCCTTTATGATCACCATGTACCCATTCTCTGACGGCTACTTCCAGCAGGATAATGCAGCATGTCACAAAGCTCGAATCATTTCAAATTGGTTTCTTGAACATGACAATGAGTTCACTGTACTAAAATGGCCCCCACAGTCACCAGATCTCAACCCAATAGAGCATCTTTGGGATTTGGTGGAACAGGAGCTTCATGCCCTGGATGTGCATCCCACAAATCTCCATCAACTGCAAGATGCTATCCTATCAATATGGGCCAACATTTCTAAAGAATGCTTTCAGCACCTTGTTGAATCAATGCCACGTAGAATTAAGGCAGTTCTGAAGGCGAAAGGGGGTCAAACACAGTATTAGTATGGTGTTCCTAATAATCCTTTAGGTGAGTGTATATTATATTGCATTTCTGTCAATAGATCCTCATACATATTACACACTGCACCTTTAAAAGAAATGTCAGTTTCTGTGCCACTTTAGAAGTGCCACAATCATTTTAGAACTTTGTTTGAAAATAACTAACAATGTCATTATGCTTTTCATGTTTTTAAAACAGACCACAGTATCCAATACTATAATGAGGCGCTCATCAGAAACAAAACATTTCTGCCATATTAAAAGACTTGATAAAACAAAATGCAGAAAAAAGCTTGGAGTGGGTCTCTGTTGTGTTTAGATGCAAATCTGAAGAGGCTTGTTAAAGATAATTGCTCATTTAATTACCACAGCTATTAAGAGATGAAGTATGCTGTAATAGGTGTCACTTGGGAGCAAAAAAAAGAAGATAAAGAAAATTTAAAGCCTCTAATCAATGAAACAAAGATGAACACACACACACACACACACACACACACACACACACACACACACACACACACACACACACACACACACACACACACACACACACACACACACACACACACACACACACACACACACACACACACACACACACACACACACTCCAAGTAATCTTCATGGAAACTTTGAGGGCACAATGCCCTCTGTAAACTCTTGAACTTAGACAAAAAGCTATTAGTTCAGCAATTTATTCATGGTGCAGTACCATTTCTGTTCAAGGTAATGACTGCATGTGACGAGGAAGGATTTAGGAACAAGCATAAGGGGAAATAAAAAGCTGGAAGAAAAGTAATTGGTTGCTAAAACTGACCTTACACACTTACACAGTATAAGTCAATTGTCTATTTGCTGAGAGTGCGTTTTGACCATCTCTTACACTAACCCTTAGAAATTTGAGTAAATACAGTGGAGCGGTCACTCCAAAGTCCTTTAGGGCACAGTATTTATTTCATACCCAGGAAGTAGTTGTCACATGTGGGTGCTATAACTATCACACAAAGCAGAATAAAAAAAAAAAAAAAAAAAAAAAAAGGTTGTTAATCCAATAATCCACAGAATACATAGAATCACAGGGAAAACACATCCATTTAACCAAGACGAGACCAGACAAAGAACTGAGCAAAACAGGCAATAGAGAGTATGCACGTGACGTCACCGTCGGCCGGAGTGACAGCGGTTACGCCCACTGAGTGGCAAAAAGATTGAGGGCAGCATTGGTTTTCAGCGTGAATGCACATCTAATACAGGAAAGAGCTTTGAGATTGACTGTACAAATGGATTTGACAAGAAATCTGAGGTATATTTTTACAGACTGCCAAAAGATACAGGAAAGAGAAGCAAATGGATCAGCGAAACGTGGATTTGCAGTTATCATTTTGTGTCAATATGTTGAATTTTATAGTAAAATCATACCCTATATTGTATTGTTATTTATTGTATTGACAACTCAAATATTCAAATATTCCATCTTATATTCTGCATAATTGGATGTTTTTAAATAAACACTGACAAAAACTATACAAGTTTTAGGGCTGGATGATATGACGATAACATCAATATAAGTGAACACCTGGATTTAGACCCAGCGCCATTGCTCCAACCACGCACATCACGCGCTGCGCATAGGGCACCAAGTGCTGAGGGGGAACAAAAAGAAGACACCCCTCCTCCCCCGGTAATTCACCTCTCTAGAAAGTAACGAAGAAGAAGAGACCGGGCGCCGCCACAGAAGAAGAGACCGCACACCAAATCCAGTCATCCCGCAGCTCTTCTGCCACTCAGTCCCAACTGAGGGGGCGTCCAGTGGGAAAGTGGCATCAATGCCTACCCTCTATACACAGACTAAATGAGTTAATTAATTGAACAACAGGTGAAAGGAATAATTAACGCAGGGAACAAACTGGCACACAGGAAACTAAGGGTGCATCTCAATCAGCTCCCTAGTAGTCAGGGCACTGATCAGGGAGTCTAATTGTCTCAGTTGCAGAATCCATCCAGGGCACTGAAATGTTCACTCCCTAAAAAGTCCCACAATGCACTGTGAAAACCAGGGAGCATTGATGCTCATTGTTTCCCTTAATGAAAGTTCTGAAGCGTGAAACTTAAATCACACGAGTCAACTCACTACACATAATGACACGTAGATGTTTTAAAAATACAAACCATTATTTGATTATAATTAAGCATAAACATACATTACTAGACAGGTAATGAACATAATCTAGCTAACATTTATAATTTATTTATAGCTGAAATGTTGCAATAATATATATACACTCACCTAAAGGATTATTAGGAACACCTGTTAAATTTCTCATTAATGCAATTATCTAATCAACCAATCACATGGCAGTTGCTTCAATGCATTTAGGGGTGTGGTCCTGGTCAAGACAATCTCCTGAACTCCAAACTGAATGTCAGAATGGGAAAGAAAGGTGATTTAAGCAATTTTGAGCGTGGCATGGTTGTTGGTGCCAGACAGGCTGAGTATTTCACAATCTGCTCAGTTACTGGGATTTTCACGCACAACCATTTCTAGGGTTTACAAAGAATGGTGTGAAAAGGGAAAAACATCCAGTATGCGGCAGTCCTGTGGGCGAAAATGCCTTGTTGATGCTAGAGGTCAGAGGAGACTGGGCCGACTGATTCAAGCTGATAGAAGAGCAACTTTGACTGAAATAACCACTCATTACAACCAAGGTATGCAGCAAAGCATTTGTGAAGCCACAACACGCACAACCTTGAGGCGGATGGGCTACAACAGCAGAAGACCCCACCGGATACCACTCATCTCCACTACAAATAGGAAAAAGAGGCTACAATTTGCATGAGCTCACCAAAATTGGACAGTTGAAGACTGGAGTCTCGATTTCTGTTGAGACATTCAGATGGTAGAGTCAGAATTTGGCGTAAACAGAATGAGAACATGGATCCATCATGCCTTGTTTGCAGGCTGGTGGTGGTGGTGTAATGGTGTGGGGGATGTTTTCTTGGCACACTTTAGGCCCCTAAGTGCTAATTGGGCATCGTTTAAATGCCACGGCCTACCTGAGCATTGTTTCTGACCATGTCCATCCCTTTATGACCACCATGTACCCATTCTCTGATGGCTACTTCCAGCAGGATAATGCACCATGTCACAAAGCTTGAATCATTTCAAATTGGTTTCTTGAACATGACAATGAGTTCACTGTACTAAAATGGCCCCCACAGTCACCAGATCTCAACCCAATAGAGCATCTTTGGGATGTGGTGGAACGGGAGCTTCGTGCCCTGGATGTGCATCCCACAAATCTCCATCAACTGCAAGATGCTATCCTATCAATATGGGCCAACATTTCTAAAGAATGCTTTCAGCACCTTGTTGAATCAATGCCACGTAGGATTAAGGCAGTTCTGAAGGAGACAGGGGGTCAAACACAGTATCAGTATGGTGTTCCTAATAATCCTTTAGGTGAGTGTATATATATATATAAATACTTTGCTTGTTATATATATCATAATGTACTTTAAAAAACATTACAACTAATGTCAGACAGATCAATCACTGTTGTTCATAAATACCAGTAATGATGTTGTACAATGAGGAAGTTGTCATGGCACCAGAAATAGAGTCATCAGGTGTCTCAATGTGTAGTGAGCCAGCATCCTTTACTGTGCCCGAATTCATGAATATAATATAGTGATTCACAAGCTCAGGATGATTGAGACACACCCTAGGTCAAATGACAGGGCATATTACAGTAGTAAATGTTTTATTGATTTCTAAGAGTCTATAAATGCATGCAGTTTGATGCCAGACATTAATATTACACCACGCACGCACGCACGCACGCACACACACACACACACACCCTTTTAAAACCCTTTAAAATGTAAAATCAGTTTTTATGTGCACTTCAAGCTGTCTCGAGTGATTTTCTGTAAGACAAACTTGTGTCAGCACATACAGCTTTGAAAGCTATTATTTGTCCATATATCGGTTTATTTTGGGCTGGAAAAGGAAAAGCTTGAAAGCCTGTGAAATCGTTGAGCTAAAGTTATGTAAACAACAAAGAGAGCAATCGAAAAGAAGACTTAATTTTTCAGTTTTTCAACAATTTGTGTGACCAAAATAATTTGTATTGATTAAAAATCAAGGAAAATAATAAAGCAATAATGGTGGTCTTTTAGTTAACAAATTAGTTTAAATTATTGTTTTTTCCAATTGCTAACACACTAAAATGACATGCACAGCACAATTATTTAAACTGACACAAAGAGAGCAAAACCTCTACTCAAGTCTCCTAAACTCTAAACACATTTTCTGCTTTACACATATTTTGCAATTCAAAATGGCACTTTTTAAATGCACTGAACACAGTTCTCTGCATAAGACACAACAATCTGACATAAAGTCACATGTTTGCCACTTCAAAACACGGCCATTCAAAATAACACGACATGAGCTAACTGGCCAATACATGTGCCACCTGGCCAAACACCTCATGAGTTAATGGATAACACTTCAATCAGGATGTAAGCACTATGAAAAAACCACAGGTGAGCACCTTTTTTTTTTTTTTTTTTTTTTTTTTTTTTACAACAACAGTGGAAGACGTTGCATAGAGAGGAAGAGGAAGAGGAAGAGGAAGAGAGAGGATGCAATTTTCTTTTTCAGTTTACTGTTTTTTGTGAGCTTTTGTTCAGGCCAATGTAAATATATCTGCTGTGCATATGTTGCACTGACTTGTTTGGTGAAAATAAAAAACAATAAAAAAATGTTTCAACAGCATGTGTGTGTGTGTGTGTGTGCAAATATTTCTGTGCATGTGAACAATCTGAAGAATTTTCTACTATTTGAACTGCATATTTTAGTATTATGGCAAAGCATACTAAAGATGGGAGTGCTTTTCATTATGCCTGCCAGTGTGTAGTTGGTTAGGCAAAAAACTGGTAATATGAACGAAGTGTGTGCCATTTTGTGCAAAAGTTTGGTTTTGATAACACTGTATGTAGTTTTGGTTGCAGTGCTTCATTTTGCAAGATATATGAGGTATTAAGTATTTTGATAAAACCAGCCTAGTTGGCAAAATTTTGTGTTAGCAATTGGAAAAAACTGTAACTATATGAAAAATACGTTTTTATTAATCTTAGTTAAATGTTAATTTTAACATTTACTAATACATTATTAAAATAAAAATACTATTACTATTTAATGGAACTGAGCTACCATGAACTAACAATGAACAGTTGTATTTTTATTAACTAACTTTACAAATTAACAAAATAACAAATGTATTGTTCAGTTTTAATTAATGCATTAATTTATGTTAAAGGGATATTTCACCCAAAAATTAAAATTACCCCATGATTTACTCACCCTCAATCCATTCTAGGTGTATATGACATTCATCTTTTACAGATGAATACAATCAGAGTAAATATCCTGGCTAATCCAAGCATTATTATGGCAGAAAATGGCAACCAAAAAAGTGCATCCATCCATTATAAACTATTAGTAATAAAAGCCTTCTGAAGCGAATCGATGGGTTTGTGTAAGAAACATATCCATATTTAAAACTTTACCTAAAAGTACTAAAAAGTAAAATATCTAGCTTCTGGCGGACCACCTTCCGCATTCAACTTATGAAGAAAGTGTAACGCCTCTCGCAGTTCAAAATGGTTACGCTATGTCCGGCGTCATCGTCGCGTCAGTAAAGTTTTTTCCGTAAGTTGAATATGGAAGGTGGTCTGGCGGGAGTTAGATATTTTACTTTATAAAGTTTTAAATATGGATATTTTCTGTATTCATCTGAAAGAAGAATGTCATATACATCTAGAATGGCTTGAGGGTGAGTAAATCATGAGGTAATTTTCATTTTTGGGTGAACTATCCCTTTGTTGGGACCTTATAAAGTGTTACTGTTCAAATTAATTGCATATTCTAAACTTATTACAATTTACGTTAGATCATACCTCAAAATCTATTTTTATGCATTAGCTTCGTCTTACTATAACTACAGTATTCAAATTATACCAAACAAAAACAATATCATTCATATCATTGTAAAGAATGACTGTAAAATGCACAAACAAGTTCCTTTAAACTGCAGTGCACTGTTTGTGTCAGAATTTTAAGCAAGTGAATGGGAGGAAGTGGGAAGAAAGTCAGAGCATTCTCATCAGTCCAACAGCAGGGCTGTAATGGATTTGGAAGTGCATCATGATCCCCAATATAAGGAAAAAATTGGAGGTGAAAAGCATTTCTTTTTTTAGCATTGATGCATCTTCATATTCACCCTTAAAGTTATTATTCATATGAATGGTGTAAACACAAGGTCATTAAACCCTCTAACACTATAGAGCTCTTTGCCAAATGAGGACATGCTCAGAGAATTTCAGTAGCAGATGCATTCATATTATTCCAACCAGACTCAAATGGAAAACACCCCATGGCATGAATCGGAAAAAATTAATATTTATGCAGACATTCACAGTTCCATTATTCAGAATGTATAGCAGTTAAGCTGCTTTGTTTCATTTTAACATCCCTCGTGGTGAATTTAGGAATTGCAGCTCAAGAACAACTCAGGTATTTTTTTACTAATATTTAAAGTGTCTTTTAGCCAGTAGGTAACAAATTCATGTCACATTGTCAGAACAATGTGGCAAAGACATATACAGAATGCAGTTTGATATCTTCAGTAAGTTTGTCCAGTTTTTTTTTTTTTTTTTTTTTCTCGGAGAATGGTGTTATACATCAACAATCCAATGTGCAACTTTTATGTGGCTTGGTATGAATGTGACCTTGATTTTTTTTAATCAATTTTGTTTCTAGGCCATTCAAGTAATATGTGCAATTATTATGTGTCAGTGTTCCAAACTTCATGACATACACTATATAGCCGAAAGTATTGGGACACCCCTCCAAATCATTGAATTCAGGTGTTACGATCACTTTCATGGTGTATAAATCAAGCACTAGGCATGCAGACGCTTCTACAAACATTTGTGAAAGAATGGGTCGCTCTCAGTGAATTCAAGCGTGGTACCGTGATAGGTTGCCACCTGTGCAATTCCTTCCATTCGCAAAATATACGAGTCTGGGTTTGACGGTTACCAGGAGAACAGTACTTGCCTGACTGCATTGTGCCAAGTGTAAAGTTTGGTGGAGGGGGGATTATGGTGTGGTGTTATTTTTCAGGGGTTGGGCTTGGCCCCTTAGTTCCAGTGAAAGGAACTCTTAATGCTTCAGGATAACAAGACATTTTGGACAATTTCATGCTCCCAACTTTGTGGGAACAGTTTGGGGATGGCCCCTTCCTGTTCCAGCATGACTGCGCACCAGTGCACAAAGCAAGGTCCATAAAGACATGGATGAGCGAGTTTGATGTGGAGGAACTTGACTGGCCTGCACAGAGTCCTGACCTCAACCCGATAGAACACCTTTGGGATAAATTAGAGCGGAGACTGCGAGCCAGGCCTTCTCGTCCAACATCAGTGCCTGACCTCACAAATGTGGCTCTAGAAGAATGGTGAAAAATTCCCATAAACACACTCCTAAAACTTGAGGAAAGCCTTCCCAGAAGAGTTGAAGCTGTTATAGCTGCAAAGGGTGGGCCAACTCCATATTAAACCCTATGGATTAAGAATGGGATGATATTAAAGTTCATGTGCATGCAAAGGCAGGCATCTCAAAACTTTTGGCAATATAGTGTATGTGTTCTAAGATTTTGCCTTAGAATCCAATACAGAAATGTGCTTGAGCCCTATAAGTGCAGGCCCATTTGAAGCAATCATTCATTCCATATGTCCTTTCATAAAATATGACCAGTGAAATGTGCTGTACCTTTAAACTTTTAAACACCTGTGCATGTATTTTTTTCTGAGCCGTGTGACTTATTTACCCAAAACATGACATCTCCCCAAATACATGTCAGAAGATATGCAAATGAAACGATAAATCAAAGGTCAGGTCAGTGGATGTGTCAATGTGTGATGTGTATGGAAGATTTGAACACAGCAGGAACAAATGTTTACGGCACCAAGAATATGCTTAAAATTCATTCCCACACTGTACAGAAGGCTGCTTGTTAAAAAACATGCCACTTCCTCCTCTCAAAGGTCAAAAAGAGCTGGAGTTGTATGCATAGTGCAAAATTCACAACTGCCAGAGTACCAGGGTGAATCTCAAGATCATGTTCAAGTCATTATATATATATACACACACACACACACTCACCTAAAGAATTATTAGGAACAATCTCCTGAACTCCAAACTGAATGTCAGAATGGGAAAGAAAGGTGATTTAAGCAATTTTGAGCGTGGCATGGTTGTTGGTGCCAGGCGACAGTTACTGGGATTTTCACGCACAACCATTTCTAGGGTTAACAAAGAATGGTGTGAAAAGGGAAAAACATCCAGTATGTGGCAGTCCTGTGGGTGAAAATGCCTTGTTGATGCTAGAGGTCAGAGGAGAATGGGCCGACTGATTCAAGCTGATAGAAGAGCAACTTTGACTGAAATAACCATTCGTTACAACCGAGGTATGCAGCAAAGCATTTGTGAAGCCACAACACGCACAACCTTGAAGCGGATGGGCTACAACAGCAGAAGACCCCACTGAGTACCACTCATCTCCACTACAAATATCCTTCTTAAATGGCGCCGCCGTGTTCGGTCGCCGTTCAGGTCGCTCCGCAAAGACTGTGCTTTTATTTACTATTTTACTTTCTTTTACTCTCAATTTTTACAAACTTATCATCTGCATTGATCTACTACGACAGCAAAACTCTTTTGGACATTGGTTACCTCTACACTGGACTGTTTCAGGACACTTACGGCGATCCTCTGTGGCCATCTGAGATCCTTCGGAACGCCGAGTTGAACAATGGACAGAGCCAGCGGCGTAGAACAAAGAAACACCGTGGGAAACGTGCTGGTATCCGTAACAGACTGAGGAAAAGGGCATTCAGACCTCCTCTCCCGAGCATTCTTCTAGCAAATGTTCAATCCTTGGATAATAAGATGGACGATCTTAGAGCCAGGATAAGTTTTCAA
This sequence comes from Paracanthobrama guichenoti, assembly GCA_018749465.1. NCBI lineage: Eukaryota > Metazoa > Chordata > Actinopteri > Cypriniformes > Gobionidae > Paracanthobrama > Paracanthobrama guichenoti. The sequence goes on from CM031954.1 coordinate 8,649,646, forward strand.
CGGACATGAGAGACTGTAATATCTATTGTTTGTCTGAAACATGGCTCACGCCCGCGGTCCCGGACACAGCTGTGACGCCGTCGGGAGAACTTCTCTGTTTTTCGGATGGACAGAACAGCCGAGGCCGTAAATCCAAAGGCGGTGGAGTGTGTTTCATGATCAACAAGAAATGGTGCGATCCCAGGAACATCACCATTCTCTCGGTCCTGCTCGCCTCATCTGGAACATTTAACAATCATCTGCCATCCATTCTATCTGCCGAGGAGTTTTCTGCGGTTGTCGCGACCGCGTTTACATCCCACCGCAGGCAGACACAGCGCTGGCTTTATCTGGCCTTCATGATGTTGCCAGCGGCGTCATAAACCAACATCCCGACGCGGCATTCATTGTCGCGGGCGATTTTAACAAAGCAAACCTAAAGAAAGTCCTGCCAAACTTTCACCAGCACGTCTCCTGCCCCACACGAGGAGCAAACACACTGGATCACTGCTACTCTCCGTTTCAGAACGCCTATAAAGCGCGGTCACTTCCAGCGTTGGCAAATCGGATCATGCCGCCATTTTCCTCACTCCCGAATACAAACAAAAGCTCCTCCAGGAACCCCGGTGAGGCGGGAAGTTAAGCGTTGGTCACCCCACTCAGAGACCGCGCTACAGGCAGCTCTGGGCGATGTGGATTGGGACATGTTCCGGCGAGTTCAGCTGGCGTAGCGAGTTCACAGAAGTGGCGCTTTGCTTCATCAACACGCTTACAGAGCAAGCCACGCAAACAATAACAATAACGTCCTTCTCAAATCAGAAACCGTGGGTGGACAATTCAATCCAGCGCGGCAGTGAACGCATGCGCACTGCTGCTTACAACGCCAGTCTCCATTCAGGGAATATGAATGAATACAGATCGTCCTGCTATGCTCTCAGACGAGCAGTTAAAGCCGCAAAACTCCGTTATAAAGACCGAGTGGAGTCTCATTTCCAACTCAACGACTCGCGGCGCATGTGGCAAGGTCTGAGGTCCATCTGCTCTTTTGGATCTAAATCCTCTGCAGAGGCAAGCGCTGATCCGTTGCTCGTGAACGAGTTAAACTCTTTCTATGCTCGCTTTGACTGTAACCGCGGCAACGCGACTCCGCCAAGTGGCGCGTCAGAGGAATTACTCAGAGCAGCAACAATCACGTGATCTCTGTCTCAGAGGATGAAGTTCGGAGAGCTCAAGCGTGTGGACGTCAGGAAAGCTGCCGGGCCAGATGGTATCTCAGGTCGTGTTCTGCGGTCCTGTGCTGATCAGCTCACCGGGTTGTTTACATCTATCTTTAATGAGTCCCTCGCTACATCTGTGGTCCCCACCTCCTTCAAAAATCCACCATCATCCCTGTCCCTAAGAACAGTAAACCCTCTTGCCTAAATGACTATCGTCCAGTGGCTCTCACGTCTATAGTCATGAAGGTCTTTGAGAGACTCATTAAAAACACCATTTGCGCCTTCATTCCTGACACTTTGGACCCTCTTCAGTTTGCCTATCGTCCCAATAGATCGACTGAAGATGCCATCTCTCATGTCCTCCACTCCTCCCTCACTCACATCGACAGCAAAAGTGGGAACTACGTGAAGACTGCTATTTATTGACTATAGCTCAGCCTTTAACACCATAGTTCCCACCAAGCTAACCTCCAAACTCCTGGATCTCGGCCTGAATCCTTCTCTCTGCCACTGGATTGAGGACTTCCTCACTGGCAGGCCTCAGGTGGTGAGAATAGGCCAGTCCACCTCCACCTCCATCACCCTGAGTGTGGGAGCTCCACAGGGCTGTGTCCTGAGCCCCTGCTCTACTCTCTCTACACGCATGACTGTTTGTCCACACACAGCTCCACCTCTATCATCAAATTTGCTGATGATACTGTTGTCCTGGGCCTCATTTCCAACAACAATGAGACGGCATACTTGGACGAGGTGGAGCATCTAACATCATGGTGCCAGGACAACTGTCTCTCTCTGAATGTTGGCAAGACCAAAGAAATGATTGTGGACTTCAGGAAGAGACAGCAACGGACATACTCCCCCTCATGATCAGCGGGTCACCAGTAGAGAGAGTGAGCAGCTTCAAGTACCTGGGAGTAAACATCTCCGAGGACCTGACCTGGACTGCTCACATTCAGACACAGGTGAAAAAGCCAGGCAAAGACTGTACCACCTGCGCCAGCTGAGGAAATTCAGGGTTTCACCAGCTATCCTGAAAACTTTCTATTTAGGGGCGATAGAAAGTGTTTTAACTCAGTGCATCACAGCGTGGTATGGGAACAGCACCAGTCATGACCGCAAAGCCCTGCAAAGAGTAGTGCGCTTATCCGAGCGTATCTCAGGGTCAGCTCTCCGTCTCTGCAGGACGTCTACACCAAACGCTGCAAAGGTAGAGCTACCAAGATCATCAAGGACTCTAATCACCCTGCAAACCCTCATTTCACGCTGCTACCATCTGGTAAGCGCTTCCAAGCCTGATGGCCAAAACTGAGAGACTCAGGAGGAGCTTCTTCCCCAGGCCATCAGACTCCTGAACTCAGTCACTTAACATCACGTGACTTCACGTCCAGGATAAACATCGATACACTGACATTGCACTGCACTTTCTGTTCTCGTTGTTACTGTGTAACAACCTGTTATAAACCTGTTTGCACATTATACTCTTTATACATTTGTTAACCACATATTTATAAGTCTACAGTTTACTCACTGCACAGTCTACTTCAATTATTTTATTCCACTTTATCCTTATTTGTTACCTTTTTTCTCTTGACTTGATTATTTATAATTCTACAGATATAGACATATATATATATATATATATATATATATATATATATATATATATATATATATATATATATATATATATATATATATATATATATATAGATAGTACTTTTTTTTTTTTATATCCTATTTCTATTATAATTTCTTCCTTGTGTTTTTAACTGTGAATTTGCACTGTCCATGGAGCGGACCTGTTTACATTTCACTGCCGGTTGTATATTCTGTATATAACTGTGTATGTGACAAATAAAACTCTTGAATCTCTTGAATCTTGAAATAGCAGTTAAAGACTGGAAAGCATTGTTTCTGACCATGTCCATCCCTTTATGACCACCATGTATCCATTCTCTGATGGCTACTTCCAGCAGGATGCACCATGTCACAAAGCTCGAATCATTTCAAATTGGTTTCTTGAACATGACAATGAGTTCACTGTACTAAAATGGCCCCCACAGTCACCAGATCTCAACCCAATAGAGCATCTTTGGGATGTGGTGGAACGGGAGCTTCGTGCCCTGGATGTGCATCCCACAAATCTCCATCAACTGCAAGATGCTATCCTATCAATATGGGCCAACATTTCTAAAGAATGCTTTCAGCACCTTGTTGAATCAATGCCACGTAGAATTAAGGCAGTTCTGAAGGCGAAAGGAGGTCAAACACAGTATTAGTATGGTGTTCCTAATAATCCTTTAGGTGAGTGTATAAATAATGACTTGATATAGGCTATCTGAAGATAAAGATATTTTGCATTGTTTTTCATGACACCTAAGCACTCTTACCCCAATGTGTAATCAAAAAATGTGTTATACTGTCAAATTGAAAAAATACATATATATTATTTAAATTTCAAAGCATTTACTCTACATAATGATAGTATTGTTGTTGTACTGCCTTTGTTTACATTTGATTATTTTGTCACCCTGTTTTCATGCTATTCACTCATGCAAACCAATCTGATGCTGACGGCTTCCTTTCGCTTTTCGCAATACCGGATACTAGAACACATTTGATGCACAGTGGGATGTAGTTTTATTTTGATCAGGTCATGATTATCTTCTGCCCTGTCTTTTTTTCTCCCTCCCCACTGCATTTATTTTCCATGCAAATGAACCTCAGGTGCTGCAACCTGAATTCTAATCATCGTTTGATTCCAGTGTATCATTGGAGTTTATATCAAAACTTTCTTTCATATTTGGGAATGACAGAGTGACTTCATCATATCGCCCTGTGATGAATATCTATTGTTGACTGCAAGATATTAATCTAACATCTACTCTAGAACCTGTGGTTTTCCTGAAATATTATTTATTGTGTTTGAGCAAGTTATTGTTACTGAAGTTAATATCAATGCATGGATTTGATTAGTGCCTGGTGGCAAATCTTAAATGGTTCTTATTCATTTTACATAATGACTGGAAGAAGATTTTCAATAAAAATGTTAAAGGGATGGTACCCCCTAAAATGAAAATAAAATCATCATTTACTCACTCTGGTGTTGTTCTAATGCCGTATGACCTTTTTAATTTTTTGGACCACAAAAGAATATATATTTGAATATATATGTCCTCCATTAATGGCACTGAATAGCAACCAACATCAAGCTTTTTTAAAAATTCACAAAAGTATCACAGAATGATCCAGTGTACGTGCTATGTTCTGTGGGTATACGACAGTGTTTGGTGAGAAACAAACCGAAATTGAATGTATTATTTAATGAAAATCCTGACCTAGGCCGTTGGTCTGCGCTCGACTGCGCATTCGTAAGACTCCATTAGCACCTCAGTTCACTCCAACTCACCCAGAAAAAGCACACAAAAATGCGACATGAAATATAATCCATGTACCTTCTTCTCTGAACTGAATATCCGTTGTGTTCGTCATAACAAGAAGTTATCACGTTCACATCTGTCAACTGTCATTCTGATTGTCATCAGACAAATGGAGTTCCAGTCCGGAGATATTTTTAAAGAGATTTCTAGGTGTTGTATTTCATGTCATGTAGATTATCTTGGTTTTTCTCAATTATGGCCAGCCGAGGTCAGGATAAAGTTTTTTTGTTGTCGTTTTTTTGAAGGGGGGAGGGGTGGTCTTTTTATTTAAAGAAATAAAATAATTAAATGATTAAAAGGGATTTAAAGGGGTCATGAAATTGAGAAATCAACTTCATCGTGAATATCCTGTACGTTTCAGAGTGGAAAACTTCCTTGTTAGTCAAAGAAAAGCTTTTATTGACACCAGACCCAGCAAACGAGAGATCTCAGAATGTGCCAGGCTGTGACGTCAGAGTGTGGTGAAACACCGCCTCGAGCCCACCCACCGACTCGTGGAGCTAAACTGATCGCGCTACCGAGCAAGAAACATGCCGAAGATAGCAAGATATTGCGCTGTGCCTGGTTGTGGAAGAACACCATCCCTGCATAAGCTTCCTTCGGATTCTAATAGGAATGAGTGGTTGAACTTGATTTTTAATGAAGATCCAGCTCACGTGAGTAAGACATTGCACGTTTGTTCCTTCATTTCACCATGGGATCGTTAGTAAACAAGATACAGGTCGAGATTTGCAGACATATTGAGATTAAAACACAATGCTGTGCCTTCTATATTGGATCCGACAGGAATGGTGCAACACACTTATGTGAGTAAAACATGTTTTTTTATATGCGATGGTATTGCATTGTTACAGATCGTTTGATATCTACTGATTATGTTGCAGAAGTTTTGAACAAATGCTGATTTGTCTGCAGTGAAGTTTTGGTGATGCACGTGCTTGGCTTGTGTGTGTGTGTGTGTGCTTGTTTATGTGATTTATGAGGACACAATTTTGTATAATGACATGGGTATTACACTGGTATCACAACGTAAACGTAGTTTATGAGGACATTTCATATGTCCTTATATTTCAAATAGCTTTAAAAACACATTAACCAATGTTTTATTAAAAATTTAAAAATGCAGAATGTTTCCTGTGATGGAAGGTTTAGGGGTAGGGGCAGTGTAGGGGGATAGAATATACAGTTTATACAGTATAAAAACCATTACGTCTATGGAGAGTCCTCATAATGATAGGTGCACCAACGTGTGTGTGTGATGCGTGGTTCGCGAATATATCCACTGATCGGGCAGGCCAAGTAATAAAAAATAACATTCATATTAATTGCATATTAATTGTTTGTTTGATAAACATTTTGTGAGCCCTGTGGACGGATTCCAGTTGCCATTTCTCCACATTGGAAGTTTTCAAAACAATTCTCCACATGTACTGACGGGGGAGCCGAAACTCATTATTAAATAAAACTGTTATCCAATCATAGCAGTGGGCGTTTGCTTCCAAGTCTTCAGTGCGGCACGCCCATAAAAACCGAGCGTTCCAGGAGAGAGGCTGAAAACCAGGGTAGAAAACAGCCTATTACTTATTCATTATGATGTTTTTGAATGTAAAATCCATGCGAACGTCATAACTTGACCTCAGACAACAGTATAACATTTTTTAAAAAGCCAGTTCATGACCCCTTTAAGAAATAAGAATGGTAAAAGAAGTTCCTGGCCTAATTACAGCCTATATATTTGTGAAGTAATCCTTTTAAACTCTTTGCAAATAATATTGTATTTAAAAATACATTTCTTGTCTAGTCACATTCAGTTATGAATGACAATTTAAATGGTAAATTAAATTCAAAATAGCGAAATTACATAAAAAAAAGTTGAGTAGTTTGCATCACTGTATGATCACTGTGGGTCATTAAACATATCCATCGCAACAGTTGTCAAATATTAGATAGCTACGTATATCTTATCACACACACACTCTTTACACCATCATTTTGACATTGACGAGCTCTGTTAGACCGCTCAGGCAGACCAGCCTAAAAAATGTAACTTTTTAAACGGTCTGTCTACAGACAACAGAGTAGTACGTAATGGAGAACAATGGGAGGGGGGCTTGTCCCCCTCAATGCCTATGGTGGTTACAGCCCTGAGATTTCCGTTAAATTATACAATAAAATTTGTTTGTTTTTCACCAAAACCTATCGTTTACCCCCAGAACACTTGTGGCATAGGATCATTCTGTGATACTTTTGTGTCTTTTTTAAAACGCTTGATGCTGGTCACCATTCACTGCCTTTATATGGAAGAGTGCGAGCAGGACATTTAAAAAAATTCTCTGGTCAAAAAAAAAGAAAAGAAAAGAAAAGAAAAGAAAAGAAAAGAAAAGAAAAGAAAAGAAAAGAAAAGAAAGAAGGGCATACGGCATTAAAACACCAAGTGTATCAAGAGTAAATGATAACTTGATTTTCATTTTCATTATGAAATATCCCTTTACACTTCTGCAATATAGTAATTTGTGTATATATATATATATATATATATATATATATATATATATATATATATATATATATATATATATATATATATCACTAGTATAATAAGGTGTGTGCCTGATAGAAACCTGAACATGTTAATCCATATAACAAAAGGGTTTCAAGACAGCAGCAGAGTTCCCTCGTCTCATCAGTAAGAGGATTTTCAGTCAGGGGATTTTATACCTTTATTTCGCTCCTACATTTGCATGTCAACAGGACTCACCCAGAAGCAGTTCACAGGAAGGGGACTCAGGATCCGTTGGGAAGACTGCTAACGGTGATGAAACGACACTCACAGATGCTTGCTGATCCCTTGTGGGCCACACGGCAACCCACATCCCAATTAGTTAAATCCTCCTACCCAACATTCCCTGATGTGATTATATAAGAGAAAAGAACAACTAATCAAAACACGATGTGGAAGGGTGGAATTTTAGCTGAAAATGCCAATTGGATCTATGCTGCACAGTTGAGAAGTTAGGATGTCTCACAGCATGCATCGAGTCACAGAGAGGACCAGGGTGAAGCTAAAGAACACATTCAAGTCATATTTCATAAAATTAAAAATAAAGATCCATGGATGCTCAATTTCATATAGCCTACAGTTTTTTTAAGTGATCATCTGATCTGTTAATGTCATGTGTCTAACAGTAGCAGACAGGAAAAATTAAGTCCATTTCACACTATGAAAATCTACAAAACATGCTATACTTGTGTTAAATATTTGGGATTTTTATGTTAGTTAGGGTGGACACTGCTCACCCAAAGCATCCATTTACCCACTCATTAGAATCAGTAAAATGTACGTTTATTAATGCACTTTTGCATCCACTGTTTGACTGAAATGGAAGAAAAAAATCTAAACGTACAGAATTTTCAGAAGCGGAATTTGTCATAGTTGGGAATGGGAGATGATAACAAATACACTTTTTTTATTTCCATTTGCTCCAATAGGAAAAGAAAACATTCATGCAGTTTCCACAACTTTCCAAAGGAATTTGTATTTTTTTGTCAGTTACAGCCAAGGTAATATAACATATATAAGTATAGTGTTATAAATGTTTATTAATTAAAAAAAAAAAAATTCAATATGAAAAACTTTACTAGATTTGCGATGTTGATTAACATGTCATCACAGTCTGTGAAAAGGGTCCATTGATCTTAGTGTGAACAAATCAGCAGTACATTTTTTTTTTTTGTCCTTGTAATGTTTAAGGTCAAAATGAAATCGAAATCAAAAATCGACCTTTTTTAATGGAATATTAGAGTATACAAATGATTTTTCCATGCACATCATTTTTTTTAATAAATAATTTTTGGCCCCACTTTATATTAGGTGGCCTTAACTACTATGTACTGACATCAAAAAATAAGTACAATGTACTTATTGTGCTCATATTGTATTGCAATACACTTTTGCTGATATTGAGGTGAGATACAGGTAAAGGTAGGGACAGGTGTGGTGGTCTGGGTAAGTTTAAGGGTAATGTTAGGGACAGGTGTGGTGGTGTGGGTGAGTTTAAGGGTAAAGTTAGGGACAGGTGTGGTGGTGTGGGTGAGTTTAAGGGTAAAGTTAGTGACAGGTGTGGTGGTGTGGGTGAGTTTAAGGGTAAAGTTAGGGACAGGTGCGGTGGTATGGGTAAGTTTAAGGGTAAAGTTAGGGACAGGTGTGGTGGTGTGGGTGAGTTTAAGGGTAGAGTTAGGGACAGGTGTGGTGGTGTGGGTAAGTTTAAGGGTAAAGTTAGGGACAGGTGTGGTGGTGTGGGTAAGTTTAAGGGTAAAGTTAGGGACAGGTGTGGTGGTGTGGGTAAGTTTAAGGGTAAAGTTAGGGACAGGTGTGGTGGTGTGGGTAAGTTTAAGGGTAAAGTTAGGGACAGGTGTGGTGGTATGGGTCAGTTTAAGGGTAAAGTTAGGGACAGGTGTGGTGGTGTGGGTAAGTTTAAGGGTAAAGTTAGGGACAGGTGTGGTGGTGTGGGTAAGTTTAAGGGTAGGGTTAGGGACAGGTGTGGTGGTGTGGGTAAGTTTAAGGGTAAAGTTAGGGACAGGTGCGGTGGTCTGGGTAAGTTTAAGGGTAGGGTTAGGGACAGGTGCGGTGGTGTGGGTAAGTTTAAGGGTAGGGTTAGGTGTAAGGAAGGGTCAACAGTGTAATTATAAATGTAACTACAGAAAGTAATTACAGATGTAATTACATACAGCTATTTTTTTTAAATGTAAGCACAATGTAAAAGCATGTATGTACACAATAAGTGCATTGTATCAAATGATTAATTAAAATGTTAGTACATAGCAGTTAAGGCCACCTAATATAAAGTGGGTCCTTTTTTTTACCTCGGCAGTGTGAGTTTATAAATTCCTGTGCTCTCATAATCTTTAATCAAAATAACTTCCCCTCCCTCTTGCAGTGGTGTCTCTTCTCTTCTCTGATGATGTGTTTACTAGCGTGAGGGCGGAGCAACCTGTCACTCACATGTGATCGACCAATAGCAAACTACAACCATCCAATCAATTCCAGATGGAAAAATTCCCTCCCTACATTTGTACTTGTTCGAAAAGCCACTTCACAGCTTCACAACAGAGTTGTGGCCTAACTGGGTTAAAGCAGGGTTCCTCAAACTCGGTCCTGTAGGCGTGAGGAACCTGTCCTGCAGAGTTTAGCTCCAACTCTGAACAAACAAACCTTTGTCACACAATTGTGATTTTCTAGTGATCCTGAATACCTTGATTAGCTTGCTTAGGTGTGTTTGATCATGGTTGGAGCTAAACTCTGCAGGACAGTGGCCCTTCAGGAAAGAGTTTGAGGAACACTGGGTTAAAGAGTTGGACTTGTAACCCAAAGGTCATGGGTTAGATTCTCAATACTAGCAGGAAACGCATGTTCTCTACTCACTGCTCCTAATTTGTGCACTAACTTGGATGTGTTAAATGCAGAGGACAAATTCAGAGTATGGGTTGCCATACTTGGCCTTCACGTCACTTCAGTTCACTTTGATATAAACAACAGACTTCTCTCTGGTGATACGCAGGACCTCCCTGATCATTTAGTCCGCTTAAACCCTTGTCTGACAATGGAGATTACCTTAAACCAACCTGACCCACGGTTTCAAAGACGAGGATTAAGCTAGTCCCAAACTAAAATGCATGTTTTAACTGAAAGCAACTTGCACCAAAAAGTGCACCCTAAATAGAGTACTGCATGTTTTAGGCCTAATATTTCTTTAGAACATCGATGTGTTCAGATCACCCAAACAAGTGTATCTTACCAAGTGTTTCCAAGTCAAAAAAGCTATGTTTCCTCAGCTCAGCACACAGTCCAGATTTGAGTAAATGTTGTGATAAGGAAAAAATATGTAGATTGCAAGGAACAAATTAACTTGATCAAAAGACTGCAAGCTTCATTCACATCAAACAAAAGAAAGCGCTGGACCGAGAGAAGAAGATACATACAGAGACAGAGACGTGACTTCAGTAGCCTTCTTTGTATTCATATTGCTATCTGAAGGGTTGAGGACACTAGAGGATGTAATTTGTCTGTGTAACTACCACTCTAATAGCTATACATCAAACGCACAGGCTGACTGTTTGACTAGCATATGCATATATGCACACTGATTACTCCAATAAAGAAATAAATCAAGCTTGCAATATTACATATTTATTTCAGTGAACCAAATACGTTTCCATTAGCAGTAGAGACAAATCAATCCATCAACAGTCTGAATCTGGTGTGCTGTCAGAAGCATTCGACTGGAATGACAAAGACAAAGAAACACACACACAACACACACACGCACGCACACGCACACACACACACACACACACACACACACACACACACACACACACACACACACACACACACACACACACACACACACACACACACACACACACACACACACACACACCTGGAGGTCACGTATGAAATGCCAGCGTTCTGCTTCATGGTTCGCCATTCAGTCGAATCACTCTCTGTGGTACATGATGGGAAGGGACAGCAGAATAATTTCATTGAAGGATTCTCAGTGCCAGGTTCATCTTTTTCATCTGGGCAAATCAATAGACACATTACAACATATTTGTCAAGAAAAGAAAAATGCATTTTGGTTGCATGAAGCCAGGTCAGTCATCCATCTCAGTTAGCTAGCTTTGGAAAACAAAGGTTTTATCTGGCACACACACACACACACACACACACACACACACACACACACACACACACACACACACACACACACACACACACACACACACACACACACACACACACACATTTTATACACACCAAGGCTGCATTCATTTGATCACAGATACAATAGAGACAATACTCATTTAAAATAACTGTTTTTATTTTAATATATTTTGCTATTTATTCCTGTGATGGCAAAGCTGAATTTTCAGCATCATTACTCCAGTCTTTTTTTGCTTCTCAATTATTATATGTGCTCAATTATTAATAATGGTTATTATTATTATATTACAGTGTTCACAACAGTTCTTTGCTGCTTACTATTTTTGTGAAAACCACATTTTTTTTCCAGGATTCTTTGATGAAAATAGAAAATTCAAAAGAACAGCATTTATTTGAAATAGAAATCATAATGCATCTTTGCTGAATAAAAGTATTAATTTCTTTCTCTTTTGTTTTACCCAAACATTTGAATGGTAGAGTATCACGGTTTCCACAAAAATATTAAGCACCAAAATAGTTTTAAACATTGATAAGAAATATTTCTTGAGCAGCAAATCATATTAGAACGATTTCTGAAAGATCACGTGACAATGAAGACTGGAGTAATGATGCTGAAAATTAAGTTTACATACATTTTAAAATATGCATATTAAATTGTAATAATATTTCACAATATTACTCCTTTTAGTGCATTTTTTTTATTAAATGCATCCTTGGCAGGCATTATAAAGACAGTTTTCTAGGAGCAATAAAGAATGTGTTTTCAGCGACAGTAGCACCACTGGCACATTTCAGGCTTATTGATTGTCCTGACAGTTAGATGGACAGCTTGGCAGCCCTGTTATACTCGTATATGACCTTGAGTGAATAACATGAGCATTATGATAGTCAGACAGCTTCAGAAAACTTTTGGACTGAACACTGTCAACTGCCTGACAAAAATATGTGTGTCCTTGCACACAATTCACAGATATTTAGTTTAAAATATTATGAGACAAACAAAAAGTCCAAAGACTCACAGCAGATACGCCTCTTCAAACAGAGCATTCAAATCAGAGGCTAAAATCAGGGTAGGAAAAATTGCTTTTATTTCTAAATTATAACAATTTTTGAAGTGAAAATCATACTAACATTATAAATGCATCCCAGAAAACATTATAAAACAACAAAATAATGCAGCTCATGACCCCTTTAAGTTGCAACCTGGTTACTTCCAACTAGTATATATACACTCACCTAAAGGATTATTAGGAACACCATACTAATATTGTGTTTGACCCCCTTTCGCCTTCAGAACTGCTTTAATTCTACGTGGCATTGATTCAACAAGGTGCTGAAAGCATTCTTTAGAAATGTTGGCCCATATTGATAGGATAGCATCTTGCAGTTGATGGAGATTTGTGGGATACACATCCAGGGCATGAAGCTCCCGTTCCACGACATCCCAAAGATACTCTATTGGGTTGAGATCTGGTGACTGTGGGGGCCATTTTAGTACAGTGAACTCATTGTCATGTTCAAGAAACCAATTTGAAATGATTCGAGCTTTGTGACATGGTGCATTATCCTGCTGGAAGTAGCCATCAGAGAATGGGTACATGGTGGTCATAAAGGGATGGACATGGTCAGAAACAATGCCAGGTAGGCCGTGGAATTTAAACGATGCCCAATTGGCACTAAGGGGCCTAAAGTGTGCCAAGAAAACATCCCCCACACCATTACACCACCACCACCAGCCTGCACAGTGGTAACAAGGCATGATGGATCCATGTTCTCATTCTGTTTATGCCAAATCCTGACTCTACCATCTGAATGTCTCAACAGAAATCAAGACTCATCAGACCAGGCAACATTTTTCCAGTCTTCAACTGTCCAATTTTGGTGAGCTTGTGCAAATTGTAGCCTCTTTTTCCTATTTGTAGTGGAGATGAGTGGTACCCGGTGGGGTCTTCAGCTGTTGTAGCCCATCCCATCCGCCTCAAGGTTGTGCGTGTTGTGGCTTCACAAATGCTTTGCTGCATACCTCGGTTGTAACGAGTGGTTATTTCAGTCAAAGTTGCTCTTCTATCAGCTTGAATCAGTCGGCCCATTCTCCTCTGACCTCTAGCATCAACAAGGCATTTTCGCCCACAGGACTGCCGCATACTGGATGTTTTTCCCTTTTCACACCATTCTTTGTAAACCCTAGAAATGGTTGTGCGTGAAAATCCCAGTAACTGAGCAGATTGTGAAATACTCAGACCGGCCCGTCTGGCACCATCAACCATGCCACGCTCAAAATTGCTTACATCACCTTTCTTTCCCATTCTGACATTCAGTTTGGAGTTCAGGAGATTGTCTTGACCAGGACCACACCCCTAAATGCATTGAAGCAACTGCCATGTGATTGGTTGATTAGATAATTGCATTAATGGGAAATTGAACAGGTGTTCCTAATAATCCTTTAGGTGAGTGTATATATTCTTTTTTTTTTTTTTTTTATCACAGAAAGATCCATAGATGTCCAAAATGTGGGGTAGAAAATGAATAATAAAATTAAATAAATAAATCAACTCTCTTAACATTGGTTCTGAGTGTAAAAGACCTCTATTAACTTGTAATTTCTTTGATTTCAAGAGTTTCCTTATTTTGTACCATATGTGTGGAAAATGTCAAATACAGTAAATGATTGTTTATGTGTGCATTGATGGACAAATCTGCATGTTTTGAAACTACTATTCATAAGTTCAGAAACCACATAAACAAAACATTTAGGCAGCATGAGTATCAGAAAAGTCAGCTCTCTGATTCACAGTTGGTTCCCAAGTTAAGTGGTTGACGAATGTTAGTAATTTGGAGGTTGCCTTTCAGTATTATTTTATGTGTTTAAGAGGTGTTACATCTTAAAGGGTCCCTTATTGTTTCTTGCACATCAAGCAAGCACGATTGAGCTTCCTTTGAACCACATTTGATGAGCTCTCTAATTACTGTATGTGTGTTGATTAATGTTTATATGTGAATAAAAGCCTCAATTAAATCAGTTCATCACACAATCATGTCTTTTCAGAAGATTTTCAAAAGACTGGATTAAACGACTCAATTAATATGGATTATGTCTTTATAATTTTTTTAAGCATTTACGGTGGAATGGACTTTAAATGGATGAATAGAAATCTCTCAGGTTTTATTGAAAGTATCTTCATTTGTGTTTCAAAGATGAACGAAAATCTTATGGGTTTGGAACGACAGCAGCGTGAGTAAATGATGACAGAATTTTCATTTTTAGGTAAACAACCCCTTTCAAAAAACTAGTTAAAAAAAACGCGCACACACACATCCTAAACTTTCTTGCATTGAACACATACAGGAATGCGTAGGTTTGGCACTACTCACAAATACTTTGAAGTGGTCTTGTTCTTGAGTATCTCATGTGGATTCAACACGGGACTTTGTGTTTTCATCAAACATGCTGCAGATTGTTTGGGTGAGCAGTAAATGGGGACCATTGTACCTTACGGATAGTTCACCACCCCTGGGAGTGATTCAGTCAGAATAAGTGCAAACCTATGGTCTCTGCTTTCGAGGGAGGGTTTTGTGTTTTGTGCTTCTTTTAAAAGAATTATACTTTCACGAAAACATCCGCATCACAAAAGGAATATTTTGTATGAAGTATTAACTTGAATTACATATTTTGTCATGTCATGCCAGACAAGCCTCACAAAGAGGATTTGAACAGTTTTGTTAAATGTTTTGAGCTATTGACTAAAAGTAAAACATTTAAGTGAAGCATATTTTTGTCATTATGAATTCCATTTTTTCCCAAGCAGCTAGCTTGCTGATATTGACAGGACTTAGCGACGTGTTTTTTCCTGAGCTCAATGCAGAACTGCATTTGCAATGTGCAGTACTTACACTCACCTAACTTACATTATTAGGAACACCTGTTCAATTTCTCATTAATGCAATTATCTAATCAACCAATCACATGGCAGTTGCTTCAATGCATTTAGGGGTGTGGTCCTGGTCAAGACAATCTCCTGAACTCCAAACTGAATGTCAGAATGGGAAAGAAAGGTGATTTAAGCAATTTTGAGCGTGGCATGGTTGTTGGTGCCAGACGGGCCGGTCTGAGTATTTCACAATCTGCTCAGTTACTGGGATTTTCACGCACAACCATTTCTAGGGTTTACAAAGAATGGTGTGAAAAGGGAAAAAATCCAGTATGCGGCAGTCCTGTGGGCGAAAATGCCTTGTTGATGCTAGAGGTCAGAGGAGAATGGGCCGACTGATTCAAGCTCATAGAAGAGCAACTTTGACTGAAATAACCACTCGTTACAACCGAGGTATGCAGCAAAGCATTTGTGAAGCCACAACATGCACAACCTTGAGGCGGATGGGCTACAACAGCAGAAGACACCACCGGGTACCACTCATCTCCACTACAAATAGGAAAAAGAGGCTACAATTTGCACGAGCTCACCAAAATTGGACAGTTGAAGACTGGAAAAATGTTGCCTGGTCTGATGAGTCTCGATTTCTGTTGAGACATTCAGATGGTAGAGTCAGAATTTGGCGTAAACAGAATGAGAACATGGATCCATCATGCCTTGTTACCACTGTGCAGGCTGGTGGTGGTGGTGTAATGGTGTGGGGGATGTTTTCTTGGCACACTTTAGGCCCCTTAGTGCCAATTGGGCATCGTTTAAATGCCACGGCCTACCTGAGCATTGTTTCTGACCATGTCCATCCCTTTATGACCACCACGTATCCATTCTCTGATGGCTACTTCCAGCAGGATAATGCACCATGTCACAAAGCTCGAATCATCTCAAATTGGTTTCTTGAACATGACAATGAGTTCACTGTACTAAAATGGACCCCACAGTCACCAGATCTCAACCCAATAGAGCATCTTTGGGATGTGGTGGAACGGGAGCTTCGTGCCTTGGATGTGCATCCCACAAATCTCCATCAACTGCAAGATGCTATCCTATCAATATGGGCCAACATTTCTAAAGAATGCTTTCAGCACCTTGTTGAATCAATGCCACGTAGAATTAAGGCAGTTCTGAAGGTGAAAGGGGGTCAAACACAGTATTAGTATGGTGTTCCTAATAATCCTTTAGGTGAGTGTACAGCCTGAAGCAAGTTATTTTAAACAGGTCCAGCAAAACAGTCTAAAGTCGACAAGGAGCGCAAGTTGCAACAGTCTTTTCTGGCTTCTCAAACAACAAAAAATGTAGGGCGGGACTTGATTTTGTGCATTGGGAATCGATTCCTTTGAACACAAAGATAAAAAATATTGACAATTTTGTAAATTTCATTATCCTCAATGGCAAATTCTTTATTCATAAATGTTATCTAAAATTCTAAATTTCCTCCTTTATACAAGGTTTTCTGTAATGAAGGTACTGCTATTGATTTTTTTCTTTCTTCTCTTTATCTTTGGAGCCTCTGTATTTAGTGCCTGTTTTTGTACTGGTGTTTACAAGTTCTATAAGAAAAAGAAAAGGAAGGGGTAAGTTATTTTGACTAAACAGGGCACATGAATTTTGAAAATGTGCACGAATAAATTGTTTATAATAATGCAATATTCCATTAAACAACAAAACAAGAATTGTCCAGGTGACGTTTACTCATAGGTCTATTATTTATCATGGGGAAAAACCATGGAAAAACATAACAAACATTACCATGGCAGCTAAAAACCCATTTATGCTATAGTTTATGTACTTTTCCCATCTGTTTTTACAGTGGTAAACTCTGCCCCTGTAGTATATAGTACTACCATGCTATTCTTTTAAATATAATCTTTTTAAATATATTTAATATATAATGTATCATGTAAATGCATTGGTATATGAATATATTACTCCTGACACTATCACTGTACTCTCTCTGTAAGGTTTAAAGTTTTGGCTTTTCAGTTTCACCCAAAGCACAATATTGCCCTCTGTTGGCCATTTGTTAGTTTCACGAATGGCTGCTGCACTGAGATGGAGGAACAGGTTCACTTTGTGTGACAATGAGGGAAACAGTACCAGAGATTAATAAAAAGAGTCTCTTTATTTGATCGTACTGTTGTTGACGCCGCTGTTTGTACAGTAGGACAAAGTAACATGACAACATGACGCTACATGAGGAAAAACTGACATGTTCATGCACAACAGGGTACAAATACTCCTGAACAAGAGTGACAAACCCCCTGTCTCATCCTGTTCTGCCAGATAATCTTTATCTTGAATACTGGATGCTTTTCAATTGGTCTGATGCCACCAAATAACCTTCAGAAAAATCCCTGTACTCACATAGTGTGAAACTGCAGGATAGTAGCAAACATTTACA
The DNA here is from genome assembly GCA_018749465.1 of Paracanthobrama guichenoti. NCBI lineage: Eukaryota > Metazoa > Chordata > Actinopteri > Cypriniformes > Gobionidae > Paracanthobrama > Paracanthobrama guichenoti. The sequence goes on from CM031954.1 coordinate 8,667,330, forward strand.
TCTCAGGCATAGATCTCTTATGATACAAACATCAATAAATTAATTAGTACAAAATATATACATTTGTCTTTGTAAAATAAATAAGTAAACTTTGTGATGGATAAGAAAAGGAAATGCAACTTTAACCAGTGTTAGTGACCATTTCATTAATAAGTTGCTGTAAATGAGATAAAAGCAGACAGCTGTAGGAAGAGAACTACATTATACATTGTATAAAAATTGCATGCAATAAACAAGCAGTTTCTCTCCTCTGAGATGGAAAGACCTGTGCGTTAATCAGAAGAACCGTCCGGTTTGATGATCTGGTACGTGATCAAATATTCCGGATAAGCCTTGGGATGACAAAAGCAGTGTTAGTTTCACATTATAGAATCTGTCAACATGGATATATATTTGTAAAAAAAAATAAAAAAATAATAGCAATTAATTCTATTCAATTAGAAAGCATTACATTGATCAAAAGTGACAGTAAAAAGATTTATGTTACAAAAAATTTTTTTTTTAAATAAATGCTGTTCTTTTGAACTTTCTATTCAATCCTGAAAAATTATATCAAAATATTAAGCAGCACAAACTTTTTTCAACATTATTGATAGTCAGAAATGTTTGTGAAGCTGCTAATCCTCATATCAGAATGATTTCTGAAGGGTCATGTGACACTGAAGACTGGAGTAATGATGATAAATTCAGCTTTGGGGCTAATTTTGGCCTTCATGACAACTGTGAGGGGGGTGAATTGTTTTATAACTCATTCTTTTACATTATATAAAGCCGTAAAGTTCTGCATAATTAAGGGCGTGGTCACTGAGTGACAGGTGGATAGCCGTTTGTCTGCTGTCTGTTAGTCATCGCATCACCTCAGCTCCGCCCACGTCCCTCCTCTTTGCCCATTTTCTGTTATCCGGGAGTGACACGCTGCCAAGATGGCAACGGCTGACTTTGCGGCTTCAAAAACTCTTCAGAACCCTACGAGTGATGTCCCGGACACTACGCACATATTTTTTTACAGTCTATGATGAAACCACGTGTCTACACCATTCATTCACACAGAGACGCAGGCCATGGAGGAGTAATATTTAAATATTATTTTGCGGTTTAATATTCACAGACACTAATATATATTTGGCTACAGTCTGGAGCCCTGCGCTTAGATAAACACGGAAGCGACTGAAAGAAGCTTCTTTCAAAAACCAAATCTTACCAACCCAAACTTTTGAACGGAAGTTTATATAATCGCCAAATGACATAAACATGGGAAACCTTTGTTTATTTTTGTGTGAATATTTGCAATATTATTTAGAATACTACGCTTTTACATTTTATGAAGAAATTATGAAAGTTCTTGCCTTATTCTAGTATGAAACTCACTTTCTCAATCCAGTAAACTGCAAAAAAAAAAAAATCAGGCCTATACTTTTTTTTAAATCTCAGAATTTAAATGGGTTGAGATGCCATTTCACATTGACTATAGATGGATAATTCTGGAGCCTATTGCTGTACCTGCTCTCCTCTGTAGATGACGTACTCAGCCAGAGCAAGACCATTGACACTGGGCCGGCCAGTGACTGAGTGGTGGCCTGGTGGCGAGTGGGCCATCTTCATAGCGCTGAACTGCAGGAAGGACTTTCCCAAAGTCACACGGCAGAACAGAAGATGCCTGGAATGGGAAGATAAGAGCCCAAATCAAGAGCATGAGCACTTTAGAAAGGAAATAGGAAATCAATTTCTCCTCAAGGTTTTGGAAAACAACAAGGCAACACTTAGATCTGGACATTGTGCTGGGAAACGTGAAGTCACTTAAATGAGAGCCCTGGCCTCCATGCACTGTAACGGGATCTCATCTCACCTCTGACACGCGTAACATGACCTGTCCTTGTGAAGAGGGCACCCTGTTCCTCCTCCTATTCCGTAAACATACTGGTTGCTTTTGGAAGAGTTTTCCGCAAAGTAGATCCCGGCCCCGAACATTCCCCCAATGTATGCATGCCTCTCATCGAAGCCCTTGTGAATGATGGCGTTCACAAACGGTGAACCTGGGAAAGCAGGTTACATTTAAATATTTCATATATTACTTACTAGGGATGCACCGAAAGTTCAGCCACTGAAAATTAGCGTCCGAAAACGGTATTATATATATATTTTTGGTTTTTGGCCGAAAGAGAAAAAAGGCCAAAAATATAAGCTGAAAATAAAATGACGCAACAATCTCGTTCACTGCTCTGCTCTCCACTCTGCTCACAACTCTGTTAAAAATCTGATTCCGTTGCACAGAACTGAATGCAGAATAATATAATGATATTTAATATTATATTAATATATTTTCTGTTCATTTTTATTGTGTTAATTTAAATAAAAGTGTGGTTATTTTATTTTATTGGTTTGTATTTCTTAAATTCAAATTTTAAAAACATATATTGAATTTAATAAAAATAAAAACGTCTAATATTAATAAAATTATACAAAGAAAATTATATATAAAAAAAAAAAAAGAATTCAGCCCAGAATTTTCATTTCGGCGCATCCCTATTACTATCCCTATAAAAAAAAAGAAATATTAAAGAAACATTTATATTTTAGGCATAATTATTGCGCTCCTAATCTATTGCACTCCATCAGATTTACGTGATTTTAACACTTGTAAAGTGACATGACTGGCAGATGTTTTCAGTACAAAGTGGCCAGACTTAATTAGGAGTGTAACGATACCCTCATGTCACAGTTCGATACATATCACGATTCTGAACTCGCGATTATTGCAGTACAGTACACAAAGACATTTATAAAAAAAGGTTAACAAATGTTGATTAAAACTGTTGATTAAAATGCTAAATCTGGTATTACATTTGGGGGTGGAAATGAATAGGCTTGGACTTTGTGCTGGTAACCCAATGCACAGGACACCGGTGACACCAGAATAAAAACATGATTCACGATTCTGAAGCTGACAACACTTTAGACGAATATCACTGACTATAATGTCACTGACTAGAAATAGTTCAAATAATGTAAGCCCCTTTTTACTGGTAACATAAAGACATTTGACATCAGGACCCACAAATATTCCCCATTGCAATATTATACATTATACATATTAAACATTATATAGTAGATTAATGTAGTACTGACACTAAAACTCTGTAAATTTGAATTTTTTCCTCACATAGTAATTTTCATTTTGGGTGAACTATTCACAATACATATTGTTGCATTTCTGTATTGCGATATATTGTGACACGATATATATTGTTCCACCCCTACTGTTAATCAAATTAATTTTCTAATCTATTAGCTGTTACAGCCCTACTGAGAATAGCAGTGAATGAATGAGCCATGTAAACCAGGCCTTGGATCGACAGACAGATCACACACACCATGGAACAGCATGCGTTCATTGGAATGGTTGTGGTTCTCCTCAGAAACCTCCGTCCTGCGATGGGTGTATCTCTCCCACAGCTTCTTGTTGCACACCTTCTGGATCTGGGACCAAAAAGAAAAGATTTCAGTGGCACTTTTTAATTTAATAACATTAGTTAATGCATTAGGCATAAACTGAATTCATGTCTGTTAAGAGCATTAACTGATACTAATTAAAACAATGTTAAAAATGTAAGTAGAAACATTAACCTGGATTAATATATGTATTGTTCATTGTTAGTTCATGGTGTTCACCATCTAGAGCTACAGAACTTTTGTCTGGCTATCACCAGACCAAGCTCAATCTTTTAAGATTGAACATTAGTCTGGGGAGTCTGCTCTGTATTTTCTACTGCACAAGAGGTGTGATCAACGGGCATAGTTCAAATGACAACTGTATAGTCCATTGCATTCAAGGTATATGACATTTTATTAATTTACATGATCAAGGAAAAACAATTCTCTTAACAATTCTGGTTTACCATGACTGTTGGAAACCCTGAAATAATGCAATGTGAAAAGATCACTGCAGAGGCAGGGGAGCAGTGAGGAAATGAAGCAACCAAAGTGTAAAAATATATAAAAAATGATTAACTATGAAGTAAGACATCCAAATCTCTTACCTTCACAATGTTGTATCTGTTGAAAATCCCACCCGCATGGCCACCATCCCTGTGTTCCCTTATTGTGCTTTGCATCTATTCAGAGACACAAGAGAACCAAAGTACACAAAGTAAACAGAGTACGTCCTTGGTGTTTTAATAATTATCCTACACAGTCTCTCCAAGGGAGGTAAGCCAGTTGAACATGTACATCCATTATTGGATTCTCCTGCTACACTAATGGATAGGAAGATTGTGATCATGTTAAACATATCTCTAAGGGGCTGAGGCAGATGCTGCTCAAAGAGAGAAATGATAAAGATATGAACAAAATCAGAGCAAAATATGAGAAACTCTACCTCCTCCTCAACAGACTGAAACTCCTTGTCATCTGGAGACAGATCTATCAGTATTGTTCCACTGTTGGTTGTGTTCAGGGTCAAGTATGGGTTTAAACCTGTGATGGTGATACAAATATTTAAGTCTAAATGAATCTGCAAAACAAAAGCTTCAGCTACAATCTTAAAGAGTCATACGAGTCACAGGGGATATTACAAATATTTACTGTACAGTTAGTTTTATTATAGCTTTCAATCAAAATGTAAATATATGCTAATTAATTAATTGAACTAATTGCAAATAATCATATATTAATTTGCTAAAACATGAATGCAGAGTGAGAGTAAGAATCTTTATCAAAAACATAAGTTTAACTGTAATGCTGGTAAAGCATTAAAAAAATGTAATAAATTTTGGTGCTAAAAACATTTTTAAATTAATGGGGTCCTATAATTCTCATTTTAAGATGTAAAATAAGTCTCTGTCCCCAGAGTGTGTATGTGAAAATACCCCACAGATCATTTTTTATAGCATATTAAAATTGTCACTTTTTGAGGGTGAGCAAAAATGTGCCATATTTGTGTGTCCCTTTAAATGCAAATGAGCTGCTACTCCCGGACACCTTTTCTAGAAGAGGGCGGGGCTTCAAGAGCTCGTGTTAGCAGATCTGATTACCTCACACAGACATGCACCGAAAATGTCCGAAATGGTTCAGCCTTTTATTTTCAAACTGGAGTCAGACAATGATGGAGAGACTCAAGAAGAAGTGACATGTATAATGAGACAGGACGTTTTTTAAATGGTTAGTTGATGAATTTACTTAAGTTCTTCAAGTCATCAATTAGCATATTCTGTCATGATAATCTATAAATCGCTTGTGTGTGAACTGTTGTAAGATGCCTTCCGAGCCAGAGAATATATGCTGCAGGTATAGTTTAGTTTATTTACAGTTATAACTTATGTTGTCATCTTGCTTTTTATTCTGTAATCTTGCTTTAATCTTGCCATTGCATTTGTGTTATGTACTGGATTGCAATAAATGTGAAAAGACTCCCAAATGTGCTCTACTACAACAACTCTTCCTCTTCTCAGCATGGCCTTTGTTGCGTGTTCCTGGGGTCAGGGTTTAGGTAAATTTAAGGGTTAATGATGTCACTAACCCAGGAAGAAGTCCCTACCAGTTGTCTGTTGTAGCCCTTAAAAAGCAATTTCTTTAAAAGAAAAATATCTCCTGTTGCATTGAACTTTAAGCATCATAACTTCATAACTTCAACATAACTGCAGATGTTGTTTATGCTCAAACAGCAACATTACACACTAACTAAAGTTAAAAAAGTAAAATCATAATCAACCAACCCTTTAAAAGCTGACTTCAGGATAAATAAATACATTTATGTATATTATGACCACTAAAAAAAAACAGCTTGCCGTGAGAAAAAGATCCAACGTTAAGCAGAGCTCTTAGTGGAAACAGATCAAAGTGATTTTTAAACCCTCTCTCTAATGAAGTATTCTCTCAAATGAACTGTTCTAGATGAAAGGAGAAGAGGCTCTTACTCTGAGGTCCACTAATAAGTCTCTCCACTCCTTTGATGATCTTGTGTCGGTGGCCGTAAGCGTTGACGCCGATCTCCTTCAGCTCTTTGTGTCCCATTTCCACCAGGACATCCAGAGTTATCTAACAAAACCAGGCACATGATTAATGTATTAATCCACTGATTAGCAAGTACTCAACAGTGTCAACAGCCTAGAGTATCTCAACATTTCAGTCAGCTCAACACTGTTCTGAAACTAAAACATATTTTATGGGGGAAATTAAATAAAGATGTACAGATTACAAATATTTAAATCTAAGCTTTTGCTACAGGTTGTACAGTAGTGAATCAGCTCATCCTACAACATTCTCTCTCACATTTACAACTTTGGAAAGTCTGATTTATTCTAGTGAATTGATTCATCATAAACTGTTCTCTCTCACATATGTAGCATTGAAAATCAGCCTTATTCTAGTGAATCAGTTCATCCTACATGGTTCTCTCTCACATATGTCACTTTGGAAAGTCTGATTCATTCTAGTGAATCAGTTCATCCCAAAGAGTTCTCTCTCTCTCTCACATAAGTGGCATTAGAAAGCCTGATTCATTCTAGTGAATCAGTTCATCCCAAAGAGTTCTCTCTCTCTCTCTCTCTCTCTCTCTCTCTCTCTCTCTCTCATAAGTGGCATTAGAAAGTCTGATTCAGTCTGGTGAATTGATTCATCACAAATGGTTCTCTCTCACATATGTAGCATTAAAAAGTCAGCTTCATTCTACTGAATCAGTTCATCCTACATGGTTCTCTCTCACATATGTAGCATTAAAAAGTCAGCTTCATTCTACTGAATCAGTTCATCCTACATGGTTCTCTCTCACATATGTCACTTTGGTAAGTCTGATTCATTCTAGTGAATCAGTTCATCCCAAAGAGTTCTCTCTCACATAAGTGGCATTAGAAAGCCTGATTCATTCTGGTGAATTGATTCATCACAAATGGTTCTCTCTCACATATGTAGCATTAAAAAGTCAGCTTCATTCTACTGAATCAGTTCATCCTACATGGTTCTCTCTCACATATGTCACTTTGGTACGTCTGATTCATTCTAGTGAATCAGTTCATCATAAATGTTTCTCTCTCACATATGCAGCATTGAAAATTCAGCTTCATTCTAGTGAATCATTTTATCCTAAATGATTCTCTCACATTGGTGGCATTGGAAAGTCCAATTCTTTCTAGTGAATCAGTTCATCTTAAACAGTTCTCCCTCATTTATGTCACATTGGAAAGTTGTATTCATTCTAGTGAGTTTCTTTCGGACACTTTCGGAAAATTATTTAGATTAATTAGGGTGTTATTTTTGAGATAAAAGTTTCAAAGTAGCTTTGCCAACACTGGCTGTAGGATGATAAACCAGTGTTGTAATCTGATTTCAAGTCTAACACTCATGCTCTTGGTCTTGTTGTGAACTCAGTCTTGATTCTGACTCAAACTACTCAGGGCAAATGAACTGTTTTGACTACAACTAGGGCTTGACATTAACACCCGCCAAATGCGGGTGGATTTCAACAGTGGGGTGTAATGCAGTCACTCCTACTAGCCACTTGGCGGGTTAAAATGAATTTATAACATACATTTTCAATTGTAGTCTTTTTAAAAGGCATCTGAAATAATAAACTATGTGTAATGTTGTGTTGTCAAAAATATAGATTTTTGAATACATATCGATATGGAAATATCTGAAACGCTTCCAATACTCAATACCAGCTGCACTTTCTCACAATCTCTCCGACAAGCAAGTTAACACACAATCCTGCCTCCTCACTTGCTTCATTTGCTCCCGATGAATATCATTGGTGTTACAGGGCTTGAATTTTGGTGTGGGATTGTGCGTATTGTGCATCATTTTACCCAAAGTGCATGCACATAAAGCCGCCTCTCAGTACTAAATGGAGTTCTTTTCCGCTGCTTATTGCTCTTAAACAGTCAAATACACACAAAATAATGTCAAAATGTGAGTCTTGGCGAGTCTTTACGCAAGCACATTCAGTTATGTTTTAAATGAACGTGAACAGTTGAGAAAGAAAACGCATGTGCAACAGTATAATGGATCTGTGCGTCAGGTCTTAAAGTGATAGCAGCTAAATATACCTACTGCCAAATTATGAGATAATGTTAAAATATGCCATGTTTTCCCCATGGTATAAATGCCAAAATTGTGTCCAGTGAAAATGTTGAGTGGTTTGTAACTTGAAAAGATGTCACACCGATCACAAGTTCAGTATGGAGTACCGCAGGGCTCAGTGCTAGGACCGTTGCTCTTCACCCTGTACATGCTACCACTGTGAGATATCATTAGGAAGCATGGCATTAGTTTTCATTGTTATGCTGACGATACTCAGCTCTATATTTCTTCACGCCCTGACGAAACTTACCAATTCACAAGATTAACGGAATGCTTAGCTGATATAAAACATTGGATGTCTAGTAATTTCCTGCAACTTAATTCAGAAAAAACTGAATTTTTAATTACTGGACAAAAAAACTCTGCAAGTAGTAACCTAGAATACTGTCTAACACTCGATGGCTGCTCTGTTAAGTCCTCGTCATCAGTTAGGAACCTGGGTGTGCTCTTTAATACCAACCTTTCATCTGAAAGCCACGTTTCTAACATCTGTAAAACTGCATTCTACCATCTTAAAAATATATAAAAATTTCGGCACATCCTTTCAATGCAAAATGCTGAACAGTTAATTAATGCGTTCAAGGCTAGATTATTGTAATGCTTTACTGGGTGGTTGCCCTGCTCGCTTAATAAACAAACTCCAGCTGGTCCAAAACGCAGCAGCTTGAGCTCTTACTAGAACCAGGAAGCATGACCATATTAGCCCGGTTCTGTAAACACTGCACTGGCTCCCTATTAAACATCGTATAAATTTAAAAATCTTGCTTATTACTTACAAAGCTCTAAATGGTTTAGCTCCCCAGTACTTGAGCGAACTCTTAACGCATTATACTCCATCACGTCTATTGCGGTCTCAAAACTCTGGCCAGTTGATAATACCTAGAATATCAAAATCAACTGCAGGCGGTCGATCCTTTTCCTATTTAGCGCCTAAACTCTGGAACAGTCTTCCTAGCATTGTTCGGGAAGCAGACACACTCTGTCAGTTTAAATCTAGACTAAAAACGCATCTCTTTACTATGGCTGGCACACATAAAACATTATCAATTTCTATTATTCAAATCAGTAAATGATTGTTAGGCTGCATTAACTAGGTCAGCCGGAACCGGGAACAATTCCCATAACACCTGATGTACTTGTTACATCATAAGAAGAATGGCATCTACGCTAATGTTAGTCTCTCTGTTTATCCCGAGGTTTACTGCAGTCAGCCGGATCCAGATCAGATGGTGGACCTGCACCTGGACATGACCAACGCATCCCTGAAATGTCTGCAGAGAGCATGTCAAATAAACTCCCCCTGTAAATGCCGCATCAACATGACATCCTCATTAAACTCGTCTCCGGCGTGACGACTCCAATCTTTCAAATAATCTTACAAATATCTATTTACCTAATATGACTTAAGACCTGCAATGTTGCCAGAATTATAATCATATACTGTTTTTTCGTCGGCCAGAGGAGAACTGGCACCCTGACTGAGCCTGATTTCTCCCAAGGTTTTTTTCTCCATTCTGACCCTGAAGGAGTTTTGGTTCCTTACCACCGTTGCCTCTGGCTTTTGGCTTGCTCAGTTGGGGACACCTAAATTTCATCTGTATTACCGATCTGCCCGCATTGACACTATATGATAATTAAATTAGCTGGATAACATCACCATTTCATCAGAACGGCTGTACAAATTCTGTTGCATTATTGTCCTGTTAACAATGTGAAGCTGCTTTGAAACAATTGGACTTGTTAAAAGCGCTATATAAATAAAGGTGACTTGACTTGACTTAACTTTGGAAAACCACTAGCCACAGTGGCTGGTGAGCAAAAAAGTTAAAGTCAAGCCCTGATTACTACAACACTATATTAAACATTGAAACAGAAGAAATTACCTGCTCTCTGTCAAAGATCTCCAGCAAATGTTCCAAGCCCAGATTGTGAAGGAACTGGCTGATGCTCAACTCCATAGTTAGACCTGAAAAACCAACAGGTAATTTTCACAAAGTTTCAGTAGTCACCAAATGTTTCTACAAACAAGAATCTTGAAAATAAACCCACCCTCCTCTTTCGCCTCTATGCCTACGGCCCCTTCGGCTCCAGAAGGCAGCAGAAGTGTGGTCATCTCAGGGAAGGTCCCGGACTGGCCGTCCATACTGGAGTCTGAAGAGTGCGGTGTGGGACTCGAGCTGAGAGTCGACGGCACGACTCCCACGGATGTCGAGACACTGATAACCTGTGGCTTATAGCATGCCGGCAGTGCTGAGGGGGGCATGGCTGCCGTGAGGAGGGCTCGGACGTCGTCCGCCTAGAGAGAGAGGCAGCACAACATCAGAAAGCCCGACCAATTAAGTAACAACCAATTTCTGCAGACTGCAGGTCTCCCAAACTGACTTGCATTTAGTCACAAACTTGTCAAGCATGTAGACCGTGAGGTCAGGAATAAAAATGCAAATAAGAAAGAATTTGTATACAAGACCAGTAAAAACGCTCATTATAAAGAAGCAAGCTGTTGGCATGCATCCTTGATTAAAGGGATAGTTCCCATAAAAATGAAGATTTTGTCATCATTTACTCACCTCAGTGTTATTTTAGTGTCATTGATATACTACTATAGTTTTGGTAATATTTTTAATTAGATTTTCTTTTAATATTTTCTTTTCTTTATATTTTCTTGTGATATTCATAGCACAATTTGTACATTCAGAACTTACTCTCTACCATGTAACACAAACAGGAAGATTAAAGTATAAATGTTTGTAAACAACTTTTATTTGAGTGTTATATCTGAAGTATAGCAATTAAAGGGGTAACACTTTATTTTAGGGTCAAATTCTCACTATCAACTAGTTGCTTATTAGCATGAATATTACTAGTATAGTGGCTGTTTATTAGTACTTATAAAGCACATATTAATGCCTTATTCTACACCCCTTAATCCTACCCAACACCTAAACTTAAACGCTACAAAAACTACCTTACTAATTATTAGTAAGCAGTAAGTTAGGAGTTTGAAGCAAAAGTCATAGTTAATAGTGAATATGTGTTCCATACTAAAGTGTTACCATTAAATGTAATAGTTTGGTCTCTATTGTTAATTTCAACCTATAATATTATAGCAAATCAAATTATATAATATATAGCAAATCAGAGGGTTCCTGTATATTTTACAGCATTAGTTGGGGAGGTTTTTTTGGCTTAAGTATGTTTTTTTTTTTTTAATAAATGTATTTTATGAAAAAATATTGAAAAAAAAATTAATTAAAATAATTAATGGCAGAAGATAAAGTTATCATTTATCGGCAAGTTAACCAAAGGATTAAATAACTAATCAGAAAATACTTGATTTACTGGGTGAAAATTTGTAAAATTGAAAGTTTGCAGCTTTAGTTTAAAGAATGTTCAGGCTGCGTTTCAAAACTTATTTTATGTTCTACAGAAAAAAGGTTTGGATTGCCATGAGGGTGCATTAATGATGACAGAATTTTCATTTTTGCTTGATTATATCTCTTTAAATATCTTCCTCCAGGGATCAGACAGGCATATTTCCTCACTCCAGACTGTTTGTGCAAATGTGGAGTATTTTCAGGCAATGTTATATGGAATGATCAGTAAGCCTCATCAAGCACTGAATTAACATAAAGTACCAACCATATAAAACAGACAGATCTATGGCATAATAAACTAAGAGATAATTCTCTGTGGCATGATTAAAAGAAGTTTGGCTTGAGAAGGCTTAACTGTATCAGAGGTGAAGAAAATGAACAGAACGGTAGATAAGCGAATGGCGACAAGGAGAAAGACCTTCTTTCTCCAATGTGGCTTGTCCAGTAAGCACACACAAAGAGTGAATACCGTCACGAGGTCCAGCGGCGACTGGCCTTCCTGGTTGCGGAGCGTGGGGTCGGCCCCGTGCGCTAGAAGCAACGCGCACAACTGGGTCCTGCCTTTCTGCGCCGCCTCGTGCAAAGGGGTGAACGCCCACTTATCTGTGGCATTGACGCATGCGCTGTACTTGATGAGCAAAGCGGCCACATCCACATGCTGCAATGAAACACATGGAGCAGTCGTGCTCTCTGGTTGGTGTCTCTTTCACTTCCTGACGAAAGTCGCTGCATGAATATGACTTGCATGGCTGCCAAACGGCACCAAACCTTGTTCCATTCCTCAACAGGTAATTATGAAACATGAGGAGGTGAACACAATACCTGCACAGTGCACAACTAAAATAAGGCCTGAAGAAAACTCGCTCCAAACCTGTATGACTGATCGTCATTGGTGCCAAATTTGAAAATGCTGAAGCACAAATGAGATGAGAGCTGAGGCAGAGGAGAAGATTGACAGTGAAATTTCAATCTGTTTCTCACCTCACACATAGCTATTGTATGACCTGGAATATATATCGTAATCTTATGGATTACTTTTATGGTGTTTCTTTGTCATTTTTGGAACGATTTTTTGGAACAAAAGTCCCTTTCTGTGTTCCATGAAGGAAAGAAAGTCATACAGGCTTGGGAAGACATAATGGTGAAAAATGTGAGAGAACTATTCATTTAAGAAATGTTTATAATACTGCAGATATCTAGGAAAAGCTTGAGAAAGAGAAACTGTTTTTCAAAGAAACAAATCAAGAATGACTATCAGACTTTTATGATAGAATGCTGCAGTGATGACATTTTTGAAGGCCAGCCCGGAAGTTTGTATCACACTGGTTCCCTCGACAAAAACCCAATATTATTTTTTCTTTGTCTTTTGAACCATTGCAAAAAATAAGCTCTGTGATCAACAAAAGTTTATGATAGTTCCATGTTTTGTGTTTTTTCCATGAATTTAAGCCTAAATACAATGCAAGAAATGAAACGCTAACCTTAGGCCATAAGTGAACACAGTTGCTCGACTTCAATGTCACCACCATTAAGCTTTCAAAAACCCTTTCAGTCTTATTTCAATGAAAGTGCGATTTAGAATAGTCTGCAAGAGCATGATTATAAACACAAAGAAGTGGTGAAATTGACTAGTGAGTAGATGAGTTTTAGACTGACGTCATCATACTCAGATTCTAGTCAGAATATGAGTCTGATACTGCTCCATTGGGCTGTGAATATGGCCATGTTTCAACCGAACCAGGGAAGAAAATGCCTCTGCACTCAACTGGATAGACCTACAACCAATCAGTAGCCAGTAGCCTAGCAGCAGCAAATATAATTTGCAGCCAGGGCGTCTAGCAACTCTCCGTTGGCTTGCGAGCTGGAAAAACCAAACTCTAGTCAGGCCAATCACATCGTGTATAGAGTCAGTGGGCGGGCTTAACATAATGACGGCAGAGTTGCCGAGGTTCCGTGTGCTACTTAAAAACAAAGAAGCTGGCGAACAGCGTTTTTTCGAATCGGCTTTGGCCGCGATTCTGGAAGACCTGGAGTTAAGTTTTTCTTTGTGAAAAGAACAAAGAACGACACTGAAGTCATTCTTAAAAAAGGAAGATGTGTTCAGAGTTTTGCCGACCGGATACGGCAAAAGTTGAAACTTGCTCCACTTCACCTTCTTCGTTGCTCTGGTTGGTTGTAGCGCTATCCTATTGTGTGCAGAGGGAATTTGAAAGGCAACCTTTCATCCCACCCCTCGGATTGAGCCCTGCCAATGGTGTGTTCACAGATCCAACATCTTGATCTTGATGTAGGTCTGGCTTGTCAGGTTAACCAATCAGAGCAACGGAGTAAGTGACGAGCGATGCATAGTGGTCAACAGAACTGCACGCACGCTGGAAGTAGAAGAAGATGATGAGTGTAAACGATATTTGTCTGTGTTGTAAAAAGAATTTAAGGATACACAGAATACTTACCAACACAATCATCATTTTTGAGAGAAATAGTAAAGGTGAATGCATATACGAACAAGTTCTCCATTTAGTAAACAAATTCAACCCAAGCGCTCTTTGGTGACGTGAATGATTCCATTACTGTTGATCATCTGACCATCATCTTATAAAGACAGCTGTGGCAATTTGATTGGTCCGAACAGCTCTGGTTCGAGCATAGTTGCTCCACTACGGATCAAGTCCAGACCAAACTTCCTGACCTCAAATGTTGTGGGCGGGGCTAAATTCGGCTGGCATCCAGGCTTGATGAGTTTACCTGTTCGGCCTGATGATGTTTAATGTCCCGACAACCTTTGTAGCCCAAATTTGCCACTTGTTAGCAACCGCCTTTTTCAAGACACGTAAAAGCTTTAAAAGGTATGTGTGGGGTATTACTGGTGTGTTTTATGTTAAAGATTAGAACATGAAAATCTATTGAGCTTGTGTTCACCACAGACCTTATTTCAGCCATTAACCAAAAACCCATTAAAAAATCCCATTGACTTTGGGACGATGGAACCAGAAGTGCTAAACTGCTAACTTGTTTCTACGTTTTGGCCTACAGAAATATGTCATCCCTCTATTTAATGAAAGGAGAAACATGAATACAAATTTGTATTTCCAAATGAACAAAAAACCCAAAGTTGGGTGTGGTAAAAAAAAAAACTTTCATAAACCAGAGGGGCATGTTGAATGTTTTTCTTCATGGTACTATAGAACAAAAGCTTGGAATAAATAACATATGAGAATTGGCCTATATAAAATTCTGAATGAAATAATAATAATTAAGCAAATAATTAATATACTAAATAGTGGATTATTAGATGGACGTCTAAAGCATTATACAACTTTTATACTACAGGGCTGTTGAATAATTCTGATTGGTTGATGTTCTAAACTGTATAGTTTTTTTCCGGTAAATGCACAGCTATGAAGTAATTCCAGGTCTGTTCCACATGGCTTCGGCAAACTATTTAAGTTATTTGTAAGTCCTTACAGCCTACAACAGCAAATAATCAAAACCCTCGAAGACTCTGACCAAGCAAACAAATATGAGATATATATATATATATATATATATATATATATATATATATATATATATATATACATACACACACTCACCTAAAGGATTATTAGGAACACCTGTTCAATTTCTCATTAATGCAATTATCTAATCAACCAATCACATGGCAGTTGCTTCAATGCATTTAGGGGTGTGGTCCTGGTCAAGACAATCTCCTGAACTCCAAACTGAATGTTAGAATGGGAAAGAAAGGTGATTTAAGCAATTTTGAGCGTTTTGACTGAAATAACCAACCAACCAACTTTGACTGAAATAACCACTCGTTACAACCGAGGTATGCAGCAAAGCATTTGTGAAGCCACAACACGCACAACCTTGAGGCGGATGGGCTACAACAGCAGAAGACCCCACCGGGTACCACTCATCTCCACTACAAATAGGAAAAAGAGGCTACAGTTTGCACGAGCTCACCAAAATTGGACAGTTGAAGACTGGAAAAATGTTGCTTGGTCTGATGAGTCTCGATTTCTGTTGAGACATTCAGATGGTAGAGTCAGAATCAGAACATGGATCCATCATGCCTTGTTACCACTGTGCAGGCTGCTGGTGGTGGTGGTGTAATGGTGTGGGGGATGTTTTCTTGGCACACTTTAGGCCCCTTAGTGCCAATTGGGCATTGTTTAAATGCCATGGCCTACCTGAGCATTGTTTCTGACCATGTCCATCCCTTTATGACCACCATGTACCCATTCTCTGATGGCTACTTCCAGCAGGATAATGCACCATGTCACAAAGCTTGAATCATTTCAAATTGGTTTCTTAAACATGACAATGAGTTCACTGTACTAAAATGGCCCCCACAGTCACCAGATCTCAACCCAATAGAGCATCTTTGGGATGTGGTGGAACGGGAGCTTCATGCCCTGGATGTGCATCCCACAAATCTCCATCAACTGCAAGATGCTATCCTATCAATATGGGCCAACATTTCTAAAGAATGCTTTCAGCACCTTGTTGAATCAATGCCACGTAGAATTAAGGCAGTTCTGAAGGAGACAGGGGATCAAACACAGTATTAGTATGGTGTTCCTAATAATCCTTTAGGTGAGTGTATATATGAACAGAACTGCAAAATATCAACACTGCTAAATTGTAGCTTGACCAACCAAGCAGAGTACAACTGTTATATAAAATACATTAAATAAAAAGATTTTTAGAAACACAACACAAACCACTATGAAAGAAATGTAACATTTGCATCAAATTTGACATTTTTGTCATGCAACCAAAAATGAAGCGTATTTTAGAAAAGAAATTTCCCCCTCACAGACTTTTTTTTTGGCAACAATAAGGTTCCATTTGTTAACATTAGTTAACTATACTAATTAACATGAACTGGTGATGAAAATTACTTAAGCATTTCTTAATCTTAGACTCTCAGTTAATGTTAATTTCAACATTTAATACTACATTATTAAAATCAAAAGTTGTATCTGTTAATATTGGACCTGAGCTGACATGAACTAACAATGATCAGTTGTATTAACTAATGTTAACAAATATGAATAAATACTGTAACAAATGTTTGGTTCATTATTAGTGTAACATTTAAGGTCCAAGTGCAGTTATTTAGCTCAAAATCCAAAACGTAAACATGAAACAAAGACTTGGCAAACAATAGCAAGACTTGGCATGGCATGGTGTTGCTACACAAAACTCACCGACAGCAGGTTACACATTCAAAACAAGACAAGGACACTGAGACTAATGACTGGACAAGGGACACCTGTGAACACTGATTAAACAATGAACCAATGCGTCGCAACATGACAACAGAACACAAGATAAGGGAGCACAATGCAGGATCACATGACAAGACCAGGAAGTGCATGGCAGAGAACATGACAGTGAACAAAGCAAAACTAAGAAACATGACAATGACCATGGCAGTGAACACGACAAACTCAAAAGCATGAACATGAAACACAACCCAAAACACCCTGTGACAATTAGTTAATATCAGTTAATGCATTAACTAATGTTAAATAATGGAACCTTAGGGGATGTTGTGTGTACTGTGTGAAGCTGATCATGTTAACTGACATGTCCTGGAGCAGAACTCACCCCGTAAGATGCAGCGTTGTGTAGGGGAATGAGACCACCTTTATCCTGAGAGTTCACCTCTGCTCCGTGTTGCAGCAGATATTCAGCCACCTCCAGATTATTATAGCCAGCTAATCATACACATAAAACAAACACCAGCAACATGAAAATATCATTTTTCCATTTTTCATATTTCAGATATTTTATTAATTCATTTGAGCACGTTTTGTTGAGTTGTGCAGTGTTAGCACCTGAAAACATCACTTCATCACCAAGTAAATTTTTTAATGCCTATTTGTACTTGCCATAAACTGATTCCAAATGCAAATGTAGCAGGCATTACAAAGCAAGAGGGGCCTATTTTAATGGTCTGAGTGCATGGCACAGGTGCACTGAGGGCATGTCCGAATCCACTTTTGCTAGTTTAACTACGGAAAAATTACTATTACTAGGTGCATATTACTAATGCGCCCTTTAAATAACAAAAAATACGCACTCTTGACTTTAGACCAGGTTTTTGTTGGTCAATGGCGCAGTCATTTTCAATTCCTCAAAATAGCAACGAGCCAACAATGCACCTGAACACACCTTGTTTTCAGACCAGCACGCCCATGGGCGAACAGATGGGCGCAATTGAATTAGCTATTTAAACAACGTGCCGCTGGACGTGAAAATTATAACTGCGTCGGGCTGAAACTAGCAAAAAACACTTGCCTGGTGTCGTGTTGCGCCAGGTGTAAGATAAGGCCCAGAGTGTTTAAAAAGGTCTCCAGGTTCTGGTTTTGCCTTTAAATCAACTGTGCATCTTAGATTTCAAACCCTGGTGCTCTGTTTCTTATTGGCTGCTGTGCTGAATGCATAATTAGTGTTTTAATTTGAGAAAATGCAATCCTCAGTACGCTCTGTGATCTAGCAAGTCTGTGCGGATTGTGTTTAATTTCTTTATTATTTATGTTTTCTTTATTTGTGTATAAATCTGTATTTTAGTATCTGTTTTTAACAGATTACTTGTATATTAAGTTCACCTTTTTAAAATTGATAGAGCTTCAATTTTTAAAAAAATATTTTAGTAAATACTTATACTATAATAGTTTTATTGAAGAAATGTTGTGCATGTTATTTACGATTTTTTTAAAATAAATTGCGTGATAACATTTAATGTATATATCGGCGGTATATTAAGTTAACTTTTTTCAAATGGATGCATTTGAAATTATTTTAAAATATTTTAGTAAATATTATATAGAATACTAGTTTTATTGCAGAAATGTTGTGCATGTTATTAACAATTTTAAAATAAATTGTGTGATAACATTGTATATGTATATATCGGCCACCCTGCCCACTAAGATATCTCTATCATCTGCCATTAAAAACCCTTATTAGTCAAACACTATAAGAGACACATTCATGTCAAGAGTGAAACTTATGTAAAGTATTATTTGAAAGCATCACACTTTGGTCCACACCTACCTGCGAGGTGCAGCGGGGTGGAGTGACGTCCTTGCGTGTCTCGACAGTTCACATTGTCTGGAGTGCAGAGCTTTTTAACGCGAGATAAGCAGCCTTTCTTAGCAGCATCCAGCAGCGCTGCATCACCCCTGAGCAGATCCTGAATGTCTGTATCTTCATCCTTCACCAAGTCCAGAGGGGTGTTTCCATCACGATTCTTTTTGTTTGGGTCGGCACCATGCTGTGTCAAGGAATTACTTTGTTATACTGTAGTAAAGAGTGCTTCCTTCATCACTGTGCTGCCATTGATAATATAAATGATCAATTCAAAGCCTGAGCAATTGATTTCAATCTGAGCTCTTCAATACCTGAAGGAGTAGTTTGCAGATCTCATATTTGCCCTTGGCTGCCGCCTCATGCAGTGGGGTGAACTTCCACAGGTCGGCCACATTAACCACAGCACCATGAATGACGAGGAGCTCAGCGACCTCATAATGCCCATAGGAACAGGCATTGTGCAAGGGGACCAGGCCACTATGTAGCACAAAACAGAGACACCATCTTACTTAAAACCAATGGAACATTTTCATTTTCATGTATTTACACTCACCTAAAGGATTATTAGGAACACCTGTTCAATTTCCCATTAATGCAATTATCTAATCAACCAATCACATGGCAGTTGCTTCAATGCATTTAGGGGTGTGGTCCTGGTCAAGACAATCTCCTGAACTCCAAACTGAATGTCAGAATGGGAAAGAAAGGTGATTTAAGCAATTTTGAGCGTGGCATGGTTGATGGTGCCAGACGGGCCGGTCTGAGTATTTCATAATCTGCTCAGTTACTGGGATTTTCACGCACAACCATTTCTAGGGTTTACAAAGAATGGTGTGAAAAGGGAAAAACATCCAGTATGCGGCAGTTCTGTGGGCGAAAATGCCTTGTTGATGCTAGAGGTCAGAGGAGAATGGGCCGACTGATTGGGCGTAAACAGAATGAGAACATGGATCCATCATGCCTTGTTACCACTGTGCAGGCTGGTGGTGGTGGTGTAATGGTGTGGGGGATGTTTTCTTGGCACACTTTAGGCCCCTTAGTGCCAATTGGGCATCGTTTAAATTCCACGGCCTACCTGGCATTGTTTCTGACCATGTCCATCCCTTTATGACCACCATGTACCCATTCTCTGATGGCTACTTCCAGCAGGATAATGCACCATGTCACAAAGCTTGAATCATTTCAAATTGGTTTCTTGAACATGACAATGAGTTCACTGTACTAAAATGGCCCCCACAGTCACCAGATCTCAACCCAATAGAACATCTTTGGGATGTGGAGGAACGGGAGCTTCGTGCCCTGGATGTGCATCCCACAAATCTCCATCAACTGCAAGGTGCTATCCTATCAATATGGGCCAACATTTCTAAAGAATGCTTTCAGCACCTTGTTGAATCAATGCCACGTAGAATTAAAGCAGTTCTGAAGGCGAAAGGGGGTCAAACACAGTATTAGTATGGTGTTCCTAATAATCCTTTAGGTGAGTGTCTAACACAAATAAATATATTTATTACACGACTCTGTGGAATACTTGATTCTGATTGGTCAAATGTGCCATCCAGCGGTATGTTATTCCCGGTAAAAACGAATAAAACAGGCTCATCTGGGTAAGCTATACACTTGCTAGGAACATTTTTACTTTGCGTTTTGGTGAGCTAATAAATTATTAAAACTCAAATCAATATTTTGTGAACGCTCTTGCTCTCTTGTTTCATTCAAACACAGCTGCTGCATTTTGCAACGATTACACTGTAATGGATTATAAGATAACAAACAGGAAAGATTTCAAAACAGCTTCATCTCAAATCAATATCTCTCATCCCCATAAATATTTATGTGGCGAAATGCTGTGTAATAAGTGGTATGAGTGTACTGTATCCCTTAAATCCGTCTAGTTTGAACTTGCCGTTTGCTGGCAAGCGCTTTCTCCGCGGATGCTCTGCGTTTAAAGACCTAGTAAAATTTCAACTCAAGTCAATATTTCTTGTCTAATTATTTACTTATGTGCCAAGTAGCCATGTAATAAGCGGTATAATGTTTATTCTGCGATAACAACCGGCTACATCATACCTTACTTTTTTTTTATTAACATTTGAAAAACGTTACTAGATTTCACTAGATTAGTGATGGTGATAAATGTGAAACACATCATCACAGTCTGTGAAAAGGGTCCGTATGAAATCATGTCATTTGTTGCACTTGTGTTTCTTATAGAATTTAAGCATTTCTTAAAGAATTTACAGTAGTAACTAAACAAGAAAATGGAATATATTTTCATGTTTTATTATTTATGATTTTTAACAGCTTATTTTAATATTTAATATAACTGTATTTTATTTATTTATTCACTTATTTGTTTATTTAAAAAACATTGTGATTGTCTTTTTAAAATGAACATTACAAAACGTACATTTCTGTTTGATTTATTTTGTATTATGTTTTTTTTTTTATTATTATTTTAATGTTGCAACATTAAAAACAATCTGTATAATAATGACAATAAAGAGCTTGATTTGACCTGATCTTTAACAAGACTTCATAAAAAGCGAGTCGTTAATTCGACCTGCTGATTCATTAACTTGTGAATCTATGAGTCATTTTGACTGAAAAGGGCATAATAAAGTCCTCTTTAATGACTCATGTTAGCCTATTTTTTACAAAAACGGCTTCTGCGGGGCGATAGTGTAAGATACAAGGTAATGGAGCCTTTCATACATTGTCATGTTTCTTTAGAAATAAACAATGGACAAATGGAGTCTTTAAACGCCTCAGATGTAAAGTTATTCGCTGTCAAAGTGACGCCAAAATGAATGGGAGTCATTGGAATGCTAACAGCAGGTGATGGCTTGGTTAGCAATGGCTGCCCCTATGGAAGGTACGCTTTCTGGGTGCTGCATTACCCTCTTGGTTTTCTCTCTGTTTAGTTCCTGTCTCTAAGAAGCCCCTCCTTCCGAAAAGTGCAATGTGCTCTGATTGGTTAGCTGGATCAGTGTGTTGTGATTGGTCAACCGCTTCAAGAATGTTTTGGAAATGTCACGCCACATACACTAACTGGGGTGGAAAAAACATGGCCATCTTGGACATGGCGAAAACGTCCTACTAACGTAACTCAACCAGGACTCCTACTTCCCTTTTGTGTATGTCTTGGACGGGAATTATCTAAGTGAGGAATAGTGTGATGTGTTCATTCCTGGAAGAAATCTCAATACTACAATTGCAGTGTTTCAGGGAGTTCAGAAACAGTGCACACTGATATAGAGAATAACTCCCTTTGGAGTGACTTTGTGCTTTGTAGCTTTGCAGACCTTTTTCATGCTCAACATTACACACTAAAGAAAGATGAACATGAAAGCATAATATGTCTTAATAGGTCTTTTTAAAAAACGAACAAATCAAGAGTCATTTGTTAATGTAAATGCTGGAAGTGAAATAATAAGACGTTGTCTATTTATTGTTTTTGTATTATTTCATAGTAAAAAAGACATCACATTCGATTCCGACTGCTCTAGTGAATCCTATCAAAATATCATTCATTTTGCTGTGGTGCTGCAGAGTTTAATCCATAAATGCTTGAAATTCTCTGTTCTGTTGACTCCACATTTAGATCTGAAGTCTTTTGACATCTCACCCCTTGTCTTTAGCGTGCACATCGGCTCCGTGCTGCAGCAGATACTCCACCACAGCTACACGGTTGTACCCCGCCGCAAAGTGCAGGGGTGTGGACTGCCTTCCCTCAACGTCTCTACAGTTCACGTTCTGAAGTGTACAGAGCTTCTACATGGGGAAGGTAAAAAAAACAATGTCATTCCTGACATGGGAATCTTGGGGGGATGGATCGTTTCCCACCGTTTGGTGTATTTAGTCCTTACCTTCACCACTTCCAGATGTCCTGATTTGGAGGCTTCTAACAGTTGCCTGTCTGAATCTGAGTTGCCTGTAAATGCTCCCTCTAGGAATAAAAAAAATCTCTATAACAACAAGCAAGGTAAAAAAAAGAAATAATGTGTTTATGTGCTTTGTGTTTATTTTAAAATCCCCCCGAAAATGCTATTTTAAAGGTTTCTAATTTGGTTTTGGAGGTCTTCTATAATAGGTTTACATGCATTCAAGGTCAAGGTCTCATACTATACATTGCAGCATCACCTCTTTTCTCAGTGTCTTTAAATGCCTCCTTTCCGAGAACCTACTCTGCTCTGATTGGTCACGCTTACAGTGTGTGTCGAAATGAATCGTCTATCTAAATTTCAGCTCCGGAAGCTTCCTCAGTAGTTGTATACACAGCGATATGAACAGTAAAAATAGCATCAGTTTTACCATATCAAATTGAGCCAGAGTCCGATAATGAAACATTGAAAGAAGTAGCTGAGAGGATTTGCTTTTTACAGAGCAGAAACAGCGTCTTCTCGACATGTCCACAAAACAAACCAAACTCTTCCCGTCTCAGCTGCAACTACAGTGTTTGAGGGTGGATCAAAGTAGACGTTGTTCACAGGCAGCCAAGAAACAAAGGGAAATCCAGCAACACTTGCAGTGAAAAGAACTTAAAATTTTGAGTAAAAAATATACTGACATGTTTCGGCTTGAGAGCCTTCCTCAGGGTCCTAAAGCAAGCAGCCACTGATGAAGCACATAGGCTGGCATTATGCAAATCATACAAATTTGTTACAAATCTGCTTGGTTTGTGCAGGAAGAACGACTGGAATTACTGATGACTCATTTCAGACTGTTCTGTGGGAGACAATAACTCCATTTATCGTGCACTTTGATCTTTGAAACTTTGCAGACATTTTACATTCACAAACAGCGATATAACACATCATCTGAAAAAAGCATATTGGGGCACTTTAAAGGATTAGTTCACCTCAAAAAAGAATACTTTATTTTTCTCATTCCAATCCTGTATGACTTTATACCATTGTAAACAAAACAGAAATTCATGCTGATCTTTTCCAACCAACTAATGTATAATTAGGGTTGGGAATCGAAAATTGATTCCAATTCTGGAATCGTATACTTTTTTATAAAATAAAAGATTTGATTCCTCTTATTAATTCCTTTGTGTGCATTTTAATATGACTTTAAACCATTCAAGCGAATTTTGACCCACACGCTGTTTTTTGCATGTGAACGGACAAATACACACAAAAATATCCTCGTAAAACACAGTCGGTTATGTCTTAAAGGTTTAGTTCACCCAATGAAAATTAACCAATGATTCACTCACCCTCAAGTCATCCTATGTATATAACATTCTTCTTTCAGACGAATACAATCTGAGTTATATTAATACATTTCCTGGCTCTTCCAAGCTTTATAATGGCAGTGAATGGCTGTTTAGAAATCCATAAAAGTGCATCTATCCATCATACGCCTGCTACACCTGCGTACACCATATGCTGAAACGCCAGTCTCTTGAAGTTAGACTAGTTAGATTAGTCATTTTTGCTATGGTATTTTTAAACCTTAGACAAAAGTTCCTTGTGTAAGTGTTCTTTACCCTGTTGTTCATGGTATTCAGCTACAATTAAATGTTTTGCATTAATACTTAGGGCTGATTGACAAACGCCAACAAACAAGTTGGCCGTTGGACTTAGAATTTTATGAATAATAAATGTCATGTTCACAATGCCCCTACAGACACCTACAAACTCAAGCACCCACGGAAAAACATTAATTTTAACCAATAAAAATAAAAGCTTTCAGACATGAGTGCATTTTTGTAACACGAGAGTGCATCCATGTAACGAATCTTTCAGCTCAAAGGCGGATTTCTTTCACGCTAGCGCAAAACTTACTGGAATGCGTGCTTTAAGATTTTATGCGTGCACTCTCAAACTTTGTCCAGTGAGCTCTCGCTAATATCTCCTTGCTCTTTCTCTAGAATTGTCTTCTGATTTGTCCAGAAACCTTCCATTTTCACAACAAGGATAATTTACTAAGCACACCCAGCAACTACACACAGTCTTTACAAGGGACTTGCCTCATCGTCATGGCAAGGGTTCGTGTCCAGGTCAGATTACGTCAGAGTATGGCTGTGTCTCATTTCATTTAATTTCGAAGGCTGCATCCTCCGGAGGACACATCCTGTGAAAGATGCAGTATATGGAGTGTCCTCAATCAGAATTAAACGAGACGTCCTTTGTAGGACACACAGGCAGGAAGTATCACGTTGCTATGCCAACACGTTCAGCCTCGTTGGACCCTTTATATTTATATTTATAACTTGAAAATGACTATGAAATGTTTCTTGCCTTGACAGCAAAGTACTGTTCTAAACGTTTAAAAAACACTAATCACTTGTAATCCTGTTTACCACAACTATCTATTTGAGTTAATACAGCTTAAAAAATAAAAACAAGATTGAAACTACTTACATTTAAACAATCGGAAGAAATCGGAAAGAATTTAAAGAATCGGAATCGATAAGCAGAGTTGGAATTGTTGAAATTCAAACGATACCCAACCCTATGTATAATGAATCAGCATAAACATTCTGCAAAATTTCTTTATTTGTGTTCCACAGAAGAAATTCATACAGGTTTGGAACGACATGAGGGTGAGTAAATAGTGAATTTTAACTGAAGCGTCACCTTGCAGTATCTCCTGAATGCTTTCATTGGCGAGCTGGGAGGGTGAGAAGCCCTGTAGGGAGGTGATGAGCGGGTCACATCCAGCACTCAGGAGCATGCGGCAGGTCTGCAGATGGCCGCAGTGAGCTGCACGGTGCAGCGCTGTCTGACCCAGGTTATCTACCGCATTCACCTGCACATCACATGTTGACAGGACAAATCACCATGGACTATCAGTGCATTACTGTGAACATGACTTTTGTTTGATTTTACAAACTGAGGGACATATCCAAATGATTTGATGTATTTCTGATTGAAACAGGATATTCAACAAGACAAAAAAAAGTCAGGGGGCGAGACTTGGGAAGTCACTGGATTGTGTACTGATGAAATCTGTATTAAAAAAATGTATTTTGAATCCATGTTCAATCACAAGGCAAGTAAAATGTATTCGTATTCCGCTTTTCACAATACACATTGTTTCAAAGCAGCTTTAAAAAATAATCTGGATGTTGATGTTTATAATATCTTAATGCCTTATGATCGCATTAGCACATTAGAGCTGGGCTAAAATATAGTTAACATTTTGCGACAGTACAAGCAATCGAGCAGTTGGTTTGCCTTATATAATATGATAGACAGACAGACAGACAGACAGACAGACAGATGATAGATAGATAGATAGATAGATAGATAGATAGATAGATAGATAGATAGATAGATAGATAGATAGATAGATAGATAGATAGATAGATAGATAGATAGATAGAAGTCAAGCGTTTGATTTGCTATATAGTATATATCACCCTACATAAGTATACTGTATGTATGCAAATAAAGTTGGATATAAAATATATACCATTTTATATATAGATCTCTGCGATAATACATTTACATTTTACAAAAATATAAACAATCACACACCCAAGATTTACTATTTTGTATATATTGCTTTACATGAGCATACTGTATGTGTGCAGGTAAAGTATAGCATAATATATTATTACATAATATATATTTTTAATTATATAACAATTAAGGAGTTGCTATATAGTACAGTATAGCACTATATCGTACAAAAGTAAATGTGAGTGTATTGTTTGTATCTGTGTAAGGGTGGATATACTTGTAGTTGAATAGCTTGTTACTAATTATTAATTTGTTAGTTCATTCGAGGTATTAATTCATTATGTTGAATCACAGATTCATGTATTTTCATGCTGATGGCACAACTAAAGGCTGACAGAATAACTGTGATGCTATGCTGTGGTGCCCATGTATAATAGATGTTTTTACTGCAGCTGAAATATCTCACTTACTTTCGCCTCGTGTTTCACCAACACCTCGATGATGTCATTGTGGGACTTCTCAGCGGCAAGATGAAGAGGTGTGAGGAAGCTGTATGAAAGACAGAGATCCAGAAACCGTTACTGGATATGATACACCATCACTAAGACACCCATTGCAAACCCGAACAACGTCAACTGACTCACTCTTTATTCTTCTCATTGACGTTGGCTCCTTTTCTGAGCAGCAATTCACAGATCTGTTTCCTCTTGGGATAGGGTGACATAGAGGCACAATGCTATCAAAGAAAATCACAGAAACCTCTTTTATTCACTTAAGAAATATTCTTTAGATGGGTTGTGTTTAATTGTAGCATTCACAGGAGTGTGCATATCAGCTATGTTTTTAACTTCTTCAATCAAGGCTCATCCAATAGGATTTAATAGTTGGAAATATGCTTTTTGCAGTTATTGTTTTGAGTCTTTTAAATAAATTGTGATTATAAATAACAAAATATTTAGTTTAATTTCCAAAAAAAAAACTTTCCTTGAAAGAAATTAATATTTTATTTAAAAATGGTGCATTAAATTAATCAGAAGTGACAGTAAAGACATTAATAATGTTTCAAATAAATTCTTGTTTTTCCCTTCTATTTAACCAAAGAATCCTGAAAAAATGTATAATCGTTTCCACAAACATATAAAGCAGCACAACTGTTTTCATCACTGATAATAACAAGAAATGTTTCTTGAGCACCAAATCAGAATTTTAGAAAGATTTCTGAATGATCATGTGACACTGAAAACTAAAAAGTAATTGGTGCTGAAAATTTTGCTTTGCCATTACAGGAATAAATGACATTTTCAAATATATATTTAAATAGAAAACAATTCTTTTAAACTGTAAAAATATTTCACAATATTACTGTTTTTACTGTATTTTTGATCAAATAAATGCAAACTTGGCATAAGAGACTTCTTTCTTACATGTAATACATATAATAAAAAAGAGAAAGAAAGCCGTACTAGAGCTGTCTCTTGGGTTAGAGGGTGTTTGAAGTTGATGGTCTCAAGAGAGAGGTGTTTTTTAAAGCGGGCCATGTCCACCTCACGTGCCGCCTGCAGCAAAGCATGACCTCTGAACTCATCTGCAACAGAGAGTGACACCCCATCAGTCAATTACGTACCAAGCAAAACACGAGCTGATCTTAGTAGCAGTCACACGCTTACATCCCAGACGCTCTTTCAGCAGGGCGGTCGGGGCCAGGTCCATCGCGCTCTTGTTGTGGCAGTTGAGGAAGGTGGGGTCGGCCCCATAACTGAGCAGGAGAGAACAGACCTCCACTCGGTTTTTTGAGGCTGCCTCGTGCAAAGGTGTGAACTGCCACAGGTCCATAGCGTTGACACAGGCTCCATGCTGCGTAAAACAAACAGATGGAGTGTAGTTACCACTTCAACTGAAATGAAAGAACTCAGAACAAGAAATCAGACAAGAAACGTGAATACCTTTACTAGCAACTCAGCTACCTCATAGTGACCATATGAACAGGCATTATGAAGAGGCACAAGATCACTGTAAACACAAGGCCAAGTGTAAGATAGTATAGAGTGATTTAGTGACTACAATAATGAAAGAAGATTGTTTCTGACTAGTTTTTTATAAGAATGTTTCGGGTTCAAAGTTCAGTAAATACATTTGACACATTTCTCAGATTGCAAGAACAAACAAAAATATTTTTACAGCAAAGTCTAGGGGATGATATACACAATGTTCCAAAAGTATTGCCACAATTATACATGTTAACATGGGACTAGTGTAATATAATTGAATATTAATCTTGTCTGTACAAAGTTACATACAATTTTTCAACTAGGGATGCAGTTAAAATTCTGGATGATATTGGTAGGCTGATAATTATTTGCATGTTACGGCAAAATTAATATATAATAATGTTTCAATCATGACAACTCTTGATCATGACAACTCTGTGAGCATGTAAGATATGCTACTGCTGCTGCTGCATGAATAGGCAAACATCTTTAGATCTAGCAGATCTAGGCAGATGGTGCTGGGAGAGGTGGAGGGTTTCAGAGAAACTCTAATGGCGTGCAGCGGAACACTAGATCAGACTATTTAAATTAGAGGTCGACCGATTGATTGGTCTTTTGGACCAAGCCTGCCGCACTCATGTTAAAAACTGAAGCCAAAGCATCTCGATCGCCCCCAGGTGGTCCCAGTATAGCTCATAACCCCGCCCCTCCATGTATTCTAATGGGTGCGAGACAAACTAAACAATCAAATTACACTTCAAATAATTTCCCACAAAAGATGGCTTCTGTCATTTTAGGCAGTTTTTATCACAATGATTTTATTTCAAGTGTTCGTTTTTTTTTTAAATAAGATTGGTTTTAGATAGTTATTTGATAAAAACGGGGGGTATGACGTCATGATTGACAGCTGAGATTGCCAGCTTCTCTGAGTGAAGTTGTCACTGAGGCACTAACAGACTTTTTTCAGTTTTTTCTGGAGGAGATTGAAGCTTTAGCTTTAATTTCTACATTTCCATAACTGTTTATTTCACACCAACATAATGATTTGTTCTGCATCCGGTGCGGAGTGTGGGTGGGCTTTTGATATCGTGGCTCAATAGAATATAGATAACATATCAAATGTTGAAAGTGAGACATTTTGAAACATCATGCCAAATATTGGCGCATTTTGGATTTAAAAAAAGTTGGGACAGGAAAGTTGGATTCCAAAAAAGTTGGGACAGGTAGCAATAAGAGGCCGGAAAAGTTAAATGTACATATAAGGAACAGCTGGAGGACCAATTTGCAACTTATTAGGTCAACTGGCAACATGATTGGGTATAAAAAGAGCCTCTCAGAGTGGCAGTGTCTCTCAGAAGTCAAGATGGGCAGAGGATCACCAATTCCCCCAATGCTGTGGCCAAAAATACTGGAGCAATATCAGAAAGGAGTTTCACAGAGAAAAATTGCAAAGAGTTTGAAGTTATCATCATCTACAGTGCATAATATCAGCCAAAGATTCAGAGAATCTGGAACAATCTCTGTGCGTGAGGGTCAAGGCCGGAAAACCATACTGGATGCCCGTGATCTTCGGCCCTTAGACGGCACTGCATCACATACAGGAATGCTACTGTAATGGAAATCACAACATGGGCTCAGGAATACTTCCGGGGACTGAAATGGCCAGCCTGCAGTCCAGATCTTTTCTCAGTTTAAACATTTGATATGTCATCTATGCTGTATTCTGAATAAAAAATTGAAATTTGAAACTTCCACATCATTGCATTCTGTTTTTATTCACAATTTGTACAGTGTCCCAACTTTTTTGGAAACGGTTTTGTAATTAATTTGTTGACTAGATGCTGCATTAGAGGTGAACAGCAGTACATTTGCCATTGAGGCTGAGAGGATGCTAACATTACTAGAACCTCAAGCGGTTAAAACAATGTGACAAAAACACACCCAAGCCTGACCCAAATGTTTAATGTCACGATTGTTACTATCTATTTGCATTAGTTTATACCCAGATGGTCACTTTAATGAATTTTGTAATGCAGCGAAGTTGCATATTTAAAGCTAGTGATGTGAGGAATCAAACCGCACCGTCATTCAGCCAACAGAAACATACAAACATACATTCAGCTCTTTTTTATCATCACTGTAATACATATTTTGTTATTTTGATTAGATAATCAAGTGTTCTAAAATAGAAGGAAATAAAGTGAGAGAGTATACATACAATACATATGTTACATATCTATTTTTAATGCTATGGCGTTTGTGTAGATATTTAAAACTGGCCATCTTTAAGCTTGACTGTTTGGATTTATAAGAAATGGCAACCAGAGTCTATTTGTAACTAAGTATAGTTCATTGTTAATTTCAACATTTAATAATACATTTTTCCATTTTAAAGTTGTATCTCTTAACATTAGTTAATGCACTGAACTAATATGAATCATCAAGGTATAATTAATATATAAAAAAAAATTATATTTAAAAAGTACAGTACATTTTCATGGCTCAGAACTGTTTTTAAATTTTCGTAATAAAGTTCAGCCCTATTTTATATTTTATGTGTTATGTTTGCTTTTATTCAGTATCCATTTTACAAATTATCGGTTGATCGGTTATCGGCCAGTGTAGGCCAATCTAGTTAGCCTTATCAGTAAAATCCACTATCGGTTGACCTCTAATTTAAACGTTGAGCAAACAATCTCATTGGCTGCAGAATCAGCAGAGGCCATTATGGTACAGTGCATCTCTATAAAGGTGGTAAAACCAGTAAAAAGAGACTGGAATTATGCCTGCAGAGCATAAGTACATTTTAAGTGCATTACTGTAAACAGAAGTTTTATTTGTTTTTGTACAAACTGAAGGGGATCTATTTCTGTGCTAACTGACAGCATAGAGCTTAACTTGTACAACACTTTGAGTCACACTTGACACAGACACCGCACCCTTTGTCTTTAGCGTGCACGTCGGCTCCATGCTGCAACAACAGCTGCACTGTCTTCACACGATTATAACCCGCGGCCAGATGCAGAGGGGTGGACTGCAACCAACAAACAATCCATTCAGAAACACATATGCAAATCATTTATTAAAATGAAGATGCATGTAGAACGTGGACCTATTACATATGAAATGCCTGGCTACATTATAAGTTTTATTTGAGTGGCTCAGTAAACATTTGAGGATGGTTTTACATTGTCAAATAGACATTGAGGCAATATTAGCAAATATACTTTAATAAATCACCTTCCTTCCATCACTAGCGTGACAGTTCACATTTAATGGTGTGAGGAGGCTCATCAGTTTTTCTTCATTTCCACTTCTGTATAAAAGCAATGAGCGGCAAGTCAATTAAAAGAACAATGCGAGTCACGACAGCAATTTAGCTTAGCAATATTCATCTCTCCTCAGGTCTCCTGAACAATATTGAGCTTAAATTGTTATTACCTTGCGCTCTCGAGGAGTTCATCCTTTCTATATTCACCTAGATTTAAGAAAGAATGAAGTGTATTAGCATAAATGGAAATCTCATTTGAGCCCAAATGAAAAGCCAAGCCATCAGGAGAACATGCCAGCCTTGAGTAAATTGCCAATTACCAGACACAGTCTTATAAACAAATAGAAGAAAAACTAATGGGAATTGTGGGAATAACACTGAATTAATGTAAATACGAGTTTTCTAGTTGAAAAATTAGATATGAATGCCCTCTCAAGTTGTACTGGGAGTTCAGGGATAATTTTGAAACCCAAGTTCCCGAGTTGGGAGGGCCATAAACTTTAAACATGGCGGAGGGGAGAACAATTGTTACTGTGACTGGTATTCTTTATTCGTTTGTTCCACAATAGCTCCATCGCCTTGACTTGTCGTTAAAGTTATATTGTCATGTTCACATTATGAATAACAATTTGAAGCATATTGTATGTTTTATACACAGCGAAAATAGCCTGTATTTGACCGAATTTGTCAGTAAACTGACTATCTAGATAGTGCAGTGAATGTTTAAATGGTTATCAATGAATGGGACGCTAAATATCATTTAGGCTTTAATAAGATTTTCCTAATAAATAGGCAAGAATAAATCTGGTCTCCTGATTCCTGTTCTTTCCGACAACAGAACACTTGAAAATGACAAGCTCGGAATAACGACTTCAGAAGTGGGAAGTAGGAAATTTCCAATAGCATGTGAAGGCAGCATAAGAATCAAGTATTCCCAAAAGACATGTAATAAAAACCATAAAAAACTCATGAAGTTCTGCAACTAACAATTATTTTAATGCATGAATCTGTCGATTATTTATTCGATTAATCAATTAATCAGATGGGAAAAAAATTTAAAAATAAAAATGAATTAATTTTAATCCATTATTTACAAAAATATTATTCCACATCCTGCCCAATGATGTCCTCCATACAATGTGCATTTTATAGGAACACGCTGACTTTTGGGGACTTTAGCTTATTCACCGTACCCCCCAGAGTTAGATAAGTCCATACATACCACTCTCATCTCCGTGCGTGCCATAACTCTGTCTGACACACCCACCGCTAGCCTAGCTTAGCACAAAGACTGGAGGTAAACGGCTCCAGCTAGCCTACTGCTCAATAAGTGACAAAATATAATGCCAACATTTTCCTATTTACATGTTGTGATGTGTATAGTTACATTGTGTACTAAGACCGAAGGAAAATGAAAAGTAGCAATTTTCTAGACCGATATGGCTAGGAACTATACTCTCATTCCTGCGTAATGATCAAGGAACTTTGCTGCAGTACCATGGATGCAACGGCACAATGATATTACGCAGCGCCTGAAAATAGGCTAACTTCCGTCAACATAACCAACAACATTGTCGCTTTGTTTTCACAGATTCCTCGTGCTGGGGACTATTTTCAGGCGCTGCGTAATATCATTGCGCCGCTGGTACGGCAGCAAAGTTCCTTGATTATTACGCAGGAATGAGAGTATAGTTAAAAATATTCTGTTCAAAAGAATAATTTTACCATGAATCACATGGTTCGCAGTGTATGTTTGTAGTGTTATACAACTCACAAAGAAAATGTGGCATGTGTTTGTATCATTTCCAAGAAGCCAGTCTTCCTCTCGCATCACATTCAATCAGACTGCAGACTAGAGCTTCAAGAGCTCACTCACCAGTCAGCACAGCTTTGGTGGAGGCTTCAGCCAGGTCAAGCGCTGTCCTTCCATCAGTGTTTCGGATGGTTGGCTCAGCACCATGTCGCAGTAAAACTATCAATGACAAACAAACATGATGCAAACAGTTGCATTAAACAGTGAGATCCACATTTGATGCACTTTTTTCATCAAAACAAGTTATTATGAATGTATGGAAATGACACTGTAAACTTTATTACTAGAATACCACATTTTACCAATGCAGACGTCGATCTTGCCCTTGATGGCAGCCTCGTGGAGTGGAGTGTAATTCCAGTTGTCTCTGGAGTTGGCATCGGCTCCGTGTTGCAGAAGCAGGTTGGCGACCTCAGCGTGACCAAAAGAGCAGGCGTTGTGCAGCGAGATCAGACCACCATCATCGCAGGCGTGTACATTAGCACCGTTTTGAAGGAGGTAGTCCACCACATCTCTACGGCCAAAACCTGCCACAGAAGAGTCAAAGAGCCGTGGCCTTAATAGATGCTTCTGTCAGGCCCAACTTCAGCATTACACTGCAATACTGGGAGTTTTAATATCAATCAATTAAAAAAATCTATAACATTTTTAACATTTTTCTATAACATTAACATTTTTGCCCATTTAATATATAATGACAATGGAAACAACATATTTGTGTTGATAACACCTCCAATAGAATAATTACATCATCATCATGGGATGTAAACACATCTTTATGACAGATGTCTCAAATTTTTTTTCCTTTATAATTAACAAAATAGTAGTCCATTTTTTCACGTTAAGCCTGTTTACATCATAAATGTTACTGAAAACATAATGTTCATTAAAAATAAAAGTCTATTTTAAAAATATATTTTATTTATTCAATAAACATTTTTAAATAATTCATAAAATGAAAAACTAATATTATTAATTAAAAAAAAACAATAATTTTAGTTTTTAGTTTTTCAAGTTTCATAGCATAAGACGTCCTCCTCATTATAAACAAAGCATTTATTTATTCAAGTTCCAAATAGGGCTCATTATGGAACCTATGGGGCAAAGTAATGTCACCTAGCAACAGTCTTTTGCTACTTTCACTACGATAGAAAATATTTACTTATTTTATTAATTAAAGCCTTCACTACACTATATATACACTCATCTAAAGGATTATTAGGAACACCATACTAATACTGTGTTTGACCCCCTTTCGCCTTCAGAACTGCCTTAATTCTACGTGGCATTGATTCAACAAGGTGCTGAAAGCATTCTTTAGAAATGTTGGCCCATATTGATAGGATAGCATCTTGCAGTTGATGGAGATTTGTGGAATGCACATCCAGGGCACGAAGCTCCCGTTCCACCACATCCCAAAGATGCTCTATTGGGTTGAGATCTGGTGACTGTGGGGCCATTTTAGTACAGTGAACTCATTGTCATGTTCAAGAAACCAGTTTGAAATGATTTGAGCTTTGTGACATGGTGCATTATCCTGCTGGAAGTAGCCATCAGAGAATGGGTACATGGTGGTCATAAAGGGATGGACATGGTCAGAAACAATGCTCAGGTAGGCCGTGGCATTTAAACGATGCCCAATTGGCACTAAGGGGCCTAAAGTGTGCCAAGAAAACATCCCCCACACCATTACACCACCACCACCAGCCTGCACAGTGGTAACAAGGCATGATGGAGCCATGTTCTCATTCTGTTTACCAAATTCTGACTCTACCATCTGAATGTCTCAACAGAAATCGAGACTCATCAGACCAGGCAACATTTTTCCAGTCTTCAACTGTCCAATTTTGGTGAGCTCGTGCAAATTATAGCCTCTTTTTCCTATTTGTAGTGGAGATGAGTGGTACCCGGTGGGGTCTTCTGCTGTTGTAGCCCATCCGCCTCAAGGTTGTGCGTGTTGTGGCTTCACAAATGCTTTGCTGCATACCTCGGTTGTAACGAGTGGTTATTTCAGTCAAAGTTGCTCTTCTATCAGCTTGAATCAGTCGGCCCATTCTCCTCTGACCTCTAGCATCAACAAGGCATTTTCGACCACAGGACTGCCGCATACTGGATGTTTTTCCCTTTTCACACCATTCTTTGTAAACCCTAGAAATGGTTGTGCGTGAAAATCCCAGTAACTGAGCAGATTGTGAAATACTCAGACTGGCCCGTCTGGCACCAACAACCATGCCACGCTCAAAATTGCTTGAATCACCTTTCTTTCCCATTCTGACATTCAGTTTGAAGTTCAGGAGATTGTCTTGACCAGGACCACACCCCTAAATGCATTGAAGCAACTGCCATGTGATTGGTTGATTAGATAATTGCATTAATGAGAAATTGAACAGGTGTTCCTAATAATCCTTTAGGTGAGTGTATATTTAAACCATACAAGTATTTGTATAACACTTTACAATAAGGTTTCATTTGTTAACTTCAGTTAACTACATTAGTTAACATGAACTAACGGTGAAAAATACTTCTAAAGCATTTATTAGTCTTAGTTTATATAATTATACATTATTAAAATCAACAGTATCGGTTGCATCTGTTAATATTATTTAATGGACCAGAACTGACAAGAACTAACAATGAACTAATATTAGCAAAGATGAATAAATATTGTAATAAATGTATTGCTCATTACCTAGTATTGGGAACTTATGTCACCTGTATTGGTAGTTAAGTATATATATATATATATATATATATATATATATATATATATATATATATATATATATATATATATATATATATATATATATAACAGTGGCATGTAAACATAATTAGGCAATAAGATGACTATGTGATTTCAGTGTTCCAGAAATAACATTAGCACGTGGTGTTCTTAACTTAATTATATTTACACTAACATCAACAAAAAAATGTATTCAATAATATCAAAAATACCTATATAAATATGATCATAATTAGGTAAGAAGCTTTTGTCTTTTGTAGTTGATTAATCATTAATGATATGCAAATTAAATTGTTATTGCGATACAATACAAAGTGTACAGTAATAAAATATATTATTGACAGTGATACATAGAGCATAGAACCACAGAACAGAAACAGTAATAAACATCACAGAGTCTTGTTTTAGAAAATACAACGAATAGAATAGAATAGAATAGAATAGAATAGAATAGAATAGAATAGAATAGAATAGAAATCACAGTCGCGCTCACCCGCAGCGAAGTGCAGCGGGGTGGATTTCCTGCCCGCAGTGTCCCTGCTGTTCACATTCTCCGGGCGCACAAGCTTCTTCACCCGCTCCAGGTCTCCGCTCCTGCAGGCCTCGAACAACTCCCTGCTCGGCTCGGCAGACCCGGAGCTCTCCATGAGCCCCGAGAAGCGCCGGACCGACATGGACAAGCTAGGGGCAGATAGTGGGAAATGTGGAATACACACTATTCCAAAGGCTTGACATGAAGGACGGAAGGAGGCGCGGATCTCCACAGTTAAAACCTTTTTATAACATCCATTAGAAGAGAAGAGACGATTCAGCTCGGATGTCTTTGGTTGTTAATGTACACTACAGAGCTGTCAATACGGCCGTGTCTCAAAATCACAGAAATTAAAGAAACGGATAGACTGTCAATTCGCGAATTTGTGAGACTTGAAATGGGCGGGGCTTTGTGGCCCGGAACTTGTCTCTTATTGGTCACCTACGAGTCAGAAAAAATAATAATAATGAGTGCAACAATTGACATAATACATTTATATGTATGAATGCAAAAACAGTGCACCACTACTTTTTTCAGCAGCCTCTTGGAAAATACTCTCCCATTACATTTTTGGAAACACTTTATATTAATGCGTCCCTGTTAGGCCTACACGTTACATGTATTTACTATACTAACAAATTATGCATAATCACATGCAACTAATCCTAAACAAAACCTTAAACCTACCAATAGTAAGTACGCTACATGTAGTTTTTTGTTACTCAATTGTTAATCAGTACTTAAATGTATAATGACAATGTAACGGGGACACGTTAAAATAAAGTGTAACCAAATTTTCTCGTCAGTTCTTGCAAAAATGAAAATTTTGTTATTAATTCCCCACCCTTGTG
This sequence comes from Paracanthobrama guichenoti, assembly GCA_018749465.1. Taxonomy (NCBI): domain Eukaryota; kingdom Metazoa; phylum Chordata; class Actinopteri; order Cypriniformes; family Gobionidae; genus Paracanthobrama; species Paracanthobrama guichenoti. The sequence goes on from CM031954.1 coordinate 8,704,500, forward strand.
TCGTTCCAAACCCGTAAGACCTTCTTTCATCTTCGGAGCACAAATTAAGATATTTTTGATAAAAGCTCTCTGACCCCTCCATAGACAGCAATGTAATTAGCCTGCTACTTTAAAGATAGGAAGGACATCGCTAAAATACTCCAAGTGACTACAGTGGTTCAGCCTTAATTTTGTAAATACAGTGCAGTGCTTTCAAATCGCTACATCAGAACGCCGGCTTACCATTGGCCGATGCTGTTCACGTGAGCACCACGACGCATGCTAGCCAATGGTGAGCCGCCTTTCTGCCGCAGCGGTGCACTGTATTTACAGCGTAAACTGCGTAGGAGACTGACACAGACAAGAAGAAATTGTTGCAAAAGTCGTTATTTTTGTTTGTTTTTTTGCGCACAAAAGGTGCTCTCGTCGCTTCATAACATTAAGGATGAACCACTGGAGACACAATTGAAATGTAACTTGCAGGATGATTTTCGTAGAGCTAGACAAGGGCAAAGAGCCTTTTCTGTAAAGGGCTCACTGCTCTGGAACATGTTGCCAAATGAGTTTAAAGCAATACATGACAGAGTATTTTACATTGATGGTAAAGTGCTGGTTTAAAACAAACCAGAGCTGTGCGCACACTTTAATAAATGTTTGTTTTAACTAGTTATTCATGTTGCCAGGGTTGGAAGCATCCTTAAAATACGTACAGGTCATTTAGGTATGGAATTGTATATGCTATATTAGCTGAATGCTTTATTCTATGATATTTTTCCTGTTTTATTTATTCTATTTTTTTAATTTTTTAGAAAAGCCTTTCTAGGGACCCGAGATGCAAATTAGCTTATGCTATATGTGCAATACATACAAAAAATAAATTGAAATAATGCGAGCTGTTGGCTTTTAACAGAAGCATATACAACGACGAACAACTAGCTCAACAGTTTTTACCTCTGAAACATTCTGTTTGTTTAACCCCTAACAGAGTATTTTCAAATTAATTCCAATTAAAGTTTGCCAGTGTTATAATTTAGGTATAAAAAGATAGTCAAGACCGCAGCTGAAAGAGCAGTCAGTCACATGGTGTTACTTTTCTCAGAGCTGTTCACGACGGACTAATCACATTCGTTTGTGATCACTGTCTGACTAAACACAACACTAAGGGAGTTTAATTCAGCTCAATGTGGCATCTGAGCCGACACGCGCCCCCTGGAGGAATATAGCTCGTCGCGCATGACGATGTCCAAAAATATGTCTAGGAAGGCAGTTCACTTGGTTTTGAGACACAGTGTAGGTATCTTGTTACGCAATGACAGACCAACTATAGATAAACCCCTCGTATATAGCCTACTATATAACGCGGTTAGGCTGCATGCACACGGACAAATATGATATGCATTATTCGATGTGAGTTTAATGCTCTACCTGAACACCGAATTCACTTCAGTTTTAAATAGGCTGACATAATGTAAAGACTCGGTGCTGCCACCCTCAATGCAGTGCACACTCTAAAAAATGCTGGGTTAAAAACAACCCAAGTTGGGTTGGAAATGGACTAACCCAGCGATTGGGTTGTTTTAAGCAAACATTTAACCCAACCGCTGGGTTAAAACAACCCAGTCGCTGGGTTAGTCCATTTTCAACCCAACTTGGGTGGTTTTTTAACCCAGCATTTTTTAGAGTGTATGTTTTGTTTCCATAAAAGTGTCGCATGTATGGACAACAGCAGCTTGAAATTCAGTATCAATATATATATATATATATATATATATATATATATATATATATATATATATATATATATATATATATATATATATATATATATATATATTTTAAATAAATATACTTTTTCTACAATTTATGTATAAATATATAATAAAAAGAATAGGAGAAAAAGTATATTACACACTTTAATATGTTTTATACAAAACAAGATTGCCTTTACTTAATGTTTTATACCATAAAAATGTATATTCATGTAACATTTAAAAGAAAAAATGTCATAATATGTAATTAAAAGGAGCATTACAATTTCTTATCTCACCAAATGTTATAGTCTTTTGCATAAAATTAATATTGAAATTCAACATTCAAAATGGAGGAGGTGGAGGAGGTGGTGGAACAAATTTTCCTCCAGTATTAGGTGGAGGAGGAGGCGGTGGTGGCATGGAGGCATTTTGTGGAGGTGGGGGTGGTGGTGGAGGTAGAGAAGACCCACTGTAGGCAGAGCTAGGAGGAGGTGGTGGAGGAGGAGGTGGAACAGCTGTCTTGCCCTGAAGAGGAGGTGGAGGAGGTAGAATAGGCACATTGCCAAGAGGAGGTGGTGGAGGAGGTGGAACAGCCATGTTACCTGGGGGAGGAGGAGGTGGTGGAGGATTTGTTGATGTCATTAAGGTATTTTGGACAGGTGGAGGTGATGGAGGGGGAAACATAGAGCCGCCATACATAGAATTGGGTGGAGGTGGAGAGGGAGGAGGGGTTGGGGGTGGAGCGTCTCCCATCTCGTCATCTAGGAGAGGTGGAGGAGGCAGCATGGATAGGTCGGGATAGGCATATGGAGGTATAGATGGGGAGCGGTCAGGCTTGAGTGAAGGAGACGGTGAAGCTGGAGAGAGGTCAGGAGGAGCCATGAAGCTAGAACCCACCCAGTCAGGCACTGATGGAGGAGGAACTGCGATACCCAAGAAAGACCTGAAACCACAGCAAATACATCAGATTTTCTGAAGACAACGGGAAAATGGGACTAACCAAATCAGCAAAAGCCATACCAGTTGAAGGTGCTGCTCTCCTGTGTGCCGAGTTGTTGTAAAGAGTCCTGATTGTCAGTTTCGTTTTTTGGCTCTTCCTTCGATGTCACATATCAGCATAACATTTTCAAATAAATTAATCAAATCATCAATAGGGTTTTAGGCCAAAAATACTGCGCAAATGATTTAATAAAATATTACAATATTTTAAATTCTATTACAAATACGATATAAGAGTAACCTTATAATTAATGATGAAAAATTAATGATGAAAAAAATGCAGTCAAAATGCATTTATGATTTTAAAAATCAAGTATGTCATTCACATGTTATATATATTGAAATATTATTATTATTATTATTATTATTATTATTATTTTTTTTTTTAAATCTTATATCAATAAATCTTATATATTACATACGCCACCTTTCAAATGTTTGGGATTGGTACGCTTTCTATAAAAGTTAAAGCAGTAATATTGTGAAATATTATTACAAGTTAAAATAACTGTTTTTTTATTTGAATATATTTTAAAATAATAATTTACTCTTGTGATGCAGTGCTGAATTTTCAGCATCATTACTCCAGTCTTCAGTGTCACACGATCCTTCAGAAATCATTCTGATATGATGATATGGTTTTCATATGGTAATAAGAATTATCATTACTGAAACTTTTGTGGAAATTGTGCTACATTTTCAATGTCTTTAATGTCATTTTTGATCAATTAAATGCACAGTTGATGAATAAAAGTATATATATATATATATATTTTAATCATACTGATCCCAAACTATTGAACATTAGAATATATAACATATAACACTATACACACTATAACATAATATATAGAATACACAATTCTATATATTTTAGGTCTGATCCAAACATTAGATCACATATTACTTATATAATATAATATATAACATTAAAACATGTCTAATTTTCTTTTAATTTAATCACAACAAGTAAAAAAACAGCAGTGTTATGTTTGGATGTATATTTGCTCACATTTTTGCTGCCTTCCCAGTGGCTGTGGCCCAGTTTGTCCAGGCGGCTGTAAGATATGGGAACACGTCTGTACACACGAAACGGCTCCAGTCCTCCTGCTGGGGGGACCATCTTCTGAGTCCGGGGAACTTTTGACTGTTTGGTCAGCACTCCGATCTCTCTCCGGGCAATTTTCTCCTTGTACATGCTAACTGTCTGAATGTGAATATTGACATTAAGAGGCTATTTTTGGCATATGCAACTTTGACAAGATTAACCATGCAAAAACTAGTGTTTAATATTTCTTCTGTAGCATTGTTCTGACTTGCCCTTAGTAATGACTGGCATTGTATTTCACAAGATTCTGGTGCTTTCCGTTAAGTGATAACCGAAGCTCACCAGATTCAGCATGCTGACGGAGGACTCCATCTGTTTGAGTTGAACCGTCTGCACATCTAAAAGCTTCAGCACAGATGTGGCCAGATTGTTTATCTGGTACGAGACACTGGCCAGGGCCTGCGCGGTGAGAGCTTTGGACTCTTCAATCACACTTCTGGTGTCCTGAACCTAAAGGTAAATAATCATTTTCAATATTTAAACTCTTCGAAGTTTTTTTTAAATAAATAACAGCTGATTGAAAGAACTCCAGACAGATCCCCAAATCCACAGGCCAGGACTGGAGTTCTGGCCTATCACATCTGAACCGCGTAATCAAGGTCTTACATTTTATAGTCTGAATATTACAGAAAAGTGTGTTGTGTCTGAAAAATGCTACATTTGCAGAAAGAGGTATTGGGCCTAAAATCATGCAATGTGGTGAACTCGGCATAAACAAACAAAGAAAAAGAACTTCACCGTGAATAAATCGGGGACATGTAATAATGTCATATCGAAGAAACAGATTCAGCAAACGCTCCGGTGTTTATTTGTGTTTGCGCTCTGGAGAACATCAAATGTTTCAATTTACAATGTGTTTTTACAGCAGTGAGCAATGTAGCCAATCGGGGCAGTTGTGGCCTAATGGTTAGAGAGTCAGACTTGTAACAAGTGTGCCACACGAGTCCTGAAAACTGAAGACTGTCTCGATCCCCCCCAGGTGACTGGGTGCAGTACAGGTCATAAACCCCGCCCTCTCCATGAAATGTAATGGGACATAGACAAACTAATCAAATTACACTTCAAATAAATCTTTTCCAAAGATGGTTTCTGTCTTTGTAGGCAGTTTTTATCACGCTGATGTTAGTTCAAGTGTTCATTCTTTAAATAAGTTTGGTTTTAGTTAGTTATTTAATGCTATAAAAATGGGGGTGTGACGTTATGATTGACAGCTGAGATTGACAGCTTCTCTGAGCGAAGTAGTCACTGAGGCACTAATGGACATTTTTCGGGAACTTCAAGAGGAGATTGGAGCTTTTACTTTAAAGGTGTCATGAACTGTTTTTTTTTTTTTTTTTTTATACTGTTGTCTGAGGTCAACTTATGATGTTCGCATGGTTTTTACATTCAAAAACATCATAATGAATAAGTAATAGGCTATTTTCTACACTGGTTTTGAGGCTCTCTCAAGAAATGCTCGTTTTTATGGGCGTGCTGCACTGTAGACTTGGAAGTAAACGCCCACGGCTAGGATTGGATAAGATTTGCATATTTAATGAACTTCTGCTCTGTCAATTCACGTGAGGGATTGTTTTGAAAGCGGCAACTGGAATGATTTGTCCCACAGTGCTTGCAAAACATCTTTATCAAACAATGATTCATCTCTCATCCACCCGCGATTGATTGGAATATTATTTTTTTATTACTTGGCCCACCTGATCAGTGGATATAAGTG